>JAPVLO010000036.1:14815000-15277323 GCA_027257055.1 Cephalopachus bancanus
AGTTGACTCATGACCATCCTCCCTGGAGAAGTTGGCTAAGCTTCCTGCGACCTACATTTCAGCTGATATAAATCCATTACTAAGTCGGTCCTCTCACTCCACGCCATCTGCACTCGGAAGCTCAGCCTCCCCTGCAGCCTCAGGAGAGAAAGAGCTGCTGCAGGAAGGGTGGGTAGGTACCAGGAGAACTTGGGCTTCAGACACAGGTTCACATGAATGGCCTGTAATGGCTCCCAGATCCAGGCCAAACACGACTCCCCTGAGTGTGCCACTGAGAGAGGGAAAGGGCATTTCTGTGAATGCCCACAATCCAGGATGACAAGCCTGTCCAAGGAGGCAGGAAGGCACTCTGGGTTAACCTATGTCTACGATCAACTGAGAAGGGAAGTTACCCAAGCTCTTTGGACTCAAATAGTTAAGTGTCTAAAAAAAAATTACTTTTTCCCACAGAAATAGAGATTAATAAAAATAGAAATAGGCCAGGCATGGTGGCTCAGCCTGTAATCCCAGCAGTTTGGGAGGCCGAGGCAAGAGGAATGCCTGAGCCCAGGGGCTCGAGACCAACCTGGGCAACTTGGTGAGACCTCATATCTACAATAAATTAAAAAACAAGCCAGGTGTGGTAGCATGTGCCTGTAATTCCAGCTACTTGGAAGGCTGAGGCAGAAGGATCACCTGAGCCCAGCAGGTGGAGGCTGCAGTGGCCGTGAGCGTGGCACTGCACTTCAGCCTGGGCAACAGGGTGAGACTCCAACTCAAAATAAATAAATACATAAATAAAAATTAAATATACTTTTTTTTTTTTAATCGGAGTCTCACTCCATCGCCCAGGCTGGAGTGCAGTGGCACGCTCGTGACCACCACAGCCTCGACCTGCGGGGCTCAGGCAATCCTTCCACCTCAGCCTTCCAAGTAGCTGGAACTACAGGCATGCACCACCGTTTCAGGCTAACTTTTTAATTTATTGTAGAGATAGGGTCTAACTAAGTTGCCCAGACTTGTCTCGAACCCTTGGGCTCAGGCAATCCTCTCACCTTGGCTCCCAAAGTGCTGGGATTATAGGTATGAGCCAATGCCTCAAAATAAATTTTTTTTTTAAGTTACTTTTTTCTTTCCTGACAATAAGCTCATGATTTGATTTTATTTGGTTTCTTCTTCTTTTTTTTTTTTTTTTTTTTTAGAGTCTACCTCTGCCACCAAGGCTGGCGTGTAGTGGCATGATTGTGGCTTACGGCATCCTCAACCTGCTGAATTAGGCGATCCTTCTGCCTCAGACTCTCACCATGCCCATCTAATTTTTTTAAAATTTATTGTAGAAGTGATTGTCAGGCTGCCTAGGCTGCTCTTGAACCAGGCGATTGACAGGTTGCCCAGGCTGCTCTTGAACACCTGGGTTCAGGCAATCCTCTAGCCTCTGAATCCCAAAGTGCTGGGATTACAGGCATAAGCCACCCAGCTGATACTCATGCTTTTTAAAATATACACACATAAACTCAGTTCCTCTGATTGAAGACGACAAACAATAACTAAAACAAAAACTTAAACATTTATGATTCATAAATTCATAAACATTTATAAGAGATGGGGTCTCATTATGTTGCCCAGACTGGTCTTCAACTCCTGGCCTCAAGTGATCCTCCTGTCTCAGCCTCCCGAGTACTGGGATTACAGGCGTGAGTGACTGTACCCAGCCTGTTTCTGAATTTATTAAAGCTTAAAACTGCACTGAAACTTTCAAGATACTGTGTGTGTGTATATATGTGTGTGTCTGTGTGTCTGTATAGAGGGGGCGAGGATAAAGTTAGCAACTGGAGAATCTAGATGAAAGGACTATACAAGAGCCTTTTGTGCTTATCTTAAAACTTTTCTATAAATTTAATATTATTTCAGATAAAAAGTTTAAAAATCTCATATGCTAGTCATCCCAGCTACTCAGGAGGCTGAGGCAGGATTGCTTGAAGTCTGGAGATCAAGGCCAGCCTGAGCAACATCTCATCTTTAAAAAACAGAATTTTTAAAAAGTTTTTAAATGTATTTGAAAATTCTCACTTTTTTTTTTTTTTGAGTTGGAGTCTCACTCTGTCGCCCAGACTGGAGTGCAGTGGCCGCTTCCAGCCACCGCAGCCTCAACCTACTGGGCTCCGACGATCCTTCCACCTCAGCCTTCCAGGTAGCCGGAATTACAAGCATGCGCTACCACGCCCGGCTGATTTTTTGATTTATTGTAGAGATGAGGTCTCGCTGCCCAGGCGGGTCTCGACCCGCAGGCTCAGACAATCCACTCACCTCAGCCTCCCAAAGGCGCGGGATTACAGGCTGAGCCACCGAGCCCGCAATTCTCAGATATTTTAGAAGATAACTCCTATGATTACAACCCAAGAATTCACACTGTTCAGAGTCTGTGAGTCTGAGTTGGTTCACAGGCAAAACGAGGTCTCTGGTTTACCAGAATACTCTATAGGTCAATAAGAGATCTCAGAAAGTACTGGACCACCCAATACTTATTTCTAATCTAACACCAAATTTCTGGAGAAGAGGTTCTCATTTCATCTGCTTTGTATCTTTCAACCCTCCCCCCCCCCAATCCCCTGGTCTACTCTCCTTGTCCACAGCCCTCATATTCCTTCACCATCATAAAATTAAAAACTTAGGGACAAAGAAAAAACTTAGCCTAGGAGTTCCAAGGTGCTGAAACTGTGCTATCTGTAGCAGACTGTCTAGGTTCAAATTCCAGTTCTACCATCTGAGTTAGCTGTGTGACCCAAGGAGCTAGTTATTAAACAACTGAGCCTCAATTTTCCCATCTCTGAAATGGGTATAATAGTAATTATTCATCGAATTGGGATGACCAAATGAGATAATACATATAAAGTGCTTATGTCAGTGATTTGTACATAACAAACACTAGGTAAGTATTTGCTGTAAGGATATTATATCATCATCATCATCTTTTCAGACTGCTTAAAAGGGACAGAGGAAGAAACAGAGACAGCAGGAAACAAAGTGATCCTGGAACTGAGAAGAAGGGAATATGGGGACAGAGGCTGGGAGAGACCAAGGAGACAGCAGTCAGAAGAGGGGGCAGTGGTAAGAAGGAAGTTCTGTGGAAGCGAACGCAGTGAGTGTGCACCTGTGGGAAAGGGGCTACCCCCTTAAATAGCAAACCCTGCTCCTACAAGGTCAAGCCAAAGCACACTGGGAATGTGCAGGGTGCAGTCCAGTGGTGAAAAACCCAGTGTGGGTGGCTCAACCCAAGGACCAAGGGGAACAGACAGGCCAGTACGTGTTACCCAGTGAAAGTGCAGGAGGCAGGTCATTGCTTTGCTAAGCTCTGGTCGGCCACATGGTTCTTTGAGCTATGGCCACCATTGTTTTCCTAGCTTTAGCCCCCTTCCCTACCTTGGGGACGTGAATCTTCCCTCTTTTTCTCTAACTTACTTTCTAAATAAACTAACTGTATTTTCCAATCTTAAAAAAAAGAAAGTGCAGGATGCAAACCTGAGCTGTTGGCCACCTGCAAAGAGGAGTGACACGGCAGCCAACCGGAACGGTCAAGAGACTTACCAGCTGGCCACCTTCGAGCATGTACCGGCGGATGGACTAATCGCAGCTGCCCGGTGATAGGGGGAGACAGGGGAGTGGGGAAGCTGGGGAGCCTTCAGGCAGGGTCATCCAATGGTAATGTACCAGCTCTGGTGGCTGACAGCGAAGTGGCTCATCTGCTCTAGTGATAGTGGTGCCCATCATGCTCACTGACATGACCTGAAAAGCTCTGAACCAAACCCCAGAGAGCAGGTTAGAGGCCAGGGTTAGTCCTTCTCTCTTAGACAAAGAAGTCTTGGTGGCTTGATCCAGGTCACACGCTCATTACTCAGGAGCAAAGCAAAGTCAAGAGAAGAAGGGTCTCGTCTCAAAGTCCACCCCAGAACAAATGGGTTTCCTGGAGAACTTAGTCATGAACCTTGCTGTGAACACACCCTCCCTAAAGCAAACATTTGACAAGCTCCAAATACGCATCTTGGATAGCAGCCATGACTCAGGAGGTCAACTACAGGCTGGAGGAGCCAGAACGTCTGGGAGGGGAGAGTGTCCCCCTTCCTGATGATGGACTTAGGAGCCCCAAAATGGCTGAAAACCTGAGGAGGGGGGCCCAAGCCCTGATCACAGGACCCTCAGTGAGCTAGGGACCCACCATTCACCACAACCAGAAGAACAGGAGAGGGAGCAGGCCCTCCCTGGGCATGTCCAGCCCCCGCAACCTTTCCTGGATTAGGTACAAGTATGGGGGTGGGGAGAGATTTCCCAAGCAGGGCCCTGCTTTCTTTGCCAAGGGCTTGTACAAATGCTATTTTAAACCAGGTAATGAGGAGCCCCTGGCTAGCCCAGAGTTGTGAACCCTAATTTCTGCCTGACAAAACCACAACCACACCCCTATGAGGCCTAGGCCACTGGTGACCAGGTGAGGAGGCCAATGACTTGGAGAAGGGTCATTTTCTCCCAAGGGCTCTGCTAAACCTGTGCCAGGGAACCAAACCCAGGAACCTTGGGAAATGAGTACATGTACCCAACAGGGCTGCAGGGCCTCCCTCCTCATGCCCCTGACTCTGTAGTTGTCCAGGGAGTCCTCTCCCACCTCCCACCCCCACAGTTTACCCAGACCATAGGCATCTCTGCAAGCACAATCCAGCCCCCGCCCAGACTGTCCTAACCTCCTGCCCAGGAGTCCCTCTTCCATATGCACCTGCGATGGGCTCCTCCCAGCAATTCTCTTACAGGAGCTCAGGACACCAATGCTTTGGGGTCAGGTTCCTGGAGTCACCCTAGGGGACGCTGACCTGAGGGGACTGACCCGGAGGGAACAGGGACCCACCTGGCTTCCACTGCCGTGCACGATGTTCTCTGGGGTGTCATAAACCTCGGACTCCATGTGAACATTCTGGTTTTTCTCATGATTCACTTGCACCCGCAGAATTCGAAAGGATGACCCACCAAGATCCAGGGCAATGAAATCTCCCTTTTCTGTTTAGGGAGACAACAGGTATCGCATCAGATTCAAGTGTTAGGAGAAGGCCACATCCAAGCCCACTTCCTGGCAGGGCCCAGGCCCTGTCTGCCTGCCCCTGCCCTGCTGCACGGTGTTCTCAGCCAGAAAGCAACCATCATGCAAGTCTTATCCAACCACTGCCCTGTATGCAGAGTGGGCAAGGGAAACCCCATCCCAGACTGGCGTCCTTAAACAGAAAGAGCCTCAAGCAAACCCAGTCTCTTACTTCCCACTACAGGGGAAGGGAAACCTGAATTAAGTACAAAACACCATCCCATCTTTCTCTAGTTTCTTGTCCTATTTCAAAAACAGCACTGTTGTATAAATAACAGTCAAGCAGCATTTCAACTCAGAGAAAACCCTGCACCCAAGGTCCATGCCATGTCTGGGGTTCCTTCCATGTCCCTCAGACGCAGATTACTGCTACTCCAAGACTCCACAGGGTTGTTTCTTTATTGTTGTGGTAAAATACACATAAAGTTTACCATTGCAAGAATTTTTTTTTTCTTTTTGAGTTGGAGTCTCATCTGTCGCCCAGGCTGGAGTGCAATGGCACGCTCACAGCCACCACAGCCTCAACCTGCTGGACTTGGGTGATCCTTCCGCCTCAGCCTTCCAAGTAGCTGGAACCACAGGCATGCACCACCATGCCCAGCTAATTTTTTGATTTATTGTAGAGATGAGGTCTCACCAAGTTGCCCAGGTTGGTCTCAAACCTCTGGACTCAGGCAATCCTCTCACCTTGGCCTCCCAAAGTACTGGGATTACAGGTTTGAGCCACCGCACCTAGTCATAACCATTTTTAAGTATACAATTCAGTGGTATTAAGTTCATTCACAATGTTGGGCAACCATCACCACTATTTCCAAAACTTTTTCATCACCCCAAACAGAAACTCTACAAGCATTAAGCAATAACTCCCATTTCCCCTCTCCCACAGTTCTACTTTCTGTCCCTATGAATTTGCCTTTTCTAGACATCTCATATAAGTAGAATCATACAGTATTTGTCCTTTTGTGTATCACTTATTTCACTGACCATAATGTTTTCAAGGTTCATCCATGTTGTAGCATTTGTCAGAATTTCACTCCTTTTAAAACTGCATAATACTCCATTGTATGGATATACTTTTTTTTTCTGCCTTGTTTTTTTGAGTTGGAGTCTCACTCTGTCGCCCAGGCTGGAGTGCAGTGGCTCACTCACGGCCACCCCAGCATCGAACTGCTGGGCTCTGGTGATCCTTCCACCTCAGTCTTCTAAGTAGCTGGAACTACAGGTGCGCGCTACCGCGCCTGGCTAATTTTTATTTTATTTTCTTTTATTGTAGAGACAAGGTCTCGCCAAGTTGCCCGGGCTGGTCTCGAACCTGCAGGCTCAGGCAATCCACTCGCCTCCGCCTCCCAAAGTGCTAGGATTACAGGCTGAGCCACCGAGCCCGACCAACCATATTTTGTTTATCCGTTCATTCATCTGTGAACATTTGGGTGGTTTCCACCCAGAGGATGCTTTTAAACAGAAGATCACATAAGAGTACACTGGTCCACTATGGTTAACAGTGGACTCCCTCAGGAGATTAATGTGTGCAGTATTTGGGGTGGTGGGCCCCAGCAGGACAGGGCACGATGCTGAGACTATACACCAAGACCAACGGACAGTACCAAAGGAAAAAGGCTGTAGTCAAAGTTCCAACCATTAAGCCACAACCAAACATTCCTTACCCTTTATCACATTAGTTTCCCTCACACATGCTCTCAGAAAATCAGCTGAAGACTGTTAGTGTCATTCTTGATACCAAGATGTCATCCCACTGTCCCAGTGTCTACCAAGCCAAGGGAAACAGCCACTCTTGCTGCCCTAAGCCTGTTGATCTACCAAGCCCTCAATCTTATAAACACCACTAAATACCAGATAGCTTTGGGACATCTCATTCTCCCAGGTAGGTAAAGATCCTTATTATTATATTTTTTATAATAATGTATTTTGCAATGGTAATATTGAAACTTAATTTACATACCATGCAATTCACTCATTTAAAGTGTACAATTCAATGGGTTTTGGTATATTCAGTTATGCAGCCCCTACCATAACCAATTTTGAGTCATTTTCAACATCTCGAAAAGAAACCCAGTACCCTTTAACTATCACCACCCAAATCCCTCACCCACTCCCACTCTCCCAAACCCCTGCTCATCCCCTAAGCAACTACTAATCTACTTTCTGTCGCCATAGATTTACCTATTATGGACAGTTCATATAAATGGAATCAGACAACATATGGCCTTGAGTGACTGGCTTATTTCACTTAGCAAAATGTCTTTAAGATTCATCATGTTGTAGCATGTCTCAGTACTTTATTCCTTTTAACGACTGAACATTACACTGTACGGATATACCATATTTTATCTATTTGTCCAGTAATAGACATTTGTTTTGTTTCTACCTTTTGGCTATTCTGCATAACGCTACTATGAACATTTGAGTCCAGGTTTTTGTATGGACACGTTTTCATTTCTCTTGGGTATACACCTAGGAGTGGAATTGCTGTGTCAAATGGTAATTATGTTTAACTTCTTAAGAAACTGCCATAGTTCTCCAAAGCAGGTGTGCCATTTTACATTCTCACCACTCATGTATTTCTCCACGTCTTCATCAACACTTATTATTGTCTATCTTTTTTATTTTGCTTTGCATTCTCTGATGGCTAATGAAGTTGAGCACCTTCTCAAGTGCTTATAAGGCCACTTGTATATCTTCTTTGGAAATGTCTATTCAGATCCCTTGTTCATTTAAAAAATTTGAATCATCTTTATAGTGTTAAGTTGTAAGAGTTCTTTATATATCCTAGATATAAGTCCCTTATCAGATACACTTGCAAATGTTTTCTCCCTTCCTGTAGCTTGTATTTTCACCTTTGAAGGACAAAGGTTTGGTTTTGTTTTGTTTTTTTAAGTACAATTTATTTATTTTTTCTTTTGCTGTTTGTGCTTTTGGAGTTGCATTTAAGAATTCATTGCCAAAGCCAAGGTCACAAAGAGTCACAGCTATACTTCCTTCTTAGAGTTTTACTAGTTTTAGCTCTTCCCATTCTAGGTATTTGATCCATTTTGAGTCAATTTTTGTACATGGTATGAGAAAGAGGTTCAACTTCATTCTTTCACACGTGACTATCCAGTGCCCCAGCACCATTTGCTAAAAAGACTATTATTTTCCTCACTGAATGGTCATGATACCCTTATTTTTTAAAAAAATCAATTGACCATAAATGTGTGTGTTTATTTCTTAACTCTCAATTCTGCTCTACTGATCTGTCTACCTTTATGCCACTACCAGTGTCTTGAGTACTGTTGCTTTATTATAAATTTTGAAACTAGGTAATGAAATTCCTCCAACTTAGTTCTTCTTTTCCGAGATTGTTGTGGCTATTCTGGATCTCTTGACCTTTTTCATTAAAAAAAAAAAGTAATGGCTGTTTTTGTGTTTTTTTCTTAAGTGTTCGCTTTCATAAAGCTAACTTATCTTTGTATTTTATTTCACCAAGCTGTAAGCTCTGACACATTGCAATATTAAACTTAAAATGGTGTTTAGTATATAATAAAAGCTCAAGAAATACCTGCAAACTTAATGAACGCATAAATGAATTAATGAGCAACCCAAAGAACTCTCACATTGAATTTCACTGATCTTATATTTTCAAGTACCTTGAAGGAAGGACCACAACTTAGAGTTCTTTGCCCTTGGCAACTAGAACAGTTCCATAAATTATTGGTAGCTGCTTTATCCCAGGGATCAGTGGTCCTTCCATTCATTCAAGGCACCCCTGCTTGCTGTTCTTCAAGCAAGAAGCAGTTAGGCCATTCTGTGAGATACAGAGGAAAAAACTGAAGTGTTTTTACTGCTCTTTACTCCCCACAACACAGAACACTTCTGTGACCCTAGATGTGTGTAGGTTTTATCCACACACCATGCAAACAAGAATTCTGTGGTGGATTTTCCAGTGGACAAAAACCAGTTCCATGTGCTCTAATTCAATTCAATTCTGACTATCTACCTGGAGATTTCACCGTTCTTTGCTGTAAATTTTGAAATTGGGAAGTGAAATTCTTTTTTATAAGGTTGACTTCCCTCTGTTTCAAGTTGAAGGCTAGTCTCACAAGATTGTCTCCCCCACCACTTCCACTTCAGATGCCAGTAACAAGCACAGATTGTGATCTGTACTTCTGGACAACGAGCTCTAAGTCGGGGTTCCCACAAATCCCCTCCTTGGATTTGACTAATTTGCTAGAGTGGGTCACAGGACTCAGGCAAACGCTTTATTGACATATTTACATATTTTTTAAAAAGGATACTACAAGCCAGGCTCCGTGGCTCAGCCTGTAATCCCGCACTTTGGGAGGCTGAGGTGACTGGATTGCCTGAGCCTGCGGGTTCGAGACCTGCCCGGGCAACTTGGCAAGTCCTCATCTCTGCAATAAATCAGAAAATTAGCCAGGCGTGGTAGCGCACACCTGTAGTTCCAGCTACTTGGAAGGCTGAGGCAGAAGGATCGCCGGAGCCCAGCAGGTCGAGGCTGCGGTGGCTGGGAGCGTGCCACTGCACTCCAGTCTGGGTGACAGAGTGAGACTCCAACTCAAAAAAAAAAACAAACAGGATACCAGAAGGAGTACAGATGAACAAACAGATGGAAGAGGTATGGGAGAGGAGTGAAGAGTTTCCCTGCCCTTTCCAGGAACCACTTCCATGTGCTCAGCTATCTGGAAGCCCCCAGAACTCAGTTCTTTAGAGTTGTTATGAAAGTGTCATTACACGGGCATGATGGTTTAATCACTGGCCGTTGGTTTATTGGCACAATTTTCGGCCCCTCTCCCTGAAGATGGGATGAGGGGCTGGGCCTGAAAGCAATTTTCTAGTCATATGGTCAGTTCCCTGGGCAACTGACCCTCATTCTCAGGCTATCCAGGGGCCCTTGAAGGAACAAAAGTCACTCTCCTATCTCCTACAAAATGCCAATGGATTTAGGAGTTCTGTGTCAGGAACCAGGGTCAAAGATTCCCCCAGCATTCCTAGTACTCAGGAAATTACAAAGTAGGAACTCTGCTAGGGACTGGGGGCAGGGATCAATATGTTGTTTTGTTTGTTTTGTTTTTTGAGTTGGAGTCTCACTCGGTCGCCCAGACTGGAGTGCAGTGGCCGCTCCCGGCCACCGCAGCCTCAACCTGCTGGGCTCCGGTGATCCTTCCGCCGCAGCCTACCGAGTAGCCGGATTACAGGCATGCGCTACCATGCCCAGCTGATTTTTTGATTTATTGTAGAGATGAGGTCTCGCTGGCCAGGCGGGTCTCGAACCCGCGGGCTCAGGCAATCCACTCACCTCAGCCTCCCAAAGGCACAGGATTACAGGCTGAGCCACCGAGCCTGGCAATATGTATTATTTCTTATTATTTCATCCATTGGTTAGCTGGTTTTAATAGCAGCTTTGAGATATAATCACATATCATACAATTTACCCATTTAAAAATATTCGGTTATTTTCAGTATACTTAGAGTTGTACAACTATCACCGCTTTCTAATTTTAGAAAATTTTTCATCACCCGCAAAGAAATTCTGTAGCTATTAGCAGTCACTCTCCATTTCCTTCCAACCTCCCCAGTCCCCAGCAACCACCAATGTACTTTCTATCTCTACAGATTTCCCTACTCTGGACATTTCATGTAAATGGAGTCATATAACATACGATCCTTTGTGTCTGGCTTCTTTCACTTAGCATAATGTTTTCAAGGCTTATCATGTCTTAGCATGTATCAGTACTTCGTTCTTTTTTACACCTAAATTATATTCCACTTACATAGATATATGCATAATACCACTGGTTTTAAATTGTGTCTATAGTCCAAAGGAAAGAATTCTCCAAGGGAGAATGCTAGGAATAGGTCTCATAAATGTTGGTAGAAATTCTGATCCTGGCCAGGCTCGGTGGCTCAGCCTGTAATCCCAGCACTTTGGGAGGCCGAGGCAAGTGGATTGCCTGAGCCCACGGGTTCAAGACCAGCCCGGGCAACTTGGCGAAACCTAGTCTCTACAATAAATCAAAAATTAGTCGGGCACAGTAGCGCGCACCTGTAGTTCCGGCTACTCGGAAGGCTGAGGCGGAAGGATCGCCGGATCCCAGCAGGTCAATGCTGAGGTGGCCGTGAACATGCCACTGCACTCCAGCCTAGACAACGGAGTGAGACTCCAACTCAAAAAAAAGAAATTCTGAACCTGGTTTTGGGCATTGTTCAGAGCAGTGTAGGGTTTTCTTTGGGCTCTCACCAGAATCCTAACCCCCATGGTGCTTTACACTACCACCAGATTGAAAAACTGAATTCAGAACACAGTGGTTTCTCTCAGACAGGTGAGTCACTAGAATATAAAATACACTTTATTTTACCATCAGCTATCATTCATTGAACCTTTCTGTACCAGTCACTAAGTGCTTTATACCTATCATTTTGTTGTTAATCATCTCAACACTATGAAGTAGGCATGGCCATGATGCCCATTCTACAGATGAGCAAGTAAAGGCAGTGAGGAGTTGGATAACTTGCCCAATCTACTAGTTAGTAAGTGGCAGAGCCAATATCTGCATCCAAACCCAAATTCATAACCATGACAAAACTGGACAGAACTCAGGACAAGGACGGGATCAGAGTGAGACTGCAGCACATCCGAGATGGCTACATTTCTTTTCTGGGGCTCTTGAATATCCATGACTCCCTGCAACTCTTGGTCATTCTTTAATGAAGATAGTGAAAACTCAGTCTGGAAAACAACTAGGAACCACTTGAGCATCCAGAACTAATAGGCACAAGAGCACAGACTGTGCTGGGGGAATGATGGGTACTTTTTATTTTGCTATAATTGCTTTACTTAATTAATTTATTTGCCATTTCAATGTTTACATAAATATTTATTTATTCCATATTTTACATTGACTTTCTTTCCTGACTTTAAAAGAAACAGCATGGTAAAAAATTTTAAATGCTTAATGAGAAAGAGGGGGGAAAAAACAGCATAGAAAATTTTTCACCTGCCCGCCCAATCAAGTCTTATTTTCAGATGAATCAGAGAGAAAGCAGGTTCACATGACTCTAGCTCCAGGGGACAGTGGCTGGGAACTCCAGCTTATCAGCGGTGCCCTGTCAGTGTCAGCACAGAGCAGGTAAGAGCTTTCAGTCCCTCATAGGAAGGGGTCAGGTTTCAGGCAGTACCTTTGGATGACCCAGGCCTGAAGTTTGTCCTGTGGGATAAGTGAAAAATGACCTCTGCTGACTGACGATGTGGCAGGGGCCTAACCTTGGAGTGCACACAGCTAGCCCACACTTCTGTACTCCACAAAGACCCCTGGCCCCACCCCAGCCTCCTGCTGTGTTCTGCACACCCCAAGTCTCCACCACTCCTTTATTGAACAGGTGCAGGTCAGCAGGTTTCCAAGGAATTAGGGTCAGGGAAGTTTAAAGGGGGGGCCATGAGATGCCAGGACAAATTAAATTCTGGACACTTCACACAGCTGCAAGTGAGGGCTGACAGATTTGAGGGGAACACGGATAAAGAGCCCCTGAAGGCAGTCACAATGGGTCTCTCTCACCCTCCCCTGGGCAGAGACCTCAATTCCATTTGAAGGTGGGATGTGCGGTTGTTCAAAAGCAGTTGCACCTCTTCTGAAAGTCACATTTGCAGCTTAGGCAACATTGGATAAATATTAACTCACCTTCTCGGTTTATGGATAAGGAAGCTCCAACCAAACTAGTTGAATGACTCACTCATGGTCACACCTGTGGCAGGGCCAGGAGACCCTTCCCTTGTCTTACACTTAGCAAATACTGTGATGATCATTATTTTTTGTGGGCATGTCTTATCTTAGTTGGATGATGAGCAACTTGAAAGCAAAGGCAATTTAGCATGCTTCCCTCCCTCCCAAGTACTGAGTGCTGCAGAAAGAAGGCAATCAGCCTGCCTGCTGTTAGCTCAATCAGAAATGCCTGGGTCAAACACATGGTCTATTCAGTCCTATACGCTGCTGGGCAAAGTACATCAAGGAATGGCTTCTGGTAAGGACAACAAGATTGTTGATACACTTTGTAGGCCTCTAGCATCTCTTTACATAACTACACTCCTGTTTTTCATCCATGCATTTGGTGAGGTTGAACCCCCTGCTCCAGCTCCAGGGGAACCCATGTGTAATTCAGGGGTATCTGGCATCCGGAGTTACCAGTCTTGGCCATTGTGATTGATGCAGGAGAGGCACATGACCCAAGTCAGTCAATCATAGCCCTCTCCAAGACCAACATTGCACTCGGATCACTGGCTATGAGGTGAGATGTCAGCCTGGAGGTGCAGGGCTGTCTCCACCACTGTGAGGGGAGAAGTGGCCTATGAATGAAGCCAACACAAAGGGAGGCTGGGCTGAATGAATGAGTAAGAGATGGATGAGTTCCTGGATACAGAAGCCAACTCACAACTAGACTTCCCAGTTATAGGAACCTAGAATTTTCCCTTTTTTGTCTCAAACTAATTTAAGTTAGATTTCTTTCAGCAACAACCAGAAGGCTCCCAAGTCCATTATTTATTTTTAGGGAACGAGTTCCTCAAATACATAACTACTTGCCCTCCTTAATAAAAGAGATCTATTGTCCCTTTTTATCTCAGATTGGTTCCCTGATTCAGAGCCATGGTGTCCAGTCACACCAGTGCAGAGGGACAAGAGCTGCAGTCCATGGGCTCATTCACATTTTGTGTGACTAGCTCAGCGATGGGGGTGAGACAGCCTTCCTCTGCTTCCCTCTTTTCTCTGTCTCCTTCCCCTATAACATCACAGAGATGCCAGTGAATTCGGAAAACTCTGGATCCTTTCTCCAGGGATTGGGCTTACACATTTAAGGCTGATGGGTGGGGTCCTTTGGCCCCATGGGTTACGAAAGAATTCTTCCGAAAGAATTCTTAATAAGTCAGTTATTAAATTACAATAATGATGATGATGACCCCCTGTAACTCATGGTGATTTGCAGTTTACAAGGCACTCTCATTTGGTCCTGGCAACAGCCTTGTGAAGCAGAGAGGGCAGTGAATATCATCACGTCCATTTTACAGATGGGGAAATGGCTCAGGACAGTTACATGTCTTCTCCAAGGTCACACAAATAATAAGACTGATCCAGTGTTCTGGATTTTTATTTTATTTTAGTTTTCCTTTGACTTCAAGTTTAGCCTTTTTCTGCAGCTGTGGACCTCCCTCCAACTTCCTCTTCAAATCTTTGATCTTAAACCTTCCTGCTCCTGGGGCCTCTTCTTTTGACTTCTTCCCACATTTCCCATTTCCACTGAAAGCCAGGAGAACCACTCTTCAAGAGAAGGCTCATTAAACAAAACATCTGAAGGGCCACTGGCGATGCTCCACTTCCTAATGACAGCCATTATTACCAGCATATAATGGAAAACAAACACGGGACAGATGTCTCTCTTGAGTCCTGACCTGCGCTGGAATATACGCAAACACAAGCCCAGCCTGCGTGAAATGCCTGCCTTAGTCCAGCTCAGTGAAGTAATTCTATACACGAGATACAAAGGCATTCCCTCCTGTCTGCAATCCAGCTACCTGATGAGAACTCTAAGCCTTCATCAAAAACTCAACTAGGACACTAGACATTCAAATTTCACAGATGGAGAACATTCGAGATAATCCAAAAATCTTTCCAGATAAAAAAATGGAGACAGCCTAAATGCCACAAGAAGGTAAATATTTTCCTTCCTTTGGCTGGAAAGTAGTACTATGTATATTTAGGGCCCAAAAATAACTATGACCATACTGTAACTTGTTCTGCTTTGCATGCAAAACGATAATGGCACATCCAAGCTTCTAGCAAAAAAAAAAAAAAAAAAAAATTGGAGGTAAACCCTGTGCTAGGAACTATGAAGCAGAAACAAAGAAATATCTCAAAAAGGATATTAACCAGCCGGGCTCGGTGGCTCAGCCTGTAATCCCACGCTTTGGGAGGCTGAGGTGAGTGAATTACCTGAGCCCACGGGTTCGAGACCCGCCAGGGCAATTTGGTGACCTCATCTCTACAATAAATCAAAAAATTAGCCTGGTGTGGTAGTGTGCACCTGTAATTCCGGCTACTTGGAAGGCTGAGGCGGAAGGATCACCGGAGCCCAGCAGGTCGAGGCTGCAGTAGCCGGGAGCGGCCACTGCACAACTCAAAAAAACAAAAGAATATTTACCTATTTACCCTCAAAAAGCTTACAACCTAATTGGTACTTACAATATCCTTAGGGATAAAGAAAAAAATGAGAAAAAGAGTCTTCACAACTGAATTCTCAAGAGACTGGGTAGTGAAGAAAACCAAAATATTTTACCTAAAAGATACAATGAATATTTTGGTTTGGTACCCTGATATAATGAGTATTTTGGTTTGGTTTTATTTTTGAGTCAGAGTCTCACTCTTTTGACCAGGCTAGTGTGCAACAGCCCGTTCATGGCCACTGCAGCCTGACCTGCTCGGCTCAGGTGATCTTCCACTTCAGCCTTCCAAATAGTCAGAACTACAGGCATTGCGCCACCATGCCAGGCTAATTTTCTGATTTACTGTGGAGACGAGGTCTCGCCAAGTTGCCCAGGCTGGTCTCGAACCCCCCGGACTGAGGCAATCCTCTTGTCTCCACATCCCAAATGGGATTGCAGGCAAGAGCCACAGCCCTTGGCAGAGTATTTTGAATTAAAGGCCCTTAAAGATCAGCAGACTACTGGAAGATACTTTTCCCCTATCTGCATAAAGACCACACACAGGAACCTTCCAAGGGGAACATTTTTCTTTCCTACCTTTATCTCATTATCTGTGGGTGGCGGGGAGACTGAAGGTTGTGACCACACTCGAATAGTCCTTGTGCAAGATGTTGGTCTCCCAGGTTCATTCAGTTTCCGAAGAGAACCGCTGACAAGTAATCTGTTCCCAGACCCATTCATTTTCCCTAGGAGCCATTTATTGTCCTGCAACAGAATGACTTTACTCCCCTCATCTCTGCTTTCCCTCCAAAAAGACCCTTTGTGTAAGTATCTGGGCCCCCCCTGGGATACTGGGGAACCATTCTGTGATTTTCCCCCATGCATGTTAAGAAATATGTATGCCTTTTCTAGGAACCTGTGTTTTGTGGGTTGATTTTCCAGCCAACATTCAGAGAGCAAAGCAGAAGTCTTCCCTTGGTCCCTACAGTAGCTTTGAAGAGGGGTTCGACTAAGCCAAGTCACCTGTATTAAAAGCCTTCGAGCCAGGCTCGGTGGCTCAGCCTGTAATCCCGTGCCTTTGGGAGACTGAGGTGAGTGGATTGCCTGAGCCCGCGGGTTCGAGACCCACCTGGGCAGGCAAGACCTCATCTCTACAGTAAATCAAAAAATCAGCCGGGCGTGGTAGCACGTGCCTGTAATTCCGGCTACTTGGAAGGCTGAGGCAGAAGGATCGCCGGAGCCCAGCAGGCGAGGCTGCAGTAGCCAGGAGTAGCCACTGCACTCCAGTCTGGATGACAGAGTGAGACTCCAACTCAAAAATAAATAAATAAATAAAATAAAATAAAATAAAAGCCTTCGAAGCCGGGCTCGGTAGCTCAGCCTGTAATCCCACGCTTTGGGAGGCTGAGGTGAGTGGATTGCCTGAGCCCATGGGTTCGAGACCCACCTGGCAACCTGGCAAGACCTCATCTCTACAATAAATCAAAAACTTAGCTGGGCATAGTAGCGCGCACCTGTAGTTCCGGCTACTTGGAAGGCTGAGGCGGAAGGATTGCCGGAGCCTAGCAGGTCAAGGCTGCAGTGGCCGGGAGTGGCCACTGCACTCCAGTCTGGGTGACAGAGTGAGACTCCAACTTAGAAAAGAAAAAAAAAAGGCTTCGATATTTTCCTTCATTATTCATAACTCCAGCACTTCAAAAAGAACGTGAAGCAGCAGAAAGCCACTTTGTTTTTTAACTTAAAAATTAATGTATTGATTACTGAAGAGCAACTAAGAAAAAGAAAGAAAGATGAAAGATGTACAAAGGGGAAAAATTGATACAAAAATGGGCTGGTATGTATCAGAATCTTTGTAACAGATACGCTTCTGGAAAATCAGTAGAATTCCAAAACTCTTAAGTCCAGTCCACCAGGGTCAAGGTCAGTGCCTTTGCCTTGGAAGTCATACACCACTCAACAGGCAGAGGCAGTCCTCTACAGGACGAGCTCCAATTTATCCTTCCGTGCTTTGGGAGTACCACTAATTCTGTCGCTGACTAATTACTACAGTGGAAGCAGTGATTAACATTTCAAAAAGGGAGCGGCACCATGGGTTTACTATCAAGGAGACCCAAATTCTGGTTACTGTAGGGGACCTGTTGGTTCTTGGTTGATAACAGAGCCCAGAGGCGGGGTAAGTGGAAGGGGTTAGGCATAAAGGGGCAAGGACTGGACAGGGGCTAGGCATCCATGTCCTAGGCATTCACAGCAATGTCTGTATGGGGCTGAAGAAACCATTCTTGGGGGGTGCTCTAGGGCATGAGTTAGCCCCCCATAAATATCAGGAACAGTCAGGTATGGTGCCACATGCCTGCAGTCCTAGCTATTCAGAAGGCTGAGGCAGGAAGATCGCTTTGAGTCCAGGAGTTCAAGGCCGCAGTGAACCATGATTGTGTCACTGCACTCCAACCTGGGCACAGAGTAAGACCATGTTTCTTAAAAAAAATAAACTGAAGCTGGGCTCGGTGGCTCAGCCTGTAATTCTAGCACTTTGGGAAGCTGAGGTGAGTGGATTGCCTGAGCCCACGGGTTCGAGACCCGCCTGGGCAGCGAGACCTCATCTCTACAATAAATCAAAAAATCAGCCGGGCGTGGTAGCACATGCCTGTAATTCTGGCTACTGGGAAGGCTGAGGTGGAAGGATCGCCGGAGCCCAGCAGGCCAGGCTGTGGTGGCCGGCAGCGGCCACTGCACTCCAGTCTGGGTGACCGAGTGAGACTCCAACTCAAAAAATAAAATAAAATAAAAAATAAACTGAAGCAAGAGGATTGCCTGAGCCCACGGGTTTGAGACCAGCCTGGGCAACATGGTAAGATCTCGTCTCTACAATAAATCAAAAAAATGGCCAGGCATGGTAGCGCATGCCTATAGTTCTGGCTACTTGGAAGGCTGAGGCGGAAGGATCGCCGGAGGCCATAAGGTCGACACTGAGGTAGCCGTGAGCGTGCCACTGCACTCCAGTCTTGGCAACGGACCGAGTGAGACTCCAACTCAGAAAATAAAAAAAAAATAATAAATTACTCCAGCCTGGGCAACTTGGCAAGACCTCGTCTCTAAAATAAATCAAAAAATTAACCGGGTGTGGTGGCGTGGGCCTGTAGTTCCAGCTACTTGGAAGGCAGAAGCTGAAAAATTGCCTGAACCCAGTAGGTAAAGGCTGCAGTGGCCATGAGTGTGCCACTGTACTCCAGCCTGGGCAACAGTGAGACTCCAACTCAAAAATAAAAATTTTTTTAAAAATATTAATTATAAGCCGGGCTCGGTGGCTCAGCCTGTAATCCCGCGCTTTGGGAGGCTGAGGTGAGTGGATTGCCTGAACCCGCGGGTTCGAGACCTGCCCGGGCAGCGAGACCTCATCTCTACAATAAATCAAGAAATTAGCCGGGCGTGGCTGCGCGCGCCTGTAATTCCGGCTACTTGGAAGACTGAGGCAGAAGGATCGCCAGAGCCCAGCAGGTCGAGGCTGCGGTGGCCGGGAACGGCCACTGCACTCCAGTCTGGGCGACAGAGTGAGACTCCAACTCAAAATATATATATATTAATTATGAATAGACGTAGGGAGAAGTATAGGATGTGTTATGGGTTGTGTTGTATCTCCTGCAAAGATATGTTGAAATCCTAACCCCCAGCAGCCGCGAATGTGACCTTATTTGGAAATAGGGTCTTGAAGATGTAATCGAGTTGAGATTATGTCATTAGGGTAGGTCCTAATCCAACATGACCGGTATCCTTAGAAGAAAACACCACATGAAGACAGAGACAAGGGCAGAGACTGGAGAGATGTTGCTGCAAGCCAAGGCATGTCACGGATTGCCAGCCACCACCAGAAGCTACAGAAGGAAGGAAAGATTCTATCTAGTCTCAGAGGGAGTATGGCCCTGAGGACATCCTGATTTTGGACTTCTACCTTCCACACTATGAGACAATACATTTCTGTTGTTTAAGGTCACCCAACTTATGGTACTTTGCTGTGGTACAGCAGCCCTAGAAAATTAACACAGGGTAGAAGAAGGGAGGGTAGGGGACGAGGGCTGCAGGTGGGCAAACCCAGGCCCTCCGGACGCAGGAGAATGAGCTCTTGAGTTCAGGGCTTTGGTTTCATCACCTCCCTCTCCTCCTGTTCGCAACACTTGCCTGTGCTCCTGAGAGGCCCTAAACTTTTGGTCCTATCAGCACTGGAGAAAAGAGAGGCTCAAAGGAGGCATGGGGTCCAGGCTACTGGTGACAATTCCACAAATCCTAGGTCAGGATTTCACAAGATGGGTACATTATCTCACACGTCCTAAAACACTGCCAATAATCATGTTAAGATGTGATTGTTGTACAATGCATTGCTGATTTCAGAGATATTCAAGTTAAAAAAAAAAAAAAGGAATGGCCGGGTTCAATGGCTCAGCCTGTAATCCCAGCACTTTGGGAGGCCGAGGCGAGTGGACTGCCTGAGCCCGCGGGTTTGAGACCCGCCCAGACAACTTGGCAAGACCTCATCTCTACAATAAAGCAAAAGCTAGCTGGGCATGGTAGCGCGCACCTGTAGTTCCAACTACTTGGAAGGCTGAGGCAGAAGGATCGCCCGAGCAGGTGGAGGCTGCAGTGGCCGGGAGCGTGTCACTGCACTCCAGTCTGGGCAACAGAGTAAGACTCCAACTCAAAAAAAAAAAAAAAAAATAGGATTGAGTGTCTCAAATAGATGAAACATGATATAAGAAGAAAGGACAGTTAAGCCAAGTTAAACAGGTTTCTTTTTTTTTTTTTTTGAGTTGGAGTCTCACTCTGTAGCCCAGACTGGAGTGCAGTGGCCGCTCCCGGCCACCGCAGCCTCAATCTACTGGGCTCAGGCCATCCTCCCACCTCCGCCTTCCAAGTAGCTGGAACTACAGGCATGCACCACCACGCCCGGCTAATTTTTTGATTTATTGTAGAGATGAGGTCTCGCCAAGTTGCCCACGCTGGTCTCAAACCCGTGAGTTCAAACAATCCTCCTACCTCAGCCTTCCAAAGTGCTGGAATTATAGGCGTAAGCCACCATGCCCGGCCAAACAGGTTTCTTTTCTGTAGGACTGCTCAGGGCCTTTAGTAAGTTGGTGTCTGTTATGAGTCTCTAGGAGGGGGCTAGAGAATATAGTATTTCCTATAAGTATGAGTCTAGGCCTTATTTTGAGGAGTAGCCAATGCAGCAAAGGGCTAGATTACTATTGTGCTTGAAATATCCTTTGAGACTCTCAATCCTGGAAATTGTTTGTGGAAAGATTCAGGGAAGGTGCCCTGCTGACATAGGGCCCTGGCACATGAGCTGGCTTCAGAGCAGGGTTGAGGAGGAAAGGGAAGCACCTACTTCTCCCATGTGTGTGCCCTGAACCCAGGATCAGGTGCCTCACAGGGAGCAGGTATTGTTCTGAGTTCTCCCAAGCAAAGCTCAAGCACAGGTGCTCTCCTGGGGGATGCCCACACCCACCTCGCCACCCCTCCCTCCTCTCTCAGCTAGAAGCAAGCAATCATGCCTCTGCTACAGAACTCTACTCATCCTGGAAAGGCTCCAGTGCTCCTGAATGCAGGTGATGTCCAGGGCTGGGGAAAAGCAGGTGTGAACGATAAAGAACACACCCAGGGCACACCAAAGTCCGGTCATTCTGATGGCCAGAATATCTTAAAAAGCTAATCTGCTAGTAGCCAACACCCAACCAAAAGGATGGAGGTGGAGTGGGTTTTTAACAGCCAAAGAGAAGTCTGAGATATAAATGCCAGTGTGTGTGCCTAAAGTAAACCCCACCCAGGCCACAGAGTAAACAGTACACACCCCCTTCATCAGTACTGAAACTTCTTTCAGGACTTTAAGGCCAGCAGCAAGCAGAGGATTTTCCCAAAAGCCACGCACTTGCCCACCGTTCGAGAATGTCAGCTACAACAGCTGCAGGTTTGCTGGAGTCCATTTTGCAGGCTGCAGACAAAATGTCCCAAATTGCTGCTATAAACAAAAGCCTCCAGAACAGGGAAGAAATAGCAGGAGTGTGTTAGGCCAACCTCACAGGGCATGTACTCACAACTCTATGAGAGAATGACTTCCTCACAAGCTCTTTCCCTGTCACCTACTGCAAGTGAGCCCACCCTATAGCACAGAAGCAGCTCCCGGAGGGTTCCTGTGAGCATGCCAGGTTAGAGTGGGCACCAGGGGGTTCCTATGAGCCTGCCAAGCTGGGGTGGGCACTGGGGAATGCCTGTGAGCATGCCAAGCTGGGATGGGCACCAGGGGATTCTTGTGAGCATGCCAAGCTGAGGTAGGCACTGGGGGATTCCTATGAGTGTGCCAAGCAGGGGTGGGCACAGCCCCCATCTCTGCAAACTAATAACTGCAGTTTGTCTAGGCAGAACAGCTTTCCCTAAGCAGGCCAGGCTGTACCCTCCTGGTCTTCAATGATGTCACTCCTCTGGGGAGAGGGTATCGACTCCCCACTGCAAGGCATGAGCCACAACATGCAGAGTAAAAGGATAAAACATTTTCTTTCAAATTCTACCTCCCTGCTCTAATTTCCTGCTTTAGAGGCTACCTTGAATCAGCATCTGTGAATTGGCTCAAATGGGGACTAGACTCTTCACTCTGAGTCTGAGACCCACCTGACTACTCAGACTGGTACTTATCTGGGGTCCCGAAGGGAGGGAGGCGAGATCTTGGTGCTCAGATGCAGAAGAGTCTCCTAAATGAACCCTTTATTTGCTCTGGAGCTCTTTATGTTCTGGAGACATAAGGGCAACCCACACAGCACCTAAAGACCCATCAACAGTACGCTTTCTGAAAGGGTGAAATTAGAGTAACTTAGCTAAAGAAGAGTCATTTTAACATTGCTTAAGCTTTGTCATACTTTGCTACTTTCCCTACTTCCTAATCATTAGCCAAGGATAGAACCAGCTTTCTAAAGGTAGCTGCTGGTAATTGTTTTTGCATCTCCCAAGTAGGTCTATTCTAGGCATTTGTTAACCAGTTACAGAGGACCAAGCTGACCTCATTGTAATCAGCCTTTTGTGACTGCCCACCAGCCCACCAGAAGCTGAAGGCCCTGAAGTCACAGGACTGGTTGCCCTGACAACACCAAGGACACAAGACCGGTCCTGCAGCTTCTGGAAAGTTTTCTTTACCCTGTCTCCTTGAATAAAACTTTAAAAGTCCCCCTTTCTCAACTCCCCACTGCCACGCTACCCCTTAGTGTCAGCCCCACTCTCCCTTGAGTGAAACTCTTTTGCTTTACTTTTGCAAATCTTTGCTTTATTTCCATGGCACTGGCCCACCTTGCCTCAGTTTACCTAACACTTTCTAAAGTATCACAAGTCCCTAGACAGTTGAGCCAATGAGAGCAGGTTGGCCTTGCCCAACCAAGGTATCCCCAGGGCCTGGCACAGAGTAGATGCTTCGCAGACTAGGGTGAATGGATGAGTGGATGGATCAGTGGATGAATGGAGAGATCAATCAATGGATGGAATGGTGAATGAATGACTGAGTGAATGAATGAGCCAATGAAGCTAGAAGGATGATTTCACAGACCATTCGGCCCTCAGAGCTCAAATCTCTGGGTGGGAGACTCACCAGAACCATCAGGAATGGACCTTACAAATGTTGGCAACATCTTGACTGTGGCTGTCGGATTAAAATCCCGGGAGAGGCCATTCTTCATCTCCTTCTTGAAGCGAGTCATGATATCTATGAGAGTTTCGTCGGAGAGCCGCATGGCATAGAGATACTTGTCAATCTGGAGGAGGGATGAGAAGGAAGGAGAGTGAGGTTAAGGCTGGCTGGGGTAGGAAGGGGCAGGGTGAGGCACTCACCTGCCCAAAACAACCAGCTGCCACAGGCACAGAACACCTATACTGGCATATCCCACGTGGAAGGTCATCCAAGGTGGCCAGAGCAGGCTCACAAGTTCTCTGAACCCCAGTTCCTGGCCTGTAAGATGAACCAGACATCTCCAAGATCCTTTCCAGCCCCTGAATGTGGCATGGAAGCTGATCCTCAACCCTCAAGCACATGATGGAGGCAGGTTTCCTACCATACCAGGGACACCACAACCCTCTTTCCCTCTGTGAGAGGTGGTTGTCTCATCCTCACTGGGATGGGGATGACAAAGAGGTTAAAAATGACAGCCGGGTGAGTTGGCTCACGCCTATAATCCTAGCACTTTGGGAGACAGAGGCGAGAGAATTGCCTGAGCCCATGGGTTCGAGACCAGACTGGGCAACTTGGCAAGACCTCATCTCTACAATAAATCAAAAAATTCGCCAGCACGGTGGCGCATACCTATAATTCCAGCCACTTGGAAGGCTAAGGTGGAAGGATTGCCTGAGCCCAGTAGGTCAAGGCTGCAGTGGCTGTGAGCATGCTACTGCACTCCAGCCTGGGTGACAAAGAGAGACTCCAACTCAAAAAATGAAATAAAATAAAACAAAATAAAATAAGGTATCTAGGCCAGGTGCAGTGGCAGCAGGTTCAAAGTACAGGGACCTTAACCCCAGCCTCCAAATGTATAGAGACAGTCCCTGGGCTCCTGTGCCTGTATGCGAGGGACAATGTGCCCACACCTCCAAGTCGGGCCACTTCCACCCTACATCAGAACTGACCCAACCTGCCCTTCTGCCTGGGTTCCTCATTCTCAAGCTTCCCAAGTGCTTAACTTCTGGCCCCCTAGGTTGCCACTGGCTGCCACTGGTTGTTTTTCCTTCATGGTATCTTCCTGTATATTCACTCAAAAATCATTGACTAAGCACCTACTATGTGCCTGGCATTGGACTAGACAACTGTCCTCATGGCACTATCCCTGTGGAGTCCGCCAAGGTCCTTTGATCTCACCATTTGTTCTTCCTGCAGCTCCCTAGTCAAGGAAGCCTTAGCAACTGTGTGCCTGGATTACTGTTGGTTCACACACTGTAATGGGTTTTCATCTTCAACCTCTCTCCCTTCCCACCCATCTTCTACATCACTGCCATGATTACTTCTTCATGCAACCCGATCAATCCACTCCACTGCTCAAAGCCTGGCAATGCTTCACCTCTACCGAGGCACCTGCGCTATGCAGGTGTGGCTCTGTACGCTGAACTCTGGTCAAACCACGTCTGCCATTCCTGGTAGGTGGCCTGGCTCTCCTGCTTCTGCTCTCCCAGAAATACCCTTCCTTTTCTCCCCAGCTAGCCACATCTCCCCTAACCTTCAAGGTCCAGATTAAATGTCACTCCCTCCTGAAGATGTCCAAGTCCCTCAGGCTAGATAGAACTCCTCTCTCGGCTGGTCTGGCCTGGACCCCAGCTTTCTGGACCCCACCTCGACCTCCCACTGCACACAGAAGCTCTTGACAGATAGAGACAGATGTATGGCCCAACAAGGCTGAAAAGCCCTTGATGCTAATTTTCTTATGTGCTCACATTTCAGGGTCGCTGGGTATGTCCTGACTCAAGGACATAGAGTCCCCAGTCCTAGGTCATTTCTGCATATTTTGGCCTTCTACAGCCTTCTTTCTCTGATCTCCATGCCTCATTCTCCCCCCAGGCCCTGCCTGCTTCCTGCTCACAATTGTGGTGCTGGCAGGAGCCTGCCAGTGTCCTCTGCGACTGGAGCCAAACCCTGCCCCCACTCCCAATCACTAGCCCTACTACCTTCTTCCTTTCACCATAAAGCAGCGCAAAGAAGAGCAATCAGAAACCACCAAGAGCCAGAACAGAAATTACCAGAACCATGGCCCTGGGAGGAAACAAGCCGTGCTCCACCCTGGCTGGAGCACCCACCCTTGCCATCAGGGCGCCCTGGGTCTTCAGGGAGAGGCAGTCAGGTACAAGCATGGGAAAAGGGTTTCCAGGAGGTGTGACATCAGAGTGTGCCCAGGCACAAGCAAGAGCCCATGTCAAGGCCAAGGGGAGAGGGCTGGTTAGTGTGACAAACAAATTCAATATGAATCAAGTCAACAGTGGAAGAAGTGAAGACTGTCGAAAGCTGAATCACGCAGGGCCTGATAATGCCATCAACAAATGCAGACGGATCCCCAAGCACAGTGAGCCTCGAGGCAGCTCTAACGAGAATACGACAATGATAAGATTTGTGCATCTGCGCAGTGGGAACAGAGGAGCTGGAGTAAGACCATGCAATGCAAGTCACATCGCTGCTCCAGCGTTCCAGACATTTCTCAATGACCACATTCCTTATACTACACCAAGATTATCCGTTTGCTGACATGTCCACCTCCTCTGATACCATGTGAATTCCCCAGGGAAAGAAAATATGTTGAATAGACTCTTTGGAACTTACCCAGTTGCCTAGCACACAGGAGGAATTCAAATAATGCTGGCTACTGAAATTATACTTTATCATACTTATACTGTGGCTTACAGTATATCAAGTGCTTTCACATGCAGTATGTCACTTAACCTTCGAAACTATCAAGGAGACGTCCTTATTCCCCATTTTACAGATGCAGAAACTGAGGCTTCGGAAAGTTAAGTGATTAGCTCAGAGCACACAGCTGGAGGAGTGAAGTCTTGTACCTGCAAGTCTACAGCTCCTCTATACAATTATCCCCGCCCCTCGGGGAAGGTTGGTTCCCCTACTCTACAGAGGGCAGACATAGGCAGAGATGTTGAGGTTTTCCAGGTAGACAGGAAGAAACTTCTAGAAAAGCCAGGGTTCTCTGCAGCTTCACAGTCATCCTGCCTCCTAACCCAAGGTGCAGCTCAGCACACAGACACTGATCCAAGAATCCTGACATTTTAGGACAGCTGAGGCAAACTCAAGTAGCATCTAGAAACTCAGATTGGGGATACAGCACTGCTATGAAGGAAGGGCTTTCCTCTAGTTGTTCAGGTTCATGAATCATCATGGGGTACAACTTCTCTCAAAAAACCATGGACGCTGGGGCCAAAGCAGGGACACAACTAGGGCAGAGTTAAAACTGAAACCGAGGCCTGGTGGACCTTACAAGAATGAGGACAGTGAAGGGAAGGTCTTTCTATTAGTCCCCAGGAGGTTAAGAGGGGCCACTGAAACAGCACAGATCCTGGGCCTGGGACTGGACTGGCCAGGGCAAAAGTCACCTCCCTAGTGCCCGCCGTACTGCCCTGCCAGGAGGCACCTCGTGCAGGATTCAGCAGACATGTGTCCTATGAACTGTGGTCCTTTAAGTGGCCCCAAAGCACTGAGAAAAAGCACATGTCAAAAGACACCTGCAGAAAACTGGGGCTCAGAGAACCCAGCACTCCCTGAACAAGGGGCCTTTTCTGAACAGAACAGCCCCGCCTGGCACCTGACTAGGCCACCCCCTGGGAAAGAAAGGCTGAGGATAGGTAGTGAGTAGAAGGGGAGAGGGAGGAAGGAAGGATGTCAGGGAGATCACTCCTGCCCATTTGCTCCAGTCTCTGTGAGAAACCCAGAAGAGAGGCCGACTCTTGGTCTTTGGCAGTTTGGCCAAAATCCATATCCATAGCCCTCTCATCTCTTTTGTTTTTGTCCTCTTCTCCATAGCATCTCTAGTTCTCTTCCTCTCCTGCCCTTTCTTTCTCTACACACACACACACACACACACACACACACACACACACATTCTCTCTCTCTCTCTCTCTCTCTCTCTCTCTCTCTCTCTCTCTCTCTCTCTCTCTCTCACCTCTACAATCCTGTCACCTTTGGACGCTGCCTCCAAACCACTGCTATGTTACTACCCTGGCCAAACACTAGTGCCCAAAGAATCCCTCCCTGACCTTACATTTGGTGCTAGAGAGGGCATGGCACCTCTTATGGCTGCTTCTCCTGCAAGCCTTGATCTTCAGAATGTCATAAAACAAAGGCTCCCACGAGCCATAATAAGCCCAGGCCCTCAAATCCTCACTCTTGAATATGGAAACTGACACACATGTGCAGGACTCTGGTCAGGGTGGAAAGAAAATGGGGAGGGGCCAGATCCCAGACCCCAGACACCACACGCCGAGCTGGGTCCTGCAGACTCTTGCTTGAGAGTGATGAGGACTCCATCCAGCCTCCAGGGCCTCTATCTACCACTGCCAAGCGGTAAGAGCGCTACCTGTGAGGGCCCAAACACTGCCTAAATACTTGTCCTGAACTGTCCTTCTTGTGGACCAAGGAGGCCCTGATGCTCTCAGCGGATCCTAGCATAGGCAGGAGAAGACGTCCTCAGCAGAAAGAACACAGCCTCGCCAGGCCTCCCTGGCTCCCAATGACCTGGCACTGGGATCATCTCACAAACATTTCTGTGCCTGACCCCAGCCCCACCTCCTGTTCCCAACAGAACTAATTCAAGACTGGACATGCCTAAGTGAGGAGGTCGGTCGTGGCAGGAAGCACCAGTAATCGCTAGTTACCAACCCAAGCATTTTCACTCCTTATCCGCCCTCGGAAGGGGGCACAGCCATGGAAAATTTCACTCCCTCTCTCATCCACTCTCCCAAGAGGATCAAGAATGAAACAGGGCAACAGGTGTGACTACTAAGCTGTTGGCCGGGCCTTTAAAATGAGCTTTTCTAGTGAGACACTTGACTTGCAAGGAAAGTCAGGGAGCTGGCCCCAGAGGGTTAAGAAGGATATTGGCTTAAGGTCAGGGCAGAGATTTCAACACCGGTTCACTTCCCTTTCCCAGGACACTGACTCTGACAGAATGGGTCCTGGGTGCTTATTAATACTGTGATCAGCAGCAGGTCCCATTTGCAGAGGTCTTGGCCATTCATTCACACACACAGCTCCCATATGCATGACCCCATTTGAACTTCAGAGAAAGAAGTGAAAGGAGCTCGCGGATGCCAAGTGCCGGGCATGAAGCCGGCATTTTAATTTTACCCCGTCTCCTGTCATTACAACCTGGTGAAGCAGGCAGAAAGACATCACTACCTCCATTTATAGGAGAGGAAATTGAGACCCATGACTCATGCGAAGTCACGGGGTTTGTAAGTGGCAGCTAGGTCTAGATTCCAGGGCCTGCAACCTCCCCGCCTTGCCTTGGGGCTTCCCCTTTGATGTTTTCATTCTTTCTCAACTGTTAGAAAGAACAACGGGTTGTTGACAAAGAAAGCAGGGTTCAAATCCCATTTATCAGCTGTGTGGCTTTTTGTGTGCGTGTTTTTGTTTTGTTTTTATTTTATTTTATTTTATTTTTTGAGTTGGAGTCTCACTCTGTCACCCAGACTAGAGTGCAGTAGCTGCTCCCAGGCACTGCAGCCTCGACCTGCTGGGCTCCGGAAATCCTTCCGCCTCAGCCTTCCAAGTAGCTGGAACTATAGGCGCGCGTTACCACACCCGGCTAATAATTTTTTGATTTATTGTAGAGATGAGATCTCGCCGAGTTGCCCAGGCAGGTCTCGAACCCGCGGGCTCAGGCAATCCACTCACCTCAGCCTCCCAAAGGCGCGGGATTACACGCTGAGCCACTGAACCCAGCTGAGGTGGTCTTACTATGACTCTGTGAGTTTAAGTCTTAGAGGCAGTGTCCAGAGGAAATAGGGAAGTGGAGTTAAGGTTTCAGAGGAGAAAGCGTTTATGAGATAATTCCATTTTTATAAAACAAAATAAAAATATTCATCTCTGTATGTTTGAGTCTTTGTATAGGAAGGAAAACAGTCCTAAAGCGTAAAGCAGTGTTAACTGGAATGTTTGAATATTCTTTATAGTAAGTATTTATTACTGTTATTTTAAAAAGTGCAAATGTTTCAGAGTAATTTTGCCAGAGTCTTTCATTTGCCATGTTTTTAGGCATTTTGCCCCCAAGCTTTAATTTTCTTTTCTACAAAGCGGGTCAATGGCATTTGTAGTGGATGCATGGTTTTAGGTATTTAGTGGAAGGAATTGGGGACACATGATTGTGTCACTTAGACAGGGATGAGGAAAGGAAATGATACTCGATGTTTATTTTGTTTCTGGCACATTATTAAAGTCCTTCCAATAGCCCTCTGAGGTGGAGGTGTTATTATCTCTATCTTAAAAGTGAAGAAAGCAAGACAGAGAGGTTAAGTAATTTGTTCAAAGTCACACAGCTAATAAGCAGGGGGCATGGTGGTGCCCACACGTAGTCTCAGCTACTTGGAAGGCTGAGGTGGGAGGACTGCATCTGCCCAGGATTCAGTGGCTGCAGTGAGCTATAATCACACCGCTGTACTCCAGCCTGGGTGACAGTGAGACCCTGTGTCTAAAAAACAAAACAAGGCTGCGGTGGCCGGGAGCGGCCATTGCACTCCAGTCTGGGCGACAGAGTGAGACTCCAACTCAAAAAAAAAAAAGACCACCTCATGAGGCCAGGTGCAGTGGTTCAAGCCTATACTCCCAGCACTTCGGGAGGCTTAGGCAGGAGGATTGCCTGAGCCCAGGAGGTGGAGGCTGCAGTGAGCCATGATCGTGCCACTGCACTCCAGCCTGAGTGACAACAAAACAAAGAACAAACACAAAAGAATTCCTCACGACCCTGCCTGATTTGATGACAGGGCAGAGCCAGAGCAATGTAGACACCTGCATTTGACTTCTAGGCTTTGCCATCCTGTGGGCCCCTCTGTCTTTCTCATCCATCGTAAGAGTAGCTTCCCTACTTTGCACAGCACATCCTATTGGTCCTCACAGCAGCCTGTCTGCAGAAGCAGGGCAGGTATCATCACTATTAATGCCTTGAGGAAAAATGAGAGGCCAGAGAGGGTCCTCAATTGGCCAAGGTTACCCAATTGCAGAGACCTGGGGGTGGACACCAAGCTCCCTGATTCCTGGGCCTGTGCTCCTTCCTCTGAACCCAGGGAGAGCACAGGCCATGGGTTCCCGGGAAGAGAGACATGGTACTAAATTATAGCCACAGCTCCAGCCACTCCAGAGCAGCATGGCTTTTCTGATGTGCAGAAGGCAGGCTATGCCAGGTTGACTTCCAGAAGACCTCGTCCACCCTTTAGCTGGGATCAGACCCGCAACAAGCTGTCTGATCTGCTCCTTCTCTTCACACAGTACTGGGAAGGACATTCAAAAGCCATAGCGAGCCAAGCACCCCAGCCCAACCAGGCCCTGCGCTGCGGTCTATGCCAGCCCGGTGCCTCTGATTCCTCTTCCTGTTGCACATGGCTCCCGCGGCTGCCCAGCCCCACTTCACTGCTATGAGTGGCGACCGGGAATCTAGTTTCTGTCTGCTCTTGGCAGCTGGTCTCTGAGCAGGGAAGGAGTTGGCTACAAGGGGCGACCCCCTTGACCTTGTATGGTCCCTGCAGCAACCAGCAACACCTAGCCCCCTCATGCAGCCTGGTGCCCTGACAGTGGCTCATCACCCCCAAAGACCCTTCCTTGCAGAGCCACTGTCCACCCTGATTCCTCCGCCTATAGATAGCCTCCCTGTCCCTTCTTCCTTCCAACACCCCCGCCCCCACTCACCTTCTCTGGAGCACAGGCCATGATCTGCCCCGCCCCACACCGTCTGCTCCCCTCTTCCGCATCCCCTCGGCTTTAGGTGTTTGCTAGGTGGGAGTCAATCTGCCCGGGGGACACAGCTTGGTGTGTGTCTTTCCTGGGCGCTGCAGTGATACACACATGTTCTGCACCACCAGCTAGACTGTGAGTGCCAGGGGTGCAGGGGCCATGCCCTCTGAGCCCTTTGTGTCCCCGGGAGCCCTCAGATGGCACCACGCGGTGGCTTCTCAGCCGGGCTGGGTGGCTTCTCTGCTGGGCGGGAGGCCACCGGTGACGCCTAGACTGGGGAGGTCTCAGAGGGTTTGCTGGCTCAGATAAGACCCAGAGACTCTTCTTCCCCGAAAAGCCCAGCCCTCCTCCCCCAGGCAGCGGCCCCTGACTCCAGTCTCTTGGGGAGCTCCAGACATCTCTAGCCCCTGCCTTCCCCTCACCACATGGCCATTGCATGGCTGAGGCACAGGGGGACGAAAAGGACCCTAAAGATAATTAGGGCTCTCACTTCCCTATTCAAGCTGCCCAGAGTCTGCTGAATCACCTGCAAGTCACCAGAGCAAATAAATTCCACTGCAGGGGTTCCTCATGCAAGGTCTTCCTGAGAGCATTACCAAAGCCAAAACGGTCGCTTGGGCACTCTCAAACCCTGTCCTGGGGACACTGCCTTGCCTGGTCTCTTTTTCCAGGTTCACATGGTATCTCTCAGTGCTTCTGAACTGTTGTTTCTGTTTCAGTGAACATGGACACCCTGGACTGTTCATACAACTGTTTACTCACAGCAAATCAAGAGAAAATGGATCCCCTAGCTTGATGAGGAAACTGAGGTTCTAGGAAAGAAAATGTGGACAGGGCCCATGCTGGGCACTTCAACCTACTGATCCAAATCTGCACAACGTGTAAGGTGGGCGTTACTGACCGCATTTTACGTAGGAAGAACCCGGGGTTGGGGAGTTAAGCACAATGTCCCCAGCACCCAGCAACCAGAACAGTACTGCCTTACGACTCCAAACTCCGTGTTCCTTGTCTTATACCCAGACTCTTCTTGCAAGGAAGACAAACTGGCGTAGGGCCTTGAGGTCAAGCCCAAGGTCCTCCTGGTGACCTTGGAACCCACAAATAGGAGCTTCCTGGCTGGTAAGAGTGGCCAAGCCCTTGCCCAGGAAGAGAACAAAGCTGTCACTCTGAACTAGCTAAAAATAAAGGAGGCTCCCATTCCCTCAAGGGGAACAGAACAGCCCTGGAATGTGGCGGGGCAGGAACAACAGGCTTAATCCTCAGGCTCCAGACTCACGATTTCTAATGCCCAGGCACCTCCCTGACAACAAGAGGGAAGAGAGGGTCTGAGTGCAGACAGGTTTACATTCACTGTGAGACAACCAGACCCTAACACGGTAACTTGCAGATACTTCTGTGGGGGAAATAGACTGGGCTAAGAAATCGAAAGACTTCAGGCCTGGGCCAGCAACATTGCCTTCCTCCATGACCTTGAACAAGTCAATTTCATCTCCATATGTTTCCATGAGTGAAACAGCAATAATAAAAACTGCCCTTCTGCCCTCACATATAGCAGACACAGAGGCCCCACAACACTGTGGAGTCCTCAGGACATCTCAGAGGCCCCCGGTGGCATTTTCATCTGTCCATCTGGCCAGGGAACATGGACATGCTGATGGTCCATGAGCTCTCAGACACAATTTTAGGGAAAAGCAGAATGGTGCCCAAGATCCCTGCCCAGGCTCAGGGGTCTGGTTGTCTGCCTACCTTCTGTCACCAGGAAGCTGCCGCCTCCCCACCTGGCCACTCAAGGTGCCTACAGGTGTGTGTACTGGACAAAAAACAATAACAACACCTGGCATCTGTACAGTTCTGTACACATTCCAAGTATGTCCACATCCATTCCCTAATGTGATAAGTGGGCAGAGAACAAGGCAGAAATAATTTATCCCATCTGACAGATAAAAAACTGAGGCTCAGAAAGCTTGATGGCCACCTCACAACTCCTTTTGAGATCAGCCTCCTAGGCCTGCAGATGAGGACACCAAGGCCCAGGCACCCACAGGAACCCACTACTCTAAATGCAGAGTGCCTCTGACAAAGCTTCTAAGCCATAAAATTCACCATCTAGCAGAGCACTGTCCAAGAGGAAGATAATCTGAGCAACAGAACTAATATTACATTTTCTAGTAGCCGTAATTTTTTTTTGAGTCAGAGTCTCACTCTGTTGCCCAGGCTAGAGTGCAATGGTACGCTCACAGCCACCGTAGCCTCAACCTGCTGGGCCCTGGTGATCCTTCCACCTCAGCCTTCCAAGTAGCTGGAACCACAGGTGTGCATCACTACACCCAGCTAATTTTTTGATTTATTGTAGAGATGAGTTCCCCAGGCTGGCCTCAAACCACCGGATTCAGGCAATCTCACCTCCACCTCCCAAAATGCTGAGATTACAGGTATGAGTCATCGTAGTAGCCACATTTAAAAAGAACAGGTGAAAATAAATAAAAATAACAGGTGTGCTGGGCTCGGTGGCTCAGCAGGAAGACTACTTGAGCCCAGGAGTTGCGCCAGATTATATATATATATAATATATATATTATATATATATTATATATATATATGTACATTTGGGGGGGGCAGAGATAAGGGCTTGCTATGTTGCCTAGGCTGAATTCCTGAGTCCAAGCAATCCTCCAGCCTCAGCCTCCCAAAGTGCAGGGATTACAGGTGTGAGCCACCGTGCTCAGTCCCTGTGTATTTTTTTATGTCCAGTTTAATGAAGTGGATAGTCATGGAAAAGTATGATTAGACAAAGTGAGTATGATCTAATGGTGATAAATGGAGGGAACTTAGCAAGGCCTATTTGTTCAGATTCTTTTCTGTGTCCCTGTGTCTTCAGAGATAAAGATGTCCCTTTCATCTGTGTACAGGGTAGAGTCCTCTTAAATGAGGATCATATGACCTGCAACTGGGGAGAAAGGCAGGGAAAGGGTGACAGATCTTCCTGTTTCTGCTATTTCCCCAAATGCCAAAGTACCATGTTTTTTTTTCTTTGAATTGGAGTCTCACTCCGTTGCCCAGGCTGGAGTGCAGTAGCACACTCACAGCCGCCACAGCCTCAACCTGCTAGGCTCCAACGATCCTTCCACCTCAGCCTTCCAAGTAGCTGGAACTACAGACAAGCACCACCACACCCAGCTAATTTTTTTATTTATTGTAGAGATGAGGTCTTGCCAAGTTGCCCAGGCTGGTCTTGAACCCATGGGCTCAGGCAATTCTCTCACCTTGGCTTCCCAAAGTGCTGGGATTATAGGCGTGAGCCACTGCTCCCGGTCAAGGTACCACATTTTGGGGTAGGGTGTTCTGAGTCTCATCAGTGGTTTTGGAGTCTGGAGCCCTAGACCGCAGATCTGGGTCTGCACACACGCAAGAGCTGCCCACTGATGTCAGGGAGGCCTATGTCCCCATCCCAGCCCTACTGCTTTCTGGTCACCAAGGTCACAATTATTCCTCTTTCTGGGCCTCACCTGACCCTTTCATATGCAGGAAGAAATACCTACATCCAAGCTTCCTGGACAGATTCAACTAAATCAAGCATCTTACTAAATCAAGTGTTTAGTGAAAGGAACGGAACCTTGCAAAAGTGAGGTGGTGTCTTTATTACAGCAGTGGCCTGTCTCCTACTCCACTCAGCCCACCCACCCAGAGAGGGTCTTAGAAGGCACCAGGAAACGGGAATGCAAACTAGTACAACCTCTTAGGAAGACAGTATGGCGATTTCTGAAAGAACTAGAAATTGACCTTCCATATGACCCAGCAAACCCTCTACTGGGAATATACCCGGAGGAACTCAGATCATTCTACAAAAAAGATACCTGCACACACATGTTTATTGCAGCTCTACTCACAATAGCAAAAACATGGAACCAACCATGTTGCCCATCGAAGCTGGACTGGATGAAGAGAATGTGGTACATATACACAATGGAATATTATGCAACCATAAAGAAGGACAAACATATGGACTTTGCAGCAACTTGAATGGATTTGGAGTCAATCATACTCAGTGATCTATCACAGAAACAAAGAACAGAGAACCATATGTACTCACTCAAAAGCGGACCTTGAACAATTATAATACTATAAGAAAGTTTATGGCAATAATGGAAAACTGTCAGGGGAGAGGGAGCGGGATTGACAGTTGAGGGAAACTGCTAGGGGAGGGAGGAGCATATCTCATCAACAAGGGTACCAGCATAATCAATGTTCGTATACGTAATCCTGAATTGTACTCTACATCTTTATAATAAAAAATAATAATAAAAAGAAAAAAAGAAAGTTATTTGACATACATAAATTAAACTAGCTTTTGTTGTGTTCAAAAATATAAGATTTTACTATTTTTAATACTTTACAAAATGTTTTTGGGTTGTATTTAAAAGAACCTCTCAATTTGAAAAAAAAAAAAAAAAGGCACCAGGGGACATCAGAGAAATGAGGTCTGGGTAAATAACATGGCTGAAGACAAACCCCCTATGTTAATCAATTGATGAAATCAACAGTTACCGTAGCCAGGCAGAGGCTGGAGTGAGCATTACAGGGAGCACTAGGGGGTTTTCATACAGGTTAAGATCCTTGGCGGGGGTCCTCTTTTAAATGCAAACAAGAAGGTGGGGAGAGGAAACTAATGAAAAAGGTATAGGAAGAGCTTTGAAAAACAGGGCAAATCCCTAACTTGTCACTATAAATGACCTTACTGGACCAATTTCCTTCCCATGTGGAAGGAACTCAACAACACTGAGCAACTGGGGATGAGGAGGTACAAGTCAGTATTCTGGTGTTGGAGAGGGGCGGAAGAGGGGGGGAGAGGAGGCCTGGAAGATCTCATCCCACCTCTGCCCCTCCCCACCCTAGCCCTTCCCTCCTTAGATCTCAGGAGAGTTGGGTATATGGTGGAAAAAGCATGGGTTTCTGAGTCAAGGGACCTGGTAGCAGTTTTTCTGTCCCTATCACTCATGAGCTGTACAGTCATTGGTGAGTTAACTCACTACATGGAGGAGCTTGGTTTTCTCATTTCTAATTTTTTTTTTTTTTGAGTTGAGCCCAGACTGCAGCTCCCGGCCACTGCAGCCTCGACCTGCTGGGCTCCAGAGATCCTTCCACCTCAGCCTTCCAAGTAGCCGGAATTACAGGCGCGCGCTACCACGCCTGGCTGATTTTTTTATTTATTGTAGAGATGAGGTCTCGCTGCCCAGGCGGGTCTCGAACCCACGGGCTCAGGCAATCCACTCACCTCAGCCTCCCAAAGGCGTGGGATTACAGGCTGAGCCACCGAGCCCGGTTTATAATTTTTTTTTTATTTCTACTTTTAAGTTGGCGTCCCACTCTGTCACTCAGGCTAGAGTGCAGTGGCACCATCACATCTCACCACAGTCTCAGCCACCTGGGCTTAAGCGATTTTCCTGCCTCAGCCTCCTAAGTAGCTGGGACTACAGGCGCATGCCACCATGCCCAGCTAATTTTTCTTTACTTTTTGTAGAGATGAGGTCTTGCTACATTGCCCGGCCTAGTTTTCTCAATCCTAAATGAACACGATGCCACACCACAAAGTGGCTAATAGCAGGAACTCACCTAAGAATTCCACTCCTACATATATACGCATCTATCTACACAAAAAATTCACACACAAAGGCTCACAGCAGCATTATTCATAACAGCCAAAAGGTGCAAACAATGCAAATGTCTGTCAACTGAAAAATGGATAAACGTGGTATACAGACACAATGGAATAGTATTCAGCAAGAAAAAGGAGTGAAGTACTGATTCATGCCACTGCGCAGATGAACCTTGAACACGTGATGCAAAGTGAAAGAGGCCAGACACAAAAGGTCCTTCTTTTTTTGTATGATGCCATTTGTATGAACTGTCCAGAAGAGGCAAATTCATACAAAAGAAAACAGGCTCGTGGTTGCCAGGAGCCAGGTGGAGGGCGCAAGGGGGAGTGACTGCTAATGGGTCCAGAGTTTGTGGGTGATGGAAATATTTTGGAATGAGATGACGATGACACACAACCTTGTAAATGTGTTAGAAAACCACTGAATTGTACACTGCAAAACAGCAAGTTTCATAATAGGTGAATTATAACTCAATTTAAAAATAAAAATAAAAGCAGGGCCTCTGCCATGAGTCTCAATGAGTCTGAATGTTGGCTCTACCGTTCACTGTCGGAGCCTCGGGGTCCTCATTCCCAAGTGGGGAGCACGCTCGCACCCACGTCACAGGCATTGTGGAAATGGAACCAACTAGCACTCCTGATGCCTTAGCACAGTGCCTGGCAATAAATGTGGCAGGCATTCCATGCTGGCTTCGATTGGTATTACTACTACTAGTGATTAAATGAGGCCCATGCGAGAAGAAAGGAAAGCCAGGCACCAAGTAGGTTTCAGATGCCTCCTTCCCCGGAAGGCCCTCGTGGTCTCGGCTTCTGGAGCCTGTAATCGAGCTGGACTCAAGATGAATGTGAGCCGACATTTTCTGCCTCACACAGGGACAGCTCAGCTTCTGTTTGCAAAGGGCTGAGCTGCCGACTTCACATTTCGGTTTTCCTAGCCGCAGGGGTACAACCACCCTCTCCTTTTAGGGAAGAGTCTAAGAGGCTGCCGGCTGGAGTTTTCTCTGAACAGAGTTGGGCACGTTAAGTGACAGATAAGCCTGCCCTGCTGGGGTAGGATCCACCCAGGAAGAGAGAGAGTGTGTGCAAGCAAAAGCCCACACGTGTTTCTGAATTCCCAGAAAAGTCAAACGGAGTTGCCCTGGAGTACCAGGGGCCCCAGAGAGCCATCATAAGCCTTTTCTTCCATCTACTCCCCCCTTTTTAGTCGTGCAAAAAGTCTCAGAAGCAGCAGTTTAATTAACTTCACTCAGTGAGACTTTGCAACAAGAGCTGTTTGATAAGGTAAATTAGGAAATGGGCTAATTTTAAACAAAGCTTGAATGCTGGGATCTGAATGGAAATGACTGAGGAAGGAAACAGACTCTAAAAATTATTTCAAATTTGTAAAGGTTTGATCGTACAGAGTGTTGGCGTGCAACACAAGACAACCTGCACACACTCTGGCAGGAATGTGAATGGGCCATGAAGGACGACAACCTGACAAAATCTTGTAACTAGGAAGATGCACTCACCCCTCCAACCTAGTAATTCCAGCCCTAGGTACATAGCTTAGAGCCTGGAGAAACTCCCTTGTGTGTCGAAGGAGTTGTTCAAGAGAAAGTTCATGCAGCAAGTTGTCATTTGAAACATAAGAAACACAAATGTCCATCTAAAGAATGGATAAGTTAACTGTGGAGTATTTATACTACATTAAATAAGTTTCTATTAAACTTGCACATAAGCAGGGCTCGGTGGCTCAGCCTGTACTCCCGCACTTTGGGAGGCTAAGGTGAGTGGATAGCCTGAGCCCATGGGTTCGAGACCTGCCTGGGCAACTTGGCAAGACCTCATCTCTACAATAAGTCAAAAAATTAGCCAGGCGTGGTAGCGCGCACCTGTAGTTCCAGCTACTTGGAAGGCTGAGGCAGAGGGATCGCCAGAGACCAGCAGGTCAAGGCTGTGGTGGCCGGGAGCGGCCACTGCATTCTAGTCTGGGCGACAGAGTGAGACTCCAACTCAAAAAAAAAAAAAAAATCTCTATAACGTTGCAGCCGGGCTCGGTGGCTCAGCCTGTAATCCCAGCACTTTGGGAGGCCAAGGTGAGTGAATTGCCTGAGCCCGCAGGTTTGAGACCCGCCTGGGCAACTTGACAAGACCTCATCTCTATAATAAATCAAAAAATCAGCCGGGTGTGGTAGCGCACACCTGTAGTTCCAGCTACTTGGAAGGCTGAGGCAGAAGGATCACTGGAGCCCAGCAGGTCGAGGCTGCGGTGGCCGGGAGCGGCCATTGCACTCCAGTCTGGGTGACAGAGTGAGACTCCAACTCAAAAAAAAATAAAATAAAATAAAATATAAAGTTGCGCTAAGCAAACAAAAAAAAGTTGCAGGACATACAATACAGCACCGTTTTAAAAAGTTTAAAACTAGAAAAAGCAGTGCCATATATTGCTTTAATACATGCAGTACAGCACCATTACAAAAGGTTAAAACCATATAAAGCAATACTATATACTACTTATAGACACATGTATATATCATAAAAATATAAAGACATGCAAAGATATAAAAAATACTACATTCAGGACAGAGGTCACCTCTGGAGGAAGAAGCAGTCAATTGGATCAGATATGGCAGAGAAGGGGTTTCAACTGTGTCTGTAATGTAACTGTGATTGCGTCTATAATTTCTCAAGCTAGGCAGTAGACACAGAGGTGTTTGCGTTAACTTCGCTATTTTCTTTTTTGTGCCTCAAATATCTCATAATAAAAAAATTAACTCGGCTGGGTGAGGTGGCTTACGCCTATAATCCAGCACTTTGAGAGACCGAGGCAGGAGGATCACTTGAGGCCAGAGTTTGAGATCAACCTGAGCTACACAGTGAGATTCTATATCTACAAAAAATATATATTTTTAAATTAACTCTTATACTTATTGATTTGTGAAAGCAGAGAATTAAAGTACAGGTTCCAAGGTAAACTATTAAAATTGACAAAGACAGGTTTTTCTCCTAAAGAAACAGAGAGAGCAAGAGGGGCCTCTGGATCCCATTCCTGATTTCCTTTTGACCTTGAGAAAATGGAGTATCTCCTCTCAGTGGGCTACCCGTCTGTTTCTAAATGGGTAACAGAATCTCCTGCCTTCTGTGTCCAGCACACAAAGCAGGCAGCAGAAGGCCCAGGGGAGGCAGCTGCACTAGAAAGTACAGGAAGAATGCCTCCTGTCCTGACAATCTCCTAGAGGCTTTGGAAGGACCCTATGAACACACAGATACATATGTTGGCGTATCTGTGTGTATAAAACATTTATGCCGGGCTCAGTGGCTCAGCCTGTAATCTCAGCACTTTGGGAAGCCAAGGAGAGTGTATTGCCTGAGCCCCTGGGTTCGAGACCAGCCCGGGCAACTTGGTGAGACCTCATCTCTACAATAAATCAAAAAATTAGCCACCTGTAATTCCGGCTACTTGGACATCTGAGGCAGAAGGATCACCAGAGCCCAGAAGGTCAATGCTGGGGTGGCCGTGAGCGAGCGCTGCACTCCAGCCAGGGAGATGCAGTAAGACTTCAACTCAAAAAAAAAAAAAAAATTATAATGTAATCTCAATTATATATAATTGACATCTGCCCTGCCACCCATGAAGGGTTTTGGGATGCCCTGAGATAACCAACCATTCAAAAGAGAAAGCTAAACCATATTTGGTTACTATCTATTTGACTCCGCCTTACAGTTCCTAAGTATAATACCTCCATTTGATATGTGGAATCAACCTAAATGCCCATCAATCATCAGTGGATAATGAAAATGTGGTAAATAGTTGGGCACGGTGGCTTACACCTGTAATCTCAGCACTTTGGGAGGCAGAGGTGAGATGATTGCCTGAGTCCAGGGATTCCAGACCAGCCTAGGCAACTTGGGGAGACCTCATCCCTACAATAAATCAAAAAATTAGCCAGGTGTGGTGGCGCACCCCTGTAGTTCCAGCTACTTGAAGGTTGAGGTTGAAGGATCTCCTAAACCCAGTAGGTTGAGGTTGACAGAGTGAGACACCAACTCAAAAAAAAAAGAAAAGAAAATGTGGTATATATACACGGAATACTATTCAGCTATCAGAAAGAATGACACAATATCTTTTGCAGCAATTTAGATGGAATTGGAGAACATCATCCTATGTGAACTAACACAGGAACAGAAAATCAAACACCACATGTTCCCACTTGTAAGTGGGAGCTAAACTAAAGATCTGAAAGACAGAGAATGGTATAATGGAGACTCAGAAGGGGGAAGGGAAAGGGGTGGAAGGAACGAAAAATCACCTACAATTGCACAGGTGAGAATGGTGGGGACACTTAAAAGTCCAGACTTCTTTGCCATTATACAATGCAATCACGTAAGCAAGAACTATTTGTAACCCCAAGGCGATTGAAATAAAGGAAAAAAGAATCTCCATTTGTACTGTTTACCAGAACTCAATGTTATTCACAGAAATAAAAACCTATTGATTAGTAAAATATGTACTTGTTTTTCTTTAAGATCAAATACAAAGCACACAACCCAGTGTACATTAAGTGGCTTCATAAGAAGCCACTTTGAGCCAGGCTCGGTGGCTCAGCCTGTAATCCCGCGCCTTTGGGAGGCTGAGGTGAGTGGATTGCCTGAGCTCGTGGGTTCGAGACCCACCTGGGCAGCGAGACCTCATCTCTACAATAAATCAAAAACTCAGCCGGGCATGGTAGCACATGTCTGTAATTCCAGCTACTCGGAAGGCTGAGGCGGAAGGATCACCGGGGCCCAGCAGGTCGAGGCTGCGGTGGCCAGGAGCGGCCACTGCACTCCAGTCTGGGTGACAGAGTGAGACTCCAACTCAAAAAAAAAAAAAAAAAAAGAAGCCACTTTGTTCAGGCTTATTAGGCTGGAAGGCAGTGGGCACCTGTCCTGCTACCCCAACCAGAAGAACATTCCCCAGGTCCCAGGACTGTGGGTGGGGACTGCTTCCCAAAGCACTTAAGGGGCTAACATCAGAGCCTAGGTATAAGCAGTTGCTAGGCTAGTGATGTCCCACCCAACGTCTGACCACAACCCCCTCGTGCTTTGCACATGTAACACAGCAAATAATCATTTATGCGCCATGAGAATGGGGACCATTTCTGCCTAGTTAGAGCTGTCATCTCAGCCTAGCACAGTGCTCCGCACATAATAAAGGATTCAAGCCAGGCTCGGTGGCTCAGCCTGTAATCCCGCGCCTTTGGGAGGCTGAGGTGAGTGGACAGCCTGAGCCCGCGGGTTCGAGACCCGCCTGGGCAGCGAGACCTCATCTCTACAATAAATCAAAAAATCAGCCGGGCGTGGTAGCGCATGCCTGTAATTCCAGCTACTTGGAAGGCTGAGGCGGAAGGATCGCCGGAGCCCAGCAGGTTGAGGCTGCGGTGGCCGGGAGCGGCCACTGCACTCCAGTCTGGGCGACAGAGTGAGACTCCAACTCAAAAAAAAAAAAATAAATAAAGGATTCAAAAATTTTTTAAATGTTTCTTTTCTTTTAAATTTTTTAAAAGTTTCTGTGATCGGATTTGATTCTAAAGGTCCACAAATCAATAAGCCGCAGTCTGGCTGCACCTGATTCCTGGACAAAGAGGTGTATGGCTGCCTCTTTATCCAATGTCTCCCCCGGGGCCTCCTCAGACATGCTCAGAGCTGACTCCAGTGGCTAATTCTGTCCACCAGGAATCCCTGACTGTAGACACACACAGTGACAGCCCCAGTCATGCCCAGTCTTTTTAGGGGAAAGTTGCCCATGCCTTCTCTGGAGAGCAGGAGGAGCGTGGGAGTATATGGCACAGCATGGCCAGATGTGAAAGCACCTCACAGCCACCCCGCCTGCCCAGTTTATTCCCTCAAAACATTCCCAAATTATCCACCCAGACGAAGTGATGGGCTTCTGTCAGAGAGAAACCCTAGAAACATACAAGGTAGATGTTGGAGAGGGATTATGAAGTGATGACTCACCAAGGACCTCTCACTGAATATTTGTACAACACCAGAACTAAGAGGGGTAACGAGATACTTCATGGTCTTCTAACTCTCATCCCTGAACAACAAGGAACAGCCTTTGTTTAATGCTTGCTTTTGCAGCTGGGACACATGGGTTCTGATGAAATGAACCCTGAGCAGCCCTTTAATTGTTAAGTATACTCTCCCCTGTCTTCCTGGGCCAAGCACCCAAGGACACTTGGGTTCGGCCATTGGCCAAGTCACACCTGTTTGCTCACCTACTAATGGAAATCACTTAGGGTTATGGGAACCCCCCGCCCAGAGAAAATCCACCAGCGTTTGCTCATATTCTGACAAACACATAGGAAAGGAAGTCCAATCTTTCTTTAAAGGCCAAGTTCTGACCTTCCTGCACCCGATCTTCCTTTTTTAAACAAACAGAACACTATGTAATCCTTCACCCTCCTCCAGGTTCCTAATGCTAAACCAAGCAGAAGAAGCTGGCGAGAGGAGAGGCATGTTAAAAGTTATGAAGAGGTTAAAGGACTCAGCCTCTGGCTGTAAAACTAGCAGATGTCTGGGGTTCTGATGAATGGAATCCTTCACAAGCACACCCATGCCTCCTTTTCCTCCTACTAGCACTAGGAGAGTGAAAAGAAAATATGTGTTTTGTGCTTAGCTCAGCCTAATGCCAGGACACCCTTTTCACTGCACCCATTAACCCACTTATGCAGATACAGTCTGGAAGATGGGGTTCTAAGCTGGGAAGTTGGACACTTGAACTGTTTCAACCCCGGATATATCTTTACGGAGATGAATTATTGATGTGCCTCACAGGCAATGAGGAGAGAACCTTTCATCATAGCCTTCGGATTCTGTCTTGAGTAATCCCAAAAACTTCCCCAGCACAGTACCCTCCTCCCCTCCTCCTGCCTCTGGCCAGAGGGCAAGAAGATGGATGAGGGTTACTGAGGGATGCTAGGTCTGTCTCCAGAACCCTGAAGGCTGAATCATCATGGCTGCCCACTCAATGGGGAGGGGAGGGACCATCCTCACCAGGTCCCCAAAGAGTGGCAGACAAGGCCCAGCTCCACAGGAAGAACAAGGAGTCCTGCACTCCCACCTAGCCCATCCCATGGTAAGTGGTGGGTAGAAAGGGCTGGTTTCTAAAAGTTCTGGGTTCCAGGAGAGCAGGTGTGGTCCCCTAGCATGCTTGAGAAGGGGAAAGCTGACTGGGTCACTGGAGCAAGTGCCTGCTATTTGTCTGTCCCCGGGAGGCCAAGGAAGCTTCCTGCGGACCACGTCCACAGATGGCAGTGCCACACAACCCACCATTCAGATCAAGGTGATCCCTGGTAGGAATCCACATACTCCACCCAGAGAAGGCATCCTTGGTGAGATGCAAGCAACCACCTTGTTTTTTATAAATCCTTCTTGATAAATAATATTATCTGGTATAAGCTTTGGTCAAGACCCTCTTTCAGCAAGGCTCTGGGTAAGAGGAGGAGAGATCAGAATCCCAATCTCAGAGTGAAGAAGGATGTAAGAGTCACTTAAATGAACAGTCACACACTCAAATGACACAGGGACTGGTGGATAGAATGTGCATCAATAGATGTACATCCGGCATGTGCAGCAATTGGGGAGCTCTGGGGCCACACTAGACACAGTGTGTCCGAGAAAACAGAGGTCCCACTGAGGGCAGTCCAAACCTCAGCCCAACTCTGCCTCTAGAGGCCACCACCTGTGAGCAGCCAGCAGTCACAGAAATGGTGGTGGGTATGGATGCTGGAAGTTTATAAGGTCATCCACCACTTCCCCCCACCCCAGCAGTCTGCTGTCTTGAGCTTACAGGACACCATGTGCAGGAGGATAGTAAACTTCTCTTGGCTTCAGAAGGCCTGTTCTGGGCATACCCTGCCATGCTGAGAGGACTGTCTCCTGCTCCAGTGGGAAGAACATCAGTGATGCAAAACACCATTGAAGAAAACTCATGAATGTAGGCGGTAGCACGCACAGCTCTGAGGTCAGTTCCAGAGAGCTCCACAGGGGCATGTACAACCCCAGAGCTGCTGCAAGGGCCGTGAAGGATGGTGGCAAATCCCATTCCCAAGCCTACCTCCCAACTACCTCACTCCTCAGTCCCACCCAGCCCAAGATCCAGGATCACAGAAGCATTCCCAGGCGCTTTGTCTCTCAGCACCTCCCCCTCAGCTGACTTCTAGGAGGAGCCCATCAAGTTTCCGGGTGGAGCTGGAAGACCTGGATCCCGCCCTGGCTCTGCCTCTAACTCCCTAGGTGACCTTGATGAGGTCGCTGTCCTCAGTGGACCTGTTTCCTATGGTGCCAGATGAGAGAGTAGTCTTAGGTGAAGAGAAAAAAGTATGGAACACCCCATGGCTTGCAAGGTATAACATCAAGGCCTGTTACTTCTGCCACTCACCTGTAGATAGCACTCTGTCTGAACTCCAAAGTCAGGATGACTTTGTTAGTCCATCCCAGCTAACCGCCAATACAATGTCACCACACCGGGATAGATGGGTGGAAAGCCTGTGCCAGATGTGGCACTGATAAAATGGGCGTCTTTCCCTACAGCTGAGACTGTTTCTTAATACTATGGTAGCAGAGCTGGCATAAGGGATAGACACATCTCTAAGACCGACCAGCAGACGGTATTTTACACTAGACATGTCAGGGTAGGAGGATGCGTCTAAGTGCAAGAACATGCATGCTGCAGGTATAAGCGTCAAGACCACCCTCCGACTCAAACGACCAAAGTATCGTATTAGAGCTCCTGGGCTGGCTGGAAACTACAGCTTAAGAGGAATAAAAAATTCCATTCAGACGTGCCGCTCCAGACTTGAGGCCTATGAGCAAAGTTTCCGGTGGCCTCCGCGCCCCTCCCCGTTCCGGGAAGCCAGGCGGGTCACCATGTCCTCAGATTAACGAGCAGCTGCAACAGCTGAGAGAAACCGGTGACAGCTCTGGGACACCCGACGCCCTCCTCCGGGAACCCCAAATATGGGATGCCTGGCCTCCAGCCAGCACCCCCGCCTGCTGCTCGCTCACCTCCCCAGCATCTCCGTGATCACACCTCTGCCCACGGCGCTCAGACCCTCCCAAACAGGCCCTGCTGATGGGTCCACCGGCTCCCACCCGGCCACCTCCCCGTACGACCCTGGGCCTATCTGACATCCACGGCCCGTTTCAAGGACACTGCAGCAAGCAGCCCAGGCTCGGGGGTCTTCCGCCCTCTGCCCCTCTCCCCAACACGGACGCACACACAGACACTGACGATGCCGGGGAGAACCGAAGGGCGAAGCCGTGCCCCGCGCCCTGCAGTCCAACCAGATGCCGGCCTGGAGAAGGCCGGGCGCGAGAGGATGGAGGCGGCGGCGGCGAGCGGATGCCGGAACGCAAGGCTGCGGCCAGGGCGCCTGCGGCGGCGCAAGCGGAGGCTCACCTTTTTGACTTGGTCATCCTTGAGCTCTGTGAAGTAATAGGCAAGGAGCTGCGCGGCGATCATGCTGGCGGTCGGGGGCGCGGGGCGGCAGGCGTGCGGCGGGTCGTTCCTCCGCAGCCTGGGCGAGCAGTGGTCCTCCGGCGGCTGCTCGGCAGCTCCTCCTCCTCCTCCTCCTCCCGTGGCTCCTCCCCCTCCGCCCGGGGCGCGGCGGCGGCTCGCGCGCTCCCGGTCTCCGCGCTCCCGTCCCCGGGAGGGTGACAGCCGCCTGCCGGCCCACCTCCTCCGCGCTCATTGGCTGCCGCGCGCCTCTGCAGCGCCGGGCGGTGGCGTCCGAGCCGGGGAGGGGGGACGCGGCGGCCGCTCCCTCCCGCTCCGGAAAGGAGGCGGGGGACGCTGCGAAAACCCCCCAACCCCGCATCACCCTGCACGTCCCCCACGTAGAGGCCGGCGCGGGGCCGAAGATGCCCTGCGGCGCGCACCGTCACGCGTGGCGGCACCGGTACAGGGCGTGGGGGCGCAAACGGGGCGGTGCGAGGCGCGGGCTGGAGGTACCGCTCTGCTAGGCCGGGACAGCCCAGAGGGCTCGCTGTGGGACGGGGAGCTCAGGGAGGAGGGGGCGGTCCCATTCCTTGGAAATTAGGGCTAACCCTAGGAGTCCCGCGGATGGAGAGGCGCCGGGAGGGGGCTTGCAGAAGTGGGCGTGGAAAGCGAGCGGAAGCGGGAGCCCGGAGGCTACGCAGTCCTCGCACCCGGGTCCTCCCGCCTGCCGGCTCTCGCGGATCCAGGGACTGAGTGCAGCGCCCTACCTGGATCCTCAAAGGTAATGCATCAGCCCATCCCAGCCCGCCCCGCCTAATCTGTGGCTGGCAGATTCGTATTGCTAAACCCAGAGCGACACCCCAAAGTGCCCGCCCCCCGAGTCACCGTCTCCTACATCTCTCCCTAAGAGCGCACGCCCTCTGGGCGGGACTTGAGCCGCAGGCCCCGGCCTGTCACCAGCCTCCGGACTTCCTATTGCTTTTGGGCATCCAGGCCCTTTGGGATTTGGAGCACAGTTCAGCCACCCTCACAGATGCCGTCTTTTTCACTTCCCCAGAGGAAGTTAGGTGGAGTTGAAGGGATCCCTAGAAAACCGTTCAGCTCCAAGGTGGGGGCGGTGTGGGAGACATGAAGGAATTGCTACTAGGAAAATAGCAACTTTAGGATTCTTAGATCAATTGCTTCTGTGTGCTGGAAGCCTCCAGGAGCCTTACATGACATACGAACAAGTGGCTCATATTCTGATTCAACAGGTAGGGACACCAAGGCTCAATGAGACCTCAGTCTTGCTGGACTTTACACAGCCAGTAAATTATAGATCCAAGATTAGAGCTTGGGTCTGTGTGTCTGCAAAGCCAGTGTTCACCCCTAGGGTTTGCTGTCGTCTTAGTTGTATGTAACCCCCTCTGCAGAAATAGGCCATGTTCCTGGAACCAAACTGCACCATTTGGTGCCTTCTGATGGCCAGAGTCCAATCTGCCCACCTCCACCCCAGCCCTTGATCCTGGAAGCCCCCGGCCCTTGATCAGGCCTAGAAAAATACAGTTAAATCAGAGGAGAGGCCGGGCGCCGTGGCTCAGGCCTGTAATCCCAGCACTTTGGGAGGCTAAGGTTAGAGGATTGCCTGCGCCCAGGGGTTTGAGACCAGCCTGGGCAACTTGGAGAGACCTTGTCTCTACAATAAATCAAGAAAAATTAGCAGGGTATGGTGGTGCATGGGGCTCCAGCTACTTGGAAGGCTGAGGCAGAAGGATCACCTGAGCCCAGGAGGTCGAGGCTGCAGTGGTCTGCCCTCCAGCCTAGGCGACAGAGTGAGACTCCAACTCAAAAATTAAAAATAAATATAAACAAATAAATCAGAGGAGAGATGATGTAGGTTCAGGACAGCCCTCCTGAGGCACTCCAGAGGCCTGACAGCTGCCATCACCAACAGAAAGGAAAAGCCTAGATGCAGTCCTAAGGCCAGAGCCTTCTGACCAGATTACAGTCCCCACCTACTGCCCATGGCCTATGTAGAGGGACATCCTGAATCAACTGAGACTGTTTTCTCATCCTTGAGATGGAGACACCAATGCCCACCTCCATGTCTTCAGTTACTATGAAATACTATAAATAAAATATCTGCACATAATATACAGTTAATAAACTGAAGATATTATCATAGTGACTGGGAAACTAATGAGGTTAAGGCTTCAGGGCCTCTCATTTGCATTCCCACCTTTCTAAGCCCTGGGAAGGCCTAGCAATTTTGTATTTATATAATTATATTTGAATTCTTTGTTTCAAAGAGAGTTCCCCAAATTATTTAAACTTCAAGTCCCACAAAACCTAGATTTGCTCCTAGTTAATAATTAGAAATCAGCTCGGAGAGATTTTCTGGCACACATCAAACACTTACACTATGTAACCATAAAGCAAAATTGAATGAATGAGGGCAAGATGGTTATTCTCAAGTGCCCCTTGATTTAAGTCCTAGAAACCTGCCAAGCTCACAAGGCTGGAAGTTCCTTGAGGATGGAGGACTGTGTTTTGCTAATTGCTCTGTCTCCCATACCAGCCCAGGGCCTGGCACTCAGCAGGTCGAGTGAGCCCAGTACATGATCAGGAACATGGCCCTTAACCCAGTTTCCAGCTGGTATCATCATGCATGCCCACCACCACCCCCGTTACAACTCCTGTCTGAGCTGGAGTAAGTGAGAAACTGAGGCTCCAGATAGCTGGCTGAGATGTTTAGTTTGCAGACAAGAAGCTGCATATGCTTTCTCTTCCCTGGCCTTTCTGAGAGAAGCTGCTTTTCAAGGTGACTCACTCCTCCCCCAGCCCTCTGCATGCAACCAGGCCCCAAGAACTATCAATATTTCCTGAGATCTGTCTCTAGACCTGACCCACTGCCGCCTTCCAATTCCCAGACCTCATCCCCCTGTGCCAGAAATATTACAAGAGTCTTCTAAGCTGTCCTCTCTGGTTCCTGGCTTCCTGCCATCCAAGTGGTTCTGAGAGCCAGGCCACATTAATCCTGCTAAAAAGCAACCTAATCACATCATGACCCTGCCCCAAATCCCTTCATGTCCCCCTCCTTCCGGAAAGAGCCAATTTAAGCATCTCTGTCTGGTTTCTGAGGCCTTCTGTAATCTGACTCCACTCTCCCACTTATCTCTTCCTCCACCCTGGCCGCTTCCCACTGTCCTCTGCCCTCAGCAAGTCCTTTCCGTTTGTGCCCTACTCATACGCCCTCGCTTGCCTTGCCTTCTCCACTCACCATCACCTGACCCAATGTCCCCTCTTATCAAGGCCCAGCTTGCCCATCTTCCCCAACTCACCCCAGGCTCCCAGGTCTCAGCACTTCCACAGGGCAAACTCTGACTGTACTCAGAGTCCATCTAGATAAGCACCCAGATTCTTCTTGACAGACCAGAAACCTGAACTGCAGCCGGTGGGCCATCTTGCCCAGTGCCAGGCTGTAGTAGAGTTTGAAACTGGGGCTCAAACCCAGTCCCGATGCCCAGCCAGTGCTCTGTCCATCCCACCCTACCCCTCATGCAGCCTGGGCCGCAGATAAGTAGCACTGAGTCATGACCGCCTGCCTGATATGGGTGACTGTCTTCTGAGAAGCTGGTCCTATCTGTCCCAATCAGACAGCTTCCTGAGGCTGTGAGCCCATGCTGCACTGCTGTGTCCCCTCTCTATTGTACCAATGATCACCTCATGCATTTCCTTATTATTCTGCTTCTTTTGCTGTTCCATAGCTCTTAGATCCCAGCTAAGCCCCCTTGACATTTCCTCCCTGGACCCTCAACCCACAGGGAGTCCTCAGTTCCCTCCCCCTCCAGATGGCCCTCCCCTTTCCCTCAAGTCTCCTGAATTCTCTGTTCATTTACTGTCGTTCTCTTGTACAAATTAGGGTGTGGGGGACCAGAGAGCACCAAGCTGCTGCCTCACAGAACACATCTGCCTATAAGACAAGGTAGGCTGCGTTCTGAGACTGTCTGTGCCAATTCCCATCTGAACCATGGCAATAGGAAGACTACTTGAGAAATGATCTCCAACATATAAAAGCTGTACCTCTAGCACTTGGGAGCACACTCATAATAGCAATGATGTTTGTGTAACGTTGAGAGTTTACAGAGCAATTTCTCATTTATTGCCTCATTTCTCCTGATAACAGCCTGGTGTGGTTAGAAGGGCAAATATCATTATCTGCACTTAATCAATAATGAGAGTATGAAAGTTATAGAGCTGGCTTACGGTCCCAAAAATAGAGAGAAAAGAAAAATTAAGACCAGTACCCAAACCCCTGGAGCATCTTGGAATCCTGACACTGTGAAACTGTCATGCACAGCCGGTCCTGCCCTAGAATTTTTATTAGTTGGATCAGTGGCTTTCAACCTGGTTGTACAAAAAGTCACCCGCAGATTCACAGGTGTTGATGCCCAAACCCCACCCCAGAGACTGAATTGATCTTAAATGCAGTCCAAATCTCACTTTCTTTTGTTTTTGTTTAAATTTTGCTCCACTCCAGAAAACTCTTACACACAAACTTTTTTTTTTTTTTTTTTTGAGAGGCTGGGTCTTGGGCATGGTGGCTTACGTCTACAATCCCACACTTTGGGAGGTGAAGACAAGAGGATTGCCTGAGTCCAGGGGCTCAAGACCAGCCTGGGCAACTTGGCAAGACCTCGTCTCTACAATAAATTAAAAAATTAGCCAGGTGTGGTGGCGCACACCTGTAGTTCCAGCTACATGGAAGGCTGTGGTGGAAGGATCGCCTGAGCCCGCAGGTCAAGGCTGCAGAAGTCGTGAGCATGCCATTGTACTGTACATGAGCATGCCTGGGTGACAGAGTGAGACTCCAACTCAAAAAAAAAAGAGACTTGGTCTTGTTCTGTTGCCCAGTCTGAAGCGCAGTAGTGTGATCATAGTTCACTGCAGCCTCAAATTCCCAGGCCCAAGTGATCTTCCACCTCAGCCTCCCAAAGTGCTGGATGCTTGACCTCTAAATATCACTTTCTACAAGTTCCCCAGGTGAAATTCAGGCACCGCTAGGAATGAGAACCACTAACTTAGACCCTAACTTTCCATGGAAGCATCTGGAAAAAAATTCTAAAGTGAATTAATCCATAATCCCATAATGTTTTTAGCAGCCTCTCTTGGACGATGCCAAAGGCGATTCCTCCAGGTTACTAGTGCTCTGCAGATCCCCAGCACAATGGGGTGATGGCCCTTGTGACTCTGATCAGTATTGCAGACAGCTCTGCTTCCTGCTGAGAAGGGTGACTGACAGGAGACACTGGTAGCCCAGCCCCTGGAGTGACTGGAGTTGTCAAATCCCATTCTCAGCCTGTCTCATTTCCTTTTTCTTTTTTTTCTTTTTTTTGAGTTGGAGTCTCACTCGGTCGCCCAGACTGGAGTGCAGTGGCCGCTCCCGGCCACCGCAGCCTCGCCTGCTGGGCTCCGGCGATCCTTCCGCCTCAGCCTTCTGAGTAACCAGAATTACAGGCATGCACTACCACACCCGGCTGGTTTTTTGATTTATTGTAGAGATGAGGTCTCGCCAAGTTGCCCAAGCGGGTCTCGAACCCGCAGACTCAGGCAATCCACTCACCTCAGCCTCCCAAAGGCACGGGATTACAGGCTGAGCCACCGAGCCCAGCTTTATTTCCTCTTTCATTTGCCCAAAGTTCTGCCCTCTAACACCATAACAGGGCCAATACATCAGCAACTGCCAATTAATACAGTGGCCGATAACATCATATCTGGCCCACTTGATGGATGAATGATTGATTGGTTGATTGATTCAGTCTCACTCTGTTGCCCAGGCTAGAGTGCAGAGACATGTTCATGGCCACCGCAGCCTCAAATTGCTGGGCTCAGATGATCCTCCTGTCTCAGCCTTCCAAGTAGCTGGAACTGCAGGCCCGGCTAATTAAAAAAAAAATTTTTTTTTTAGAGACAAGGTCTAGCCAAGTAGCCCAAGGTTGGTGTCGAACTCCTGAGCTCAGGTAACCCTCTTGCCTCCGCCTCCCAAGGTGCTGGGGATTACAGGCATGAGCCACTGCGCCCAGCCCAATTACTTACTGACACTGCTGACCGGGCCCCTGTAAGGCATTTAGGTTTTCAGCTCCTAAGGATTAGAATTTACCTGCAAAAGGCCTCAGGTATTAGGGCCAGGATTAGGGTGAGGAGAGAGCAGTGCCTTGGGTGTAAGATTTAAATCTCGCACCTGAATCTTGTGTCCTGGGTGCCTTTTTTGTTTCATCCAATCCCAAATTCTCTTGGGTATTACAAAGCCCCCTGCCTGCTTACCCACCCCTTACTATGTTTCTGTTTGTCCTGGCCTGTTCACCTCCATTCACAGAGAGCCAGGGACACCTTTCTCAGTTTCTGTCCCAGGGAAGTGAAGGAAACCAGAATAATCTACCCCAAAATATGGTTCCTTGGTATAATGAATATTTGAATTAAAGGCCCTTAAAGATCAACAGACACTGGAAGAGACATTTCCCTTTCATTCTACAAAAAGAATGAAAGAAGAACAACAGTTTTTTCTTCCCCTCCCTGTTATTTCATTATCTATTGAGAAAAGACTGAAGAATATAACCACACCTGAACAGACAAGATAATGTCTGTCTCTCAGGCTGATTCAGTTTCGGAAGAGACCAGGTGCAGTGGCTCGTGTCTGTAATCTCAGCACTTTGAGAGGTGGAGACGAGAGGATTGCCTGAGCCCACAGGTTCAAGACCAGCCTGGGCAACTTGGCGATACCTAATCTCCACAATAAATCAAAAAATTAACCAGGCGTGGTGGTGCATGCCTATGGATCCAGCTACTTGGACGACTGAAGTGGAAGGATCGCCTGAGCCCGGCAGGTCAAGGCTGCAGTGGTAGTGAGCAGTGTGCCACTGCACTCCAGCCTTGGCAACAGAGTGAGACTACAACTCAAAAAAAAAAAAAATTCTGAAGAGGACCATTTACAAGTTAATCTCTGTTCCCTGATCCCTTCATTCTCCCCATAATAGTATATTGCCCTCAACGGAATTACCTGTATTCTCTGTCTCCCCGCCCCACCCCCATCCCCTCTGAAAAAAAGACTATATAAAGTTCTGTACCCCATTGAAGTCTTGGAGTAATTAGTCACCCTGTGGTTCTCCTGGGCATGCTAATCAGTTTGTAAGCCTTCTCTCTTTTTTTTTTTTTTTTTTTGAGTTGGAGTCTCAGTCCATTGCCCAGACTGGAGTGCAGTGGCTGCTCCCGGCCATTGCAGCCTCGACCTGCTGGACTCCAGCGATACTTCCGCCTCAGCCTTCCAAGTAGCTGGAACTACAGGCACGTGCTACCACGCCCGGCTAATTTTTGATTTATTGTAGAGATGAGGTCTCGCCAAGTTGCCCAGGCAGGTCTCGAACCCGTGGGCTCAGGCAATTCACTCACCTCAGCTTCCCAAAGTGCTGGGATTACAGGCTGAGCCACCAAGCCCAGCTACCTTTTCTCTTATTAATCTGCCTTTGGTCAGTTGATTTTTGTCAGTGAATCTTCAGAGGGCAAAGGGAAAGATTTCCCTTGGTGCCTACAGAGGCTTCTACCCCCCATGGGAATGACAGTCCCTCAGGAGAGCCAAGGAAAAGCCCAGTTCCACACTGCCACTTTCTAGGCATCCCATCCTCATTTAATTGCCTTTGATCCTGACAAATCTTCTAAGGCTGGAGGAGGAAGAGTTAACCAGATTGCTGAGGGTTTCCCAGGCTTTAGACCAGCTCCTGCCAATCTCAAGTCACCTTGTGGGTTGCCCTGAGTTTCCTGGGATGGTTCTCCCAGCACCCACAGACAACCACAGAGGCCAGAAAAGGTCCTCAATGCTGCCCGTAGAATTTACACCAAGATATGCTAAGAAATGCTCACACAGAGTCCATGTCAACACTTAGGCAGGGTTCCTAGGCCATGAGATTTCATAGGCTGGCAAGTTAAACATACACAAAAACAAAAAAATGGGTATTGACTTTTTGTTTTGCTAGGAAAGGATCTTTTTTTTTTTTTTTTTTGAGTTGGAGTCTCATTCTGTCGCCCAGACTGGAGTGCAGTGGCGCTCCCAGCTACCGCAGCCTCGACCTGCTGGGCTCCGGCGATCCTTCCACCTCAGCCTTCCAAGTAGCTGGAACTACAGGCGTATGCTACCACACCCGGCTAATTTTTTTGATTTATTGTAGAGATGAGGTCTCGCCAAGTTGCCCAGGTGGGTCTCAAACCCATGGGCTCAGGCAATCCACTCACCTCAGCCTCCCAAGGCGCGGGATTACAGGCTGAGCCACCGAGCCCAGCTGGAAAGGATCTTTTTTAAGATATAATTTTAATCTCCTATTACCATCATTTTCTAAAGGAAAAGATATTTTAAACTGGGTACAGTAGCTCATGCCTGTAATCCCAGCACTTTAAGAGGCAGAGGCAAGAGGACTGCCTGAGTCCAGGGGTTCAAGACCAACCTGGGCAACTTGGTGAGACTTCATCTCTAAATCAAAAAAATTAACAGGGTGTGGTGGCGCACACCTGTGGTTCCAGCTACTTGGAAGGCTGAGGAGAAAGGATCACCTGAGCCAAGCAGGTAGAGGCTGCAGTGGCCGAGAGCGTGCCATTGCACTCCAACCTAGGTAACAAAGTGAGAATGCTTTCAAAAAACAACAACAACAACAAAAGATATTTTAACCCAGAAAATTAAAAATAACAGTTGCTAATGTAAACTAAATACATTTGGCTTTATAATAATAATAGGGCTTAGGCAGAATTTACTATATACCAGGTATTGTTCTAAGCCTTTTTCTTTTTTTTTAATTGGAGTCTCACTCTGTCGCCCAGACTGGAATGCAGTGGCACACTCCCGGCCACCGCAGCCTCTACCTGCTGGGCTCAGGCAATCTTTCCGCCTCTGCCTTCCAAGTAGCTGGAATTACAGGCACACGCCACCTCGCCCGGCTAATTTTTTGTTCTATTGTAGAGATGAGGTCCCACCAAGTTGCCCAGGCTGGTCTCAAACCCATGTACTCAGGCAATCCTCTCACTTCGGCCTCCCAAAGTGCTGAGATTATAGGCGTCAGCCACTGTGCCCAGCCCTAAATTCTTTTATTATGACTATTATGAATTTTTCTTGAGTTGGTGTCTCTGTCACCCAGGCTGGAGTGCAGTGGCATGATCACGGTCACTGTGGTTTCAACCTGCTGGGCTTAGGTGATCCTTATGCCTCAGCCTTCCAAGTAGCTGGAAGCCTTTTGCCTTTGACCCTGAGCCACCATGCCCGGCTAATTTATTATTATTATTATTATAGAGACAGGTCTTGCCAAGTTGCCCACAATGGTCTCGTACCCCTGGGCTCAGGCAGTCCTCTTGCCTCCACCTCCCAAAGTGCTGGGACTACAGGCGTGAGCCACCACACCCAGCCTAAAATTTTTATTAGTTTGATTTCTTAGAAATAGGGTCTCAGGCTGGGCTCAGTGGCTCAGCCTGTAATCCCAGCACTTGGGAGGCCAAGGTGAGTGGATTGCCTGAGCCCGTGGGTTCGAGACCCACCTGGGCAAATTAGCGAGACCTCATCTCTACAATAAATCAAAAAATTAGCCAGGCGTGGTAGCGCGCACCTATAGTTCCAGCTACTTGGAAGGCTGAGGCGGAAGGATCACTGGAGCCCAGCAGGTCGAGGTTGCGGTGGCCGGGACCGGCCACTGCACTCCAGTCTGGGCGACAGAGTGAGACTCCAACTCAAAAAACAAAACAAAACAAAAAGAAATGGGGTCTCACTCTGTTGCCCAGACTAGAGTGCAGTGGCACAATCATAGCCCACTTCAGCCTCAAACTCCTAGGCTGAAGCAATCCTTCTGCCTCAGCCTCTCAAGTAGCTGGGACTACAGGCACACCACCACACTTGGCTAATTTTTTTGTTTGTTTTTTGTGAAGATGGGAGTCTTGCTATGCAGTCCAATTTGGTCTTGAACTCCTGGTATTACCAAGCCTGTGTGATAAAAATCATAGGTTGTTTATTTTACTTATTTTCCTTTCTCTTTGTTCTTCTTCCATGCATGATTGCTTGCATGTAGTCATTTCAGTAAAGGATAGTCACTAATAATTGATTAACTTCATATCCTAACCCCCAGAGGCAACCTGAAAGATTAATGAACTTGTTTTTGTTTTGAAGAACAATAGGTCCAGTATGGCGGCTCGCCTCTGTAATCCCACTGGTTTGGGAAGCTAAGGTGGGAGGACTGCTTGAGCCCAGGAATTCAAGACCAGCTGGGCAACATAGTGAGACCTCCCCACCCGTCTCCTGTCTCTACAAAAAAATTCTAAAAATTAGCCAGGCATTGTGGCATGTGCCTATAGTCCTAGCTACTCAGAGGCTGAGGCAGGAGGATCATTTGAGCCCAGCAATTCAAGGTCGCAGTGAGCTATGATTGGTCCACTGCACTCCAGCCTGGGCTACAGAGCAAAGACCTTGTCTCAAAAAAAAAAACCAAGGCCTTGCTTTGCTAAGCTATGGTCTGGCCACGTGGCTCTGCAAGCTATGGCCACCATGTTTCCTAGCTTTGGCCCCCTCCCCTACCTTGGGGAGGTGAATCATCTCTCTGTCTCTCTCTCTCTCTCTCTCTCTCTCTCTTTATTTTTTTTTTTTGAGTTGAAGTCTCACTCTGTCGCCCAGACTGGAGTGCAGTGGCCACTCCCGGCCACCGCAGCCTCAACCTGCTGGGCTCCGGGATTCTGCCGCCTCCGCTTTGAGGAGCCGGAATTACAGGCATGCGCTACCACGCCCGGCTAATTTTTTTTTTTTATTATTGTGGAGATGAGGTCTCGCTTGCCCAGGTCTCAAACCCGCGGGCTCAGGCAATCCACTCACCTCAGCCTCCCAAAGGCACAGGATTACAGGCTGAGCCACCAAGCCCGGCTCTTTAATTTACTTTCTAAATAAATCATATTTTCCAATCTAAGACAAAAAAACAAACTCACAAAAAGGACAATAATCCTTTGGCCATACGACCTCCTTGATAGTGTCCAAAAGTTTGATCAGCCAAGGGATGCAACCATCGGGGATCTCACATCCCGTGCACCTACCTTATCCATAAAAGCCTCCAGTTATGTTCGAAGGCGGATCAGATTTGAGAGTTTGCTCTGCCCACCTTGACACTGGCCAAATTAAATAAAACTTTCTCTGCTCCTAATTGCTGATGTGTCAGTGTTTTGCTTATTGTGCATGAGGGTACTTAACTTTTGGGCTTCTAAAACATCAGCCTCAAGTGATTCTGCCAAAAGAGCTGAGATGACAGGTCTGAACCACTGCATCCAGCCTGAATTCTTTTTTTTTTTGAGTTGGAGTCTCACTCTGTTCCCCAGACTGGAGTGCAGTGGCCGCTCCCGGCCACCGCAGCCTCTACCTGCTGGGCTCCGACGATCATTCCACTCAGCCTTCCAAGCAGCTGGAACTTACAGGCGCGCGCTACCACGCCCAGTCAATTTTTTTGATTTATTGTAGAGATGAGGTCTCGCCTGCCCAAGCGGGTCTCGAACCCGCGGGCTCAGGCAATCCACTCACCTCAGCCTCCCAAAGGCACGGGATTACAGGCTGAGCCACTGAGCCCAATTACTAATACGAGTATAAAATAGCCCCATTTTATAGATGAAAAAACGGAGTCACGGGAATGTGAAAGTGACTTCCCCAAGGTCACACAGCAACTGTCTGTCTTCAGCCCACTATGTCATTCCAACAAGGTTAAATATTTATTTTGCCATCTTGTCCTTATTTCTCTTATTTTACTCAGCCCGAGTGAAACCTCAGTCATAGATGGGTCCAAGCACCTGCACTGAGAAGGGGACCAAGTAAGTCATGGCCCTTGGTTAGATTTATGAAGCGTGGCAAGTGGGTCCCAGCTCTACAGAGCCTCTCTCTCTCTCTCTCTCTCTCTTTTCTTTTTTCTCTTCTTTTTATTTATATATATATATATATATGCATGAGCCTTTATAAGAAATTAATATAGCCAGGCTCGGTGGCTCAGCCTGTAATCCCGCGCCTTTGGGAGGCTGAGGTGAGTGGATTGCCTGAGCCCACGGGTTCGAGACCCGCCTGGGCAGCGAGACCTCATCTCTACAATAAATCAAAAAAATCAGCCGGGCGTGGTAGCGCATGCCTGTAATTCCAGCTACTCGGAAGGCTGAGGCGGAAGGATCGCCGGAGCCCAGCAGGTCGAGGCTGCGGTAGCCGGGAGCGGCCACTGCACTCCAGTCTGGGTGACAGAGTGAGACTCCAACTCAAAAAAAAAAAAAAAAAATTAATATATATTTCTCTCTCTCTCTCTCTCTCTCTCTCTCTCTCTCTCTTATATATATATATATTATATATACATGCATGAGCCTTTATAAGAAATTAATATATATTTATATACATATATATATGTGTGGGGTTTTTTTTAGTCAGAGGCTCACTCTATCGCCCAGGCTGGAGTGCAGTGGCACACTCATAGCCACCGCAGCCTGACCTGCTGGATTCAGGTGATCCTTTCGCTTCAACCTTCCAAGTACCTGGAACTATAGGCGCATGCCACCACACACGGCTAATTTCTTTGATTTATTTTAGAAACGAGGTATCACCAAGTTGTCCAGGTTGATCTCAAACCCCTGGACTCAGGCAGTCCTCTCATCTCAGCCTCCCAAAGTGCTGAGATTACAGACTTCAGCCACTGTACCTGGTACCCAATTAATTTTATGATTTATTGTAGACGAGATCTCCCAATTTGCCCAGGATGACGTCAAACCCCTGGGCTCAGGCAATCCTCTGGCCTCCACCTCTTAAAGTAATGGGATTACAGGTGTGAGCTACTGCACCCAGCTGAGCTTCCTTATAAACAGCAGTCTCAAACCAAGCAGAGGCAGATCTGCAAGACAAGAGGGGGTGTCAGGGGTGTAGGGAAGGTGTTACCCCTCCCGTTGAGGTGGGGGTGGGGGTATATGACTTGGGCTGACTCCGCTGAGCTGCTAACACGTCTCCTCTCTCTCACTGTCTTCCGTAGGTCTCTCCCAAAGTGCCCTTCCCAAAGAATCACCCTTGTCAAGAACTTTGAGGGCCAGACTTGGTGGTTCATGTCTGTAATCCCAGCACTTTGGGAGGTCAAGGTGACAGGATCACTTGAGCCCAGGAGTTCAAAACCAACCTAGACAACATAGAAAGACCTCTTCTCTACAAAAAAATTTTAAAATAGGCTGGGCATGGTGATTCATGCCGGTAGTCCCAGCACTTTGGGAGGCCGAGGTGAGAGGATTGCCTGAGCCCACGGGTTTGAGCCCAGCCTGGACAACTTGGCGAGACCTCATCTCTACAACAAATCAAAAAATTTGCCAGGCATGGTAGCCCGTGCCCGTAGTTCCAGCTACTTGGAAGGCTGAGGTGGAAGGATCACCTGAGCCCAGGAAGTTGAGGCTGAAGTAGCTGTGATCATGCCACTGCACACCAACCTGGGTGACAGAGTGAAACCCTGACTCAAAAAATAAAGTAACTTTGGCCTCATTTCTCTCCTGAGCTCCTGACCTGTATTTCCAACTGACTGTGAGCACCAGCTCTTCTGTGTCCTACAGGCAGCTGAAACTCGATGTCTCCCATTACAGTCGTCTTATTATTGTTAATATCTTTTGAATCAGAGTCTCACTCTGTCACCCAGGCTAGAATGCAGTGGCACAATCCCAATTCACCGCAGCCGCGACCTCCTGGGCTCAGGCAATCCTTCCACCTCGGCCTCCCAAGTAGCTGGAACTACAAGTGTGTACCACCATGCCAGGCTAATTTTTTAATTTTTATAGAGATGAGGTCTCACTATGTTGCCTAGGTTGGTTTCAAAGTCCTGAGCTCAAGTTATCCTCTCACCTTGGCCTCCCAAAGTGCTGGGATTACAGATGTGAACCACCACACCCAATCTTCTTCTTTTTTTCTTTTTTTTTTTTGAGTTAAAGTCTCACTGTCGCCCAGACTGGAGTGCAGTGGCCTCACCTGGCCACCGCAGCCTCGACCTGCTGGGCTCTGGCGATCCTTCCACCTCAGCCTTCCAAGTAGCTGGAACTACAGGCGCACACTACCACGCCTGGCTAATTTTTTTATTTATTGTAGAGATGAGATCTCGCCTGTCCAGGCGGGTCTCGAACCTGCGGGCTCAGGCAATCCACTCACCTCAGCCTCCCAAAGGCGAGGGATTACAGGCTGAGCCACCAAGCCCAGCTTCTTCTTTTTTTTTTTTTTTAGTTGGGGTCTCACTCTGTCGCCTAGGCTGGAGCGCAGTGGCACGCTCACAGTGGCCAACCTGCTGAGCTCAAACAATCCTTCTGCCTCAGCCTTCCAAGTAACTGGAACTATAGATGTGTTCCAGTTAATTTTTGGATTTATTGTAGAGACGAGGTCTCACCAAGTTGCGCAGGCTGGTCTCAAATCCCTGAGCCCAGGCAATCCTCTAGCCTTGGCCTCCCAAAGTGCTGGGATTACAGGCTTGAGCCACCGCACCTGGCCTAACCCTCTTGGGTTTTTTTTGAGTTGGAGTCTCACTCTGTTGCCCAGACTGGAGTGCAGTGGCCGCTCCCGGCTACCACAGCCTTGACCTGCTGGGCTCCGGCGATCCCTCCGCCTCAGCCTTCCAAATAGCCGGAACTACAGGTGCACGCTACCACACCCAGCTAATTTTTTTTATTTATTGTAGAGATGAGGTCTAAGTTGCCCAGGCGAGTCTTGAACCCGCGGGCTCAGGCAATCCACTCACCTCAGCCTTCCAAGGCGTGGGATTACAGGCTGAGTCAAGGAGCCCAGCTCTAACCTTCTTTTTTTTTTTTCTTTTGAGTTGGAGTCTCACTCGGTTGCCCAGACTGGAGTGCAGTGGCCGCTTCCGGCCACCGCAGCCTCGCCTGCTGGGCTCCAGCAATCCTTCCGCCTCAGCCTTCCAAGTAGCTGGAATTACAGGCGCGCGCTACCACGCCCAGCTAACTTTTTTTTTTATTTATTGTGGAGATGAGGTCTTGCTGCCCAGGCGGGTCTCGAACCCGCGGGCTCAGACAATCCACTCACCTCAGCCTCCCAAGGCACGGGATTACAGGCTGAGCCACCGAGCCCAGCTACTCTAACCTTCTTAAATTTACTCTTTCCTCCCAATTCCCCACCTTGTCATTGATTCACTCAACAAATATTTGTGAATCCCTAATTAATCCACCTTGTACTTTCCTAGTCACTGGAAACGTGATGGTGAACAAGACAAAGTCCCTGCCCATGTTCTCTTGGGGAGAGACAGACAGTAAACAAATCACTAATTAAATATACATTAGAAGCTGGGCTCGGTGGCTCAGCCTGTAATCCCGCGCCTTTGGGAGGCTGAGGTGAGTGGAATTGCCTGAGCCCGCGGGTTCGAGACCCGCCTGGGCAGCGAGACCTCATCTCTACAATAAATCAAAAAATCAGCCGGGCGTGGTAGCGCATGCCTGTAATTCCAGCTACTCGGAAGGCTGAGGCAGAAGGATCACCAGAGCCCAGCAGGTCGAGGCTGCGGTGGCCGGGAGCGGCCACTGCACTCCAGTCTGGGCGACAGAGTGAGACTCCAACTCAAAAATATATATATATACACATTAGGATCACTTCTCAGCCTTTTGGCTAAGATCAAGTGTAAATATACATTAGGTCAGGCACTAGAGAAGAATAAAACCGGCGCAGCCAACAGAGCTATGTCCCACAGTAACCACTTCCCCTTTGTCCTAATAAGCTAACCAACACTCCATTTTTTAGCTGAATTCAGGCCCCCCAGAATAAAGACTCCATTTCCAGCCTCCTCTGCTGCTAGTTGTGGTCATGTGACCAGGTTCTGACCAGAGATGAAAGTGGAATGGAGCTTCTGTTCTGGTGGCATCCGGGAGCCTCTCTTAAGACACACAGCTCTTCTGTAGCTCTTGCTTCTCTTTACCTCTCCTCCTTTCCTCCTTCCTGCTGACTGAAATACAGAGAGACTAGCTGGAAATCCAGCAGCTGTCCTGAGTTATGAGATGAACTTGGGAATGGGAACACACAAAACAAAGCAACAAAGTGAAATAGAAGAATCCTGTGTCCCTGTCGCCGCATGGACTACCTCTAGATTTCTAAAATTTGAGAAAATAATAAAATTCCAATGTGTGTACCCATTTTGGGGTTTTCTGTTACTGTCCAGACAAATCTAACTGATGCATAGGTTGAACACATTAAGGGTGGGGATATCATCTTAGACAAGATGGACAAGGAAAGTCTTTCTGAGGATGTGACATTTGAGCAGAAACCAGAATAAAATGAGAAAGGATACCATGATGGCATCTAGGAAGTGTTCCACAAAGAGCCATCTCCCCAATCACCCCCATGGGAAACGTGGACCCCTTCCACTCCCATGGGTCCCACGTCTGATCTGTTTGGTTTTCTTTTTTTTTTAATTTTTAATTTTAGAGATGAGGGGTACAATTCAGGGTTAGGTATACAAATGTTCATTATGCATCCTTGTTCATGAGGTGTGCTCCCACTCTCCTGGCAGTTTCCCACTACTACCAGTACCCTCCCCACCTGGCAGTTTCCCATTACTTCCAATTCCTTTCTTATAGTATTATGATAATTGTTCAATGTCCACTTAAGAGTGAGAACATGTGGTACTCAGTTCTTTGTTTCTGTGATAGGTCACTCAGTATTATAGACTCTAAGTCCATCCATGTTGCTGCAAAGTTCACAACTTTGTTCTTCTTTATGCCTGTGTAATATTCCATCATGTATATGTACCACATTTTCATCTGATCTGTTATCAAACCCTATCAGTTCTACCTATAATGTGTCTCAAGAACAGATAAAACAAAACAAACAAATCAAATCTACAAACCTTCTGAATACAACCTCTTCTCCCCATTCCTTCTGCTAGTAGTGGGTTGAATTGAGCCCTCAAAACATATGTCCATATTCTAACCCTGAGAACTTGTGAATGTGACCTTATTTGAAAAAAAGGTCTCTGCTTATGTAATCAAGTTAAGGATCTCAAGATAAGATCATCCCGGATTACCAACACGAGCCCTAAATACAGACAAGTGTCTTGATAAGAGACGGAAGAGAAGGGAGAAAAAGGAGGTCATATGAAGACAGAGGCAGTGATTAGAGCTCTGCTGTCCCAAGCCAAGAAAAACCTAGTGCCACCAGAAGAAGAGGAGAAAAGAAGGTTTCTTCCCAGGAGCCTGCAGAGGGAGCATAGCCCTGGTGACACCTTGATTTTGGACTTCTCGGTTCCAGAACTCTGAGACAATACATTTCTGCTGGTTTATATATATACTTTTTTTTTTTTTTGAGTTGAAGTCTCACTCTGTCGCCCAGACTAGAGTGCAGCAGCCGCTCCCGGCCACCGCAGCCTCGACCTGCTGGGCTCCAGCAATCCTTCCGCCTCAGCCTTCCAAGTAGCTGGAACTACAGGTGCGCGCTACCACAGCCAGCTAATTTTTTGATTTATTGTAGAGATGAGGTCTTGCCAGGCGGGTCTCGAACCCGTGGGCTCAGGCAATTCACTCACCTCAGCCTCCCAAAGGCGGGGGATTACAGGTTGAGCCACCAAGCCTGGCTTTTTCTGCTGTTTTAAGCCACTGGATTTGTGGTAGTTTGTTATGGTAGCCCTACAAAATGAATACAAGGTCCTCATCAATATCAACTCTCCCCAGACCCAAGCCATGGGGCTGCTTTGTTTAGGAATCCCTGTCTGTGAAAATGTTTGGATCATGCATCTCAGTAATATATATATTTACTTATAACTGTCAATTTATTCTACTATACTAATATATTATGTATGTTATAAAACAGATATGAAAACAAATGAGATAGATGGGAGTGTGAAATGATACAACTACCAACTACCATACTTTGAAACTATATGGCTGTTTCTAATAATGTTCAATAAACACTTACTGCATGACTAGCAATTCCACTCCTGAGTAATTTTCCAAAAGAATTATTTTTAATGTTCATCCAAATTATAGAATGTATCTGAACTTTTTTTGTTTCTTATGTCAAACCTGGCAAATAGAAAGTATTTATATTTTTAATTTTCTGAACTTCATTGTTGTTTTTTTTTTTGAGTTGGAGTCTCACTCTGTCACCCAGGCTGGAGTACAGTGAACTTGCTGAGCTCAGGTGATCCTTCTGCCTCAGTCTTCCAGGTAGCTGGAACTACAGGCATATGCCAACACACCCAGCTGATATTTTGATTTATTGTAGAGATGAAGTCTCACCAAGTTGCCCAGGCTGGTCTCAAACCTGTGAGTTCAGGCAATCCTCTCCCTTCAGCCTCCCAAAGTGCTGGGATTATGGGTGTGAGCTACTGTGCCCGGCCTGTAACTTTTTAAAAAAATACTGACCTTCACTTCTCAGCCAATAAGTCCTTTGAGGCTGGAGACTGAATCTTGCTCATTTTCTTTTCTTTTCTTTTTTTTTTGTCTCACTCTGTCACCCAGGCTGGAGTGCAGTGGCATACTCATGGCCACCACAGCCTCAACCAGCTGGGCTCAGGGGATCCTTCCATCTCAGCCCTTCAAGTAGCTGGAACTACAGGCATGTGCCACCATGCCCAGCTTTTTTTTTTTTTTTTAATAAAGATGAGGTCTTACCAAGTTGCCCAGGCTAGTCTTAAACCTGTGGGCTTAGGCAATCCTCTCACCTCGGCCTCCCAAAGTGCTGGTATTATAGGCATGAACCACCATGCCTGGCCTGTCTTATTCATTTGCTAAAGAACAAGAACATAGCTGCTCAGTCAGTGGAATGAGGAGCAAGGTAGAGGTGACTATGAATCCAGACCCAGCCTTGGGCCTCACCCAGGATTATGGAAAGGACCTAGATACAGGGGATATTGCTCCCAATAAATGGATTCTTGATTCTTTTTTTTTTTTTTTTTTTTTTTTAGGTGGAGTCTCACTGTGTCGCCCAGACTGGAATGCAGTGGCCACCCCCAGCCACCGTAGCCTTGACCTGCTGGGGATCCGGCAATCCTTCCGTCTCAGCCTTCTGAGTAGCCGGAATTATAGGCGCGCGCTATCACGCCCGGTTGATTTTTTGATTTATTATAGAGATGAGGTCTCGCCAAGTTTCCCAGGCGGGTCTCGAACCCGTGGGCTCAGGCAATCCACTCACCTCAGCCTCCCAAAGGCGCGGGATTACAGGCTGAGCCACCAAGCCCGGCTCTATTGCAATTCTTAAGGCACGGTAAGGTGCTTGCTTGGGGAATGTGTGGGAGGATGGTGGATCATCACAAACAGCACAGAAAACTCTGATTTGGGGTCGTGTGGGATCTGTCAATAGAAAAGCATGTCCATGCCGAAGTGCAGGGCAGATAGGTGCCAAGTTCCTGGCATGCTAGACAAGAGGGGAGAGAGCTTTGCATCTCCTCTCCCCAAGTCTGTCCCACAGTCCATACACCATGCGACTCCAAGGCAGGGAACCTTGTGCTTAGCTCTGACATTTAGCATTCTGCTTCCAAGAAAGGACCAAGAAGAGGGCTAGTAACAAAGCACCTCAGAAAGCACCTGCCCTGTGGAGGTGAACTGGGCCCAGTAAGGACCAAGTGGGAGGTAAATACAGCACCTCACTCCGGGTAATCACAGGCCACAGCATGGCTGCTTGGCCTGCTGAAAACCATTATTGAATTCTCAAAAGGAATTGCCACACAATATCTATATTTGGGAAAGTGTTACAGAAGGAAATGAAAAACAACATTTGGGTTTCCTACCTCACTTTCAGTAGGTTGGCCCGGTGTTGACCCTTCAACTAAATCCTGAAAGAAAGACAAAACAAGATAAAGCGTTACAAATGCATCTTACCACCTTGCATTCAAACATATGGATGCTTATAATTCATCAGTTATGCTCAGAGAGCAGAAGTAATTACAAGTAACCTTGGACTGTCTAAGCAAATTCTTTTTTTTTCTTTTTCTGGTCTGCCACCTGCCACCCCACCACCCCCGCCCGCGCCCCTTCCCCTGCCCCCGTCTTCTCGAGGCCCCATCTCCACCCACCAAGCTAGTTCTAACATGTGAACGAGTCTCTGGATAAATGCAGCAGAGCTCAGAAATGTCCAATTCATAATCTTATTCACAAAAAACATGCCAGGAACTGTGCTAGCAGCTGGAGCTCCAAAGATTAAAAAAGAAAAAACAGCCGGGCTCGGTGGCTCAGCCTGTAATCCAGTGGCTTGGGAGGCTGAGGTGAGTGGATTGCCTGAGCCCGCGGGTTCGAGACCCACCTGGGGAAATTGGCAAGACCTCATCTCTACAATAAATCAAAAATTCAGCTGGGCGTGGTAGCGCACGCCTGTAGTTCCAGCTACTTGGAAGGCTGAGGCGGAAGCATCGCTGGAGCCCAGCAGGTCGAGGCTGCGGTGGCCGGGAGCGGCCACTGCACTCCAGGCTGGGCGACAGAGTGAGACTCCAACTCTAAAACAACAACAACAAAAAAATCCCAGTACTTTGGGAGGCAGAGGTGAGAGGATTGCCTGAGCCCAGGGATTCAAGCCCAGCCTAGGCAACTTGGTGAGACTTCATCTCTACAATAAATCAAAAAATTAGCCAGGCATGGTGGCACGTGCCTGTGGTCCCAGCTACTTAAAAGGCTGAGGCGGAAGGATCACCTGAGCCCAGCAGGTTGAGACTGCAGTGGCTGTGAGTGTACCACTGCACTCCAGCCTGAGTGACAGAGTGAGACTCCAACTCACACACACACACACAAAAAGACCATGTTGGGGCAGCTGGCTGAGGCTAGGGCCTGAGCTGTCATCTGTCACTGGGTGCAGAAGAAGGCTACCGAAGAGGAGAGAGATAACAAACTTCCTTATAAGCAGAAGCTGCCAGGTAGGGGTTGGGGAGATTAGTAAATACACTCAGTAATAGACTCAAGCCACACCTCCAGAAACGAGTGTTTGGGTATACTCATGTGGCCAGCATGCCTGCTTTGGAGCCAGGGGAGGCCGATCAGTCTTGTCCAATGAAGGGGAGACCAGTCAGATGGGTAGAGCCTTGCCCTCGCCTTCCATCCCTCACCGGCAGGGGATGGAGTGGGTCCTGATCCCAACCTGTTCCTGGGCTGCTAGAGACAGACTTTCTGGGGAGTCCCAAACCAGAGCAGATACGACCCAAACTCAAGTATATTGGTCCTGACTAAGTACTCCAAGGGACTCTGCCCTTAACTTAGAGATTTCTTTCTTTCTTTTTTTTTTTTTTTTTTGAGTTGAGGTCTCACTCTGTGTCTAGGCTGGAGTGCAGTGGCACACTCATGGCTATCACAGCCTTGACCTACTGGGCTCAGGTGATCCTTCCACCTCAGCCTTCCAAGTAGCTGGGACCACAGGCATGTGCCACCATGCTCAGGTAATTTTTTGATTTATTGTAGAGATGAGGTCTTGCCAAATTGCTCAGGTGGGTCTTGAATCCGTGGGCTCAGGCACTTCTCTTACCTTGGCCTCTTAAAGTGCTGGGAATATAGGCATGAGCCACCATGCCCGGCCACCTTGGAGATTTCACAGGACTCTGTCAGTCTCCACTCACCCCTGCAGTTGTGACTGCAGCATTAGGGAAAGAAAAATCAGGAGTGAAAAATACAACTAAGAAAATAGAGGCCCCTCCTCAGACCTTTATCTGTGACAACAGCCTGTAAAGTGCCTTCTATCTTAGTGCCTAGACCTAGAGGGCACAGCATAAATATTAGTTCTTTCTCCCTCCCAACTACTGGGGAGTAAGAAGGGATGGAATCTGTAGTGACAGAGCACAAGAGGCAACCCTACTCTCTAAAGAAGGAGACTAAGGTTTCCAGAAGTTTCCCTAGTGACCCACAGACATGCACATTGTCCCTGAAAGAATCAGGAGTAACTCAGTATATATCTCCCCTGGAGGACTGGGACAATCTTTTCAGCACTACTTGTCCTGCCTTGCCTACAATAAGTGCTCAATAAATATTTGCTGCTCATGAACTGGAAACCCATGCCCTATTCTGAGTAGGCCCCAAATCAAAGAAGCTCCATGGTCCCAGGGAAGCAAAAAGAGCCATCCTACAAACAGTTTGAGTGACCAGAACAATTTAGGCAAGTTTTCCACATGTCCAAGGTCCAAACTGTCAAGGCCTTACACTAATACCCCCAAAAGAGCAAACCTCCTGCTGAAAGGACTCTAATGAAGACTTGTAGATACTTCAGGCCTACGTGAGAATTAAAAATAAGGCCGGGCTCGGTGGCTCAGCCTGTAATCCCGCGCCTTTGGGAGGTTGAGGTGAGTGGAATGCCTGAGTCCGCAGGTTCGAGACCCGCCTGGACAGCGAGACCTCATCTCTACAATAAATCAAAAAATCAGCCGGGCGTGATAATGCACGCCTGTAGTTCCGGCTACTTGGAAGGCTGAGGTGGAAGGATCGCCGGAACCCAGCAGGTCGAGGCTGCGGTGGCCAGGAGCAGCCACTGCACTCCAGTCTGGGCGACAGAGTGAGACTCCAACTCAAAAAAAAAAAAAAAAAGATGGTCGGGTATAGGTGACTCACGCCTATAATCCCAGCACTTTGGGAGGCCGAGGTGAGAGGACTGCCTGAGCCCACGGGTTCAAGACCCACCTGGGCAACTTGGGGAGACCTTATCTGTACATTAAATTAAAAAATTAGCCAGGTATGGGGGCACCTGCCTATGGTTGTAGCTACCTGGAAGGCTGAGGTAGAAGGATCACCTGAGCCCAGCAGGTCGAGGCTATGGTGGCCATGAGCGTGCCGCTGCACTCCAGCCTGGGCAACAGAGTGAAACTCCAATTCAAAATAAATAAATAAGATGACAGCGGGCCAGTGCAGTGGCTCATGCCTGTAATCCCAGCACTTTGGGAGGCCGAGGCAGGAAGATTGCTTGAGCCCAGGAGTTCGAGACCAACCCCTAAGCAACATAGTGAGACCTCGTCTCTATAAAGATATAAATAGGTAAGTAAATAAATGAATAAATAAATAGCTGGGAATGGTGACATGCACCTGAAGTCCCAGCTATTTGGGCTGAGGTGGAAGGATCACCTGATCCTAGGAGGTCAAGACTGCAGTGAGCCGTGATTGTGCCACTGCCCTCAAGCCTGGGGGACAGAATGAGACCCTGACTCCAAAAAAAAAAAGAATAAGAATAAGAGAAAAATACTATCTGGTACTAGGAATTGTCAAGGAGCCTAGGAGAAAGAAACCAAATAGACCACACAATTGCCGGCCCTTCCTTAGACTGAGAGTGGGAATTTAATACCCAGAGCATAACATTTTTTTTTTTTTTTTTTAAAGTTGGAGTTTCACTCTGTTGCCCAGGTTGGAGTGCAGTGGCACACTCACGGTCACTGCAGTCTTGACCTGCTGGGCTCAGGTGATTCTTCCACCTCAGCCTTCCAAGTAGCTGGAACTACAGGTGTGAGCTATCTCGTCCGGCTAATTTTTTTTTTTTTTATTATTGTAGAGACGAGGTCTCACCAAGCTGCCCAGGCTGGTCTCAAACCCCTGGGCTCATGCAATCCTCTCACCTTGGCCTCCCAAAGTGCTGGGATTACACACTTGAGCCACAGCACCCAGCCTAGCACAGCATTTCTAAGCTTGGAACAACTCAAAATATATCCATCCTTAGGAAGATATGGTCGAAGTAGCCTTGAGCTTGATGTGGAGGTAGAAAGTGGACAGTCCTGGAGTCAGAGAGACCTGAGTTTATGTCCTGAATCTGCCAGAACCAGCTATGCAACATTGGGAAAGATATTTAACCTCTCTAAGTTTCAGTTTCCCATCTATAAAATTGGGAATTGGCCCACTGTGTACATTAAAGGAGACCACGTCAAGTGACTAGTGGGCACAGAGTAATTACTTGGTAAATGACAGCAGCTACAGTAAATACTATGGATTGGGACAGGCACGGAGGCTCACACCCATAATCCCAACACTTTGGGAGGCCAAGCCAGGAGGATTGCTTGCGCCCAGGAGTTTGAGACCAGCCTAAGAAATATAGCAAGACCTACAAAAAAATCAAAAAATTAGCCAGGCATAGTGGTACGCACCTGCAGTCCCAGCTACTCAGGAGGCTAAGGTGGGAGGCTCACCTGAGCTCAGGAGGGTGAGGCTGTAGTAAGCCAGGAGCACGCCAATGCACTCCAACCTGGGTAGTAACAGAGTGAGACCCTGACTCAAAAAAAAAAAAAAAAAAAAAAGAAACAGGAAAAAGATCATGGATCAACAAAGGCACCAGGCAAAAAAGAACCGCAACTACCCTGGGCTACCTGAGGATCAAACTGATTTCCAGCTCCTGGACTTCCACCTGTGTCTGATATCCCAGAGCCCATGTTCCTCTTTCTGGACTTCCAAGTACCACAGAGGACCAGTCTGAGACCTGCAGATTGACAGCTCTGGTGCCAAAGCTCAAGCCTGCTGACCACCACATGGAGCTTGTGACACTAGCGGCTTTGTGCTACCTTGCCAAGGCTGGCCTGGCCTGCTTTAAACTCCCAGTGGCACTCTGCCTGGGGCTGGCACAGCCAGGCAGGGGCATAGGAAGGGGATGCTGGGGACCGTGAGAGGTGGCAATGACATCCCACACAGACCTCCTGGTTTGGAAGTGCTCTTCCTTTCCCAGAGAAGGCAAAACTTTTTGCCATCCTGGCTGGAGAGTGAAGGAGGAATAACGAAAGAGTCCTAAGAGGACCGACAGTCAAGGGAAGGGGAGGTCCTCCAATTTATGTATTTATTTATTTGTATTTTTCTTTTTTTGAGTTGGAGTCTCACTCTGTCACCCAGGCTGGAGTGCAGTGGCACGCTCATAGCCACTGCAGCCTCGACGATCCTTCCACCTCAGCCTTCCAAGTAGCTGGAACCACAGGCATGCACCATCAAGTCCGGCTAATTTTTCTTGATCTATTGTAGAGATGAGGTCTCGCCAAGTTACCCAGGCTGGTCTCAACCCCATAGGCTCAGGTAATCCTGTCACCTTGGCCTCCCAAAGAGCTGGGATTATAGGTGTGAGTCACTGTGTCCTGCCAATTTCTGTATTTATTGATCCCCACTGCCCACTGTAAACCAAGCAGTTGTCTCGGATTCTGCAAGTGAGAATGAGACTGAGAGCTTCCACTTGAGCATTAGAAATAGAATGGAATTCAATTTTCTCAAAATGCCGTGAAGTAGGAAAGATGAGTCTGGCCTGGACTTCGCCTGGTACTTCTCAGAGATGATGAAGAGGGCATTTTATTTTATTTTTGTTTTTGTTTTCTGGGTTTCTTTTGCTTTGTTTTTTGAGTAGGAGTCTCACTCTGTCACCCAGGCTAGAGTGCAGTGGCATGCTCATGGCCACCCCAGCCTCAGCTTGCTGGACTCAGGTGATCCTTCCACCTCAGCCTTCCAAGTAGCTGGAACTACAGGCACACGCTATCATTCCCAGTTTTTTTTTGTTGTTTTTTTTTTTATCGTAGAGATAAGGTCTTGCCAATTTGCCCAGGCTGGGCTCGAACCCGTGGGCTCAGGCAATCTTCTCACCTCGGCCTCCCAAAGTGCTGGGATTATAGGTGTGAACCACTATGCCTGGCCCAAAGAGGGTATTTTAAAACACTCCCTCAGGATGGGGAAAGCTGCCCACCTCAGTAGTGCTTGAGCCTCTCACCTCTAGTTGGAAGCAGCTTTTCAAGTTTACACTCTGTCCACTTTCGGATGCTAACTGGTAATTAATTTGTCACTCATGGGCTGACCAGGAGAAGGTCTTCACAAAGCAAACAGTCTAGACCACTACAGTGATTAACAGGACTCCAGGAGAGTTCTGGTCCCCAGGGAATTAGTAACTGGAGTCCTGTATGTGTCATGGAGATTAAAAAAAAAAAAACTCACCGTGCTTCAGTTTCCCAAATTGTGAAAAGAGAACAGCTGTAGTCCCTGCTCCAGAGGGTCCCATCTTCAGCATCGATTAATTTTATTTTATTTTATTTTATTTTTTGAGTTGGAGTCGCACTCTGTTGCCCGGACTGGAGTGCAGCCTCAACCTGCTGGGCTCCGGCGATCTTTCCGCCTCAGCCTTCCAAGTAGCTGGAACTACAGGCGCGCGCTACCACGCCGGGTTAATTTTTGATTTATTGTAGAGATGAGGTCTCGCCAAGTTGTCCAGGCGGGTCTCGAACCCGCAGGCTCAGGCAATCCACTCACCTCAGCCTCCCAAAGCGCGGGATTACAGGCTGAGCCACCAAGCCAGCTACCATAAATTAATTTTAAATGAGCTAGTTAAGGCTGAGCGTGGTGGCTCATGCCTATAATCCCAGCACTTTGGGAGGCCAAAGCAAGAGGATTGCCTGAGTCCAGGGGTTCAAGACCAGCCTGGGCAACTTGGTGAGAACTCGCCTCTACGATAAAATAAAATTAGTCAGGTTGGTGGCATGTGCCCATAGTTCCAGCTACTTGGAAGGCTGAGGAGGAAGGATCACCTGAGCCCAGCAGGTCGAGGCTGCGGTGGCCATGAGCATGCCACTGCACTCCAGTCTGGGTGACAGAATGAGACTCCAACTCAAAAAAATAAAATAAAATAAAATGAGCCAGCTACTCAGAAGGACATAAGTTGTCCTATAAACATTTCCCAGTGTTTATATCAACGTCGAGGGGAGAAGCAAAGCTCTCTCTGGGATGTAAGGATGCTTTCATGTAGCAACAAAAAATTCAGCCAGAAAAGGCTTCTGTTAGGGGGAAAAAAAGCTAGACCTCTATTTGCAGTATGCATTCATGACTTTGCAGCAACACTAAGAAGCACTTGGCCAGGAGGTAACATGAACTATCCTCTGGGCTTCCCTCAGGACCCATATGGCCCCGGGTGTGAATTTACTTGTACTAAGAGTTAGAGGCTGGATCTGAAGAACTCCCGCCTTGCCCCATGATGCCCCATGATGCCCTCCTACTGTGCTTCTGGTCAGGATTTCCTTCTCTAAGATGGACCCCAGCATACCCCCCTGCCAAGGAGAGTGGGCCGAGCAGGCTGTGGCGCACAAGACCAGTCTGAGAGGCAAGAAAACACTAGGACTCAGCTTACCAATCGTCGCTGGCAGTTCTGCCCCATGGTGGAGCTGGCACCTACTGAGCCCAGGTCCTTCCTTGTTCTCTTCTACCCTTGGTAGCTGGGTCTGGAACACCTGGAGAGGGCAAAGGTCAAAAGTGACAAGGTCAGAGTCTCACAGCCTCATTTCTCATACAAGCCATTAGGAAACAAACAAACAACCCAGATAACCCAATTTAAAAAATGAGAAAAGAGCTTAAATAGACATTTTTCCAAAGAAGACATGCAAATGCCAAACAGGTACATGACATGCAATTCAACCACAAGATATCACCTCATACCTATTAGAATGGCTATTATCCAAAAAAAGACAAGTATTGTCAAAGATATGGAGAAAAGGGAACCCTGGTACACTGTGGTGAGACTATAAATTGGTACAGCCATTGTGGAAAATAGTATGGAGTTTCCAAAAAAATTTAAAAAACAGAACTGCCAGCCGATCATGGTAGCTCACACCTATAATCCCAGCACTTTGGTAGGTAGAAGTGAGATAATTGCCTGAGCTCAGGGGTTCAAGGCCAACCTGAGCAACATGGCGAGACCTCATCTCTACATTAAATAGAAAAATTAGCTGAGTGTGGTGGTACATGCCTGTAGTTTCAGCTACTTGGAAGGCTGAGACAGAAGGATCACCTGAGCCCAGCAGGTCGAGGCTGTGGTGGCCATGAGCGTCCCACTGCGCTCCAGCCTGGGCAACAGAGTGAGACACAGACTCAAAAATCAAAAACAAAAAAATAGAACTGATATACGATCCATCAATCTCACTTCCCAGCATGTACCTGAAGGAAATGAATCAGTATGTCAAAGAATATCTGCTCTCCATGTTCATTTCAGCATTATTCACAATAGCCAAGACATAAAAACAGCCTAAATGTCGATCAATGAATGAATGGATAAAAAAAATGCAGGATTTTAGCCGGGCTTGGTGGCTCAGCCTGTAATCCCGCGCTTTGGGAGGCTGAGGTGAGTGAGTGGATTGCCTGATCCTGCAGGCTAAAGACCCGCCTAGGCAACTTGGCGAGACCTCATCTCTACAATAAATCAAAAAAAATTAGCCGGGCGTGGTAGCGCGCACCTGTAGTTCCAGCTACTTGGAAGGCTGAGGTGGAAGGATCGCTGGAGCCCAGCAAGTCAAGGCTGAGGTGGCCGGGAGCAGTCACTGCACTCCAGTCTGGGTGACAGAGTGAGACTCCAACTCAAAAAAAAGAAAAGAAAATGCGGGATTTGAGTTGGAGTCTCACTCTGTTGCCCAGGCTGGAGTGCAGTGACACACTCACGGCCACTGCAGCCTCGACCTGCTGGGCCCAGGCGATTCTTCCACCCCAGCCTTCCAAGTAGCTGGAACTACAGGCATGTGCCACTAAGCCCGGCTAATTTTTTGATTTATTATAGAGATGCTGTCTCGCCAAGTTGCCCGGGTTGGTCTTGAACCCATGAGCTCAGGCAATCCTCTCACCTCAGTCCCCCAAAGTGCTGGGATTATAGGCGTAAACTACTACACCCGTCCTATTCAGCCATTAAAAAGATAGAAATAACCCAGGGCATGGTGGCTCAAGCCTATAATCCCAGCACTTTGAAAGGCCGAGGCAAGAGGATTGCCTGAGCTCACAGATTCAAGACCAGCCCCGGCAACATGGTGAGACCTCATCTCTACAATAAATCAAAAATTAGCTGGGCATGGTAGCATGTGTCTGTCGTTCCAGCTACTTAGAAGGCTGAGGCAGAAGGGTCAGCTGAGGAGGAAGGATCGCCTGAATCCAGGAGGTCAAGGCTGCAGTGGCTGTGAGCATGCCACTGTCCTCCAGCCTGGGTGACAGAGTGAGACTCAACTCAAAAAAAGAGGATGGAAATGCTGTCGTCTGCTACAACATGGATGAACCTGGAGGATATTATGCTCAGTGAAATAAGCCAGACACAGAAAAAATATCACATGATCTCACATGTATGTGGAATTTTTAAGTCGAACTCTTGGAAGCAGAGAATTGAATGGTGGTTGCCAGGGACTGGGAGAGTGGAGGGAATGAGGAGATGCTGGTCAAAGGACACAGACTTTCAGTTATAAGATGAATAAGTTCTTGGGATCTAATATACAGCATGGTGACTGTAGTTAACAAGACTGTACTGTAAACTTACAATTTGCAAAGATGCTAGAAAACACACACAAATAGTAACTATGTGAGGCGATAGATGTATTAATTAACTTGATTGAGATGATCACTTCAAAATGTGTGGGTTGGTGCACGTCTGTAGTTCCAGCTACTTGGAAGGCCGAGGCAAAAGGATGGCCTGAGTCCAGGTGGTCAAGACTGTGGTAGCCATGAGCATGCCGCTACAGTCCAGCCGGGGCAACAGAGACTCTGACTCAAAAAAAAAAAAGATTATACTTCAATAAAGTTGAAGGGGAAAAATAATCCCTATTCAATAAATGTCAGATATTCTGAGTCAAAATTCATAGCAATTGTGTGTGTGTGTGTGTGTGTGTGTGTTGGAGTCTCACTCTGTCACCCAGGCTAGAGTCCAGTGGCATTCTCACAGCCACCACAGCCTCAACCTGCTGGACTCTGGCAATCCTATCTCCTCAGCCTTCTAAGTAGCTGGAACTGTGAGTGTGTGCCACCACGTTCAGCTAATTTTTTGATTTATCATAGAGACAAGGTCTTGCCAAGTTGTCCAGGCTGGTCTGGAACCCCTGGGCTCAGGCAATCCTCTCGCCTCCGTCTCTCAAAGTGCTGGGATTATAGGCACAAGCTACCATTCCCAGCTAGGAATTTTATTAAGTCTCTAGCATATCCTGAACAGCTTACAGATGTTATGTGATTAACAACAATTACCAGGCTGTGGCAAATCCAAAAGTGTCCCTTCCATTTAAGTCTATTTCAACTATAAGAGGGTTAAGTCAAGAGTTTGGGCTTACAAATACGGGCGGAACGCTGGGTGTCCAGCCACAGGTCACAAAGGCTCAATCGGTGAATTCCACTGAAGTTGGTATTGGAAAGATACCTGTCACTCCAAACATTCCAAACCCTCCCTGGCCTGGCTCAAAAAAATAAAATTTGTGAGGTTTTTATGTTGTTTGTTTACATAAAATTTGATTTAAAGTTTGCACTTAATTCCTTCATCCCAAAGGTTTTTGTAAGACAAGAGACATAGAATTTGAATGTTACATATTCTTCAGATAACTTACAACTATCAGTAATTGTCTCATATTTACCTGTTTATTGTCCCTTCACCATTAGATACAAGATCAGAGGGTGCAGAGACTTTGCGTGTCTGGTAGTGCTGAAGCAGACTCAAGGTTAAGTTCATGGGTGCTGGGCAAGGCCGCTTGGTTTGAACCCCCAACTCTGGGAAAGCTACTTAACAGCCTACCAAAACCTCAGCTTCTGGACTGTAAAGTGGGGATAATAATAAAATAATAGAGCTACAGAGGATTGGGAAGTATTTGTACATAAGTAGAGCACTTAGAAGACAGTACTTGGCACCAAAGAAGGACTCAAAATATATTGGCTATTATTGCTGTTGACTAATTAGCAATTTTACTGCGATTCAAAACAGTTGTGAAAGCAAAAGGGCCTCTGACTAAGCATCATAGGCTTCTCAGCAGAGGCAGAGCCTATTCAGAGGTGGTTTCAAGTAATGCTCCCTCAGGGAGAGCACAAGACAATTTGAGGGGACAAGGGAAGACAAGGTAAGAACTTTTATTTATGACTTTTGAAATCTCACCCTATAACTTTTTTTTTTTTTTTTTTTGAGTCAGAGTCTCACTCTGTTGCCCAGGCTGGAGTGCAGTGGCATGCTCATGGCCACCGCAGCCTCAACCTGCTGGGCTCAGGGGATCCTTCCACCTCAACCTTTTGAGAAGCTGGAACTACAGGCATGCATCACCACATCCAGCTACTTTTTAAATTTATTTTAGAGACAAGGTCTCACCAAATTGCCCAGGCTGGTCTCAAACTCCTGGCTCAAGCAATCCTCTCCCCTCCGCTTCCCAAAGTGCTAGGATTATAGGCGTGAGCCACCGTGTCAGGCTCACTCTATAACTTTTTGGCTGTTCTTTTTTTTTTTTTTTTAAATTGAAGTCTCACTCTGTCACCCAGACTGGAGTGCGGTAGCATGCTCCCAGCCACCACAGCCTCAACCTGCTGGGCTCCAGAGATCCTTCTGCCTCAGCCTTCCATGTAGCCAGAACTCCAGGTGCACGCTACCACGCATGGCTAATTTTTGATTTATTGTAGAGACGAGATCTCACCAAGTTGCCTGGGTGGGTTTCAAACTCGCAGGCTCAGGCAATCCACTCACCTTGGCCTCCCAAAGTGTTGGGATTACAGGTTGAGCCACAGAGTCTGGTCCTAGGCTATTTTCTATAACATTCACATTAGTTTATTACATGTATATAGCTTTTTTTTTTTGAGTTGGAGTCTCACTCTGTCACCCAGACTGGAGTGCAGTGGCCGCTCCTGGCCACCACAGCCTTGACCTGCTGGGCTCCGGCGATCCTTCTGCCTCAGCCTTCCAAGTAGCCGGAACTGCAGCCGCACGCTACCACGCATGGCTAATTTTTTGATTTATTGTAGAGACGAGGTCTCGCCAAGTTGCCCGGGTGGGTCTCAAACTCGCAGGCTCAAGCAATCCACTCATCTCAGCCTCCCAAAGCGCTGGATTACAGGCTGAGCCACCGAACCCGGTTTGTATATAGCTTTTAAAAATTGAGCTAAAACTCCCGTCCCCAAAGATTCCCCCTTTACAGTATATAATTCAGTCGTTTTTACTATATTCACAAGGTTGTGCAACTATCACCACTGATTCCATAAAAGTTTTTACTTTTATCACCCCATAAAGAAACCCATACCCATCAACAGTCACCCCATCCATCCTCTCCCCCACCCATGGGCAGTCTCCCCATTCCACCCCCCCCCACCTATCAGCAATCACTCACCCCCATTTCATCCTCTTCCCATTATCCCCATCAGCTGTCACTCCCCATTCGATCTTTCCCCCAGCCCCTGGCAATGACTAATCTACTTTCTGTGTCTGTGAATTTTTCCCTGTTCTGATCATTTCACATACGTGGAATCATACATGGATACAATCTCAAATAATTAAAATACATGTACTGGAGAATGTGTCCACAAAAATATTTTACTGATGGGGTACCTGTCAATAGGGTTTGGAGAGCCCTGACTGAAGTGCAAAGCCTTCTTGGCTTTTCTATGAGCTTCCCCGCAGAGACACAGACAGTGCCCCAGGCAACTTGCGCTAATGAAATTCCAATAACTGGCATAGGTCAAAGCATAACATGATCTACATATAAAAGACGTGCCTTGTAATTTATGATATAACTTTGTTTTTATAGGAAGATGTTCTAATTATACTAGATAGGCTTGCAAATTCAATGAATTACACACTCTTGCATTCCTTTCTGAGCCAGGCAGTTTTCAATTCCACACTGCTCTAGATCACAAGAACACTTTGGTCTTTCTTGCTTTCTTTTCTTTCTTTTTTTTTGAGGAGTCTCACTCTGTCACCTAGGCTGGTGTAGTGTAGTGGCACGCTCCTGGCCACCGCAGCCTCGACCTGCTGCGCTCAGGTGATCCTTCTGCCTCAGCCTTCCAAGTAGCTGGAACTAGAGGCACACACACCACCACACCCAGCTAACTTGCTTTTTTTTCTTTTCTTTTTTTTTGTTTGAGTCAGGGTCTCACTCTGTCTCTTAGGCTGGAGTGTAGTGGCATGATCACATGATCACGGCTCACCACAGCCTCAACCTCTTGGGCTCAGGAGATCCTTCTGCTTCAGTCTCCCAAATAGCTGGGACTGCAGACACACACCACCACGTCCAACTACTTTTTGGTTTTTTGTAGAGACGAGGTCTCATTATGTTGCCCAAGCTGGTCTCAAACTCCCGGGCTTAAGCAATCCTTCTGCCTCGGCCTCCCAAAGTGCTGGGATTGCAAGTGTGAGCCACCATGCCATGCCCAGCCCATTGGTATTTCTTTCTTTTTTTTTTTTTTTTTTGGAGTTGGAGTCTCACTCTGGCACCCAGGCTGGAGTGCAGTGTCATGTTCACGGCCACCATAGCCTTAACCTGCTGGGCTCAGGCCATCCTTCCACCTCATCTTCCAAGTAGCGGGAATTACAGGTGTGCGCTACCATACCTGGCTAAGTTTTTGATTTATTGTAGAGACGAAGTCTCACCAAGTTGCCTAGGTGGATCTCGAACCTCTATGCTCAGGCAATCCTCTCGCCTTGGCCTCCCAAAGTGCTGGGATTGTAGACTTGAGCCACTGTGCCCAGCAGTATTTATTTCTTAAAAGACCCCTAGGTCTGTAGTATGACAGAGATTATGCTATCACCCCCTTTCTTCCGTGGCTGACTAGCTGTTGTTACCCAGGAGAAGGGTGTTAGGATAAGGGAAGGAACCCTTGGGACTGACCCAGGGTTACGCAGTTTGAAGCAACTCAGAGTTGCCTTTTTGTCCAGAGAGTGTTTGGTCTAGAGATCGTGTAGAAATTGGTGGCATTTCCACTAGCCCACCACGCGGGCAGGTGTATATCTAGTGGTTGCATTCTGCATATACACTTCCTCTTGGGAGCCAATCGGTTCTATTTCCAGGACTTGCACAGTTCTCTCTAGAACAGGGCTCCTCTCCCTCCTCAGGATCTAAAGCATCTGTGTAAACTAAATGCTGCCCTTTTTAAAAATCGAGCACAAGCCGGGCTTGGTGGCTCAGGCTGTAATCCCGCACCTTTGGGAGGCTGAGGTGAATGGATTGCCTGAGCCCGCGGGTTCGAGACCTGCCTGGGAAGGCGAGACCTTATCTCTACAATAAATCAAAAAATGAGCCGGGCGTGGTAGCGCGCGCCTGTAGTTTTGGCTACTCGGAAGACTGAGGCGGAAGGATCGCCGGAGCCCAGCAGGTCGAGGCTGTGGCGGCCAGGAGCGGCCACTGCACTCCAGTCTGGGCGACAGCGTGAGACTCCAACTCAAAAATAAATAAATAAATAAAAATAAAAATCTAGCACAGGCAACATCATAACAGTTTCAAATTCAATGTTTCACTGCTGTGTCATTTACCTGAATTTGGGGATTCTGATATCTCTGCATTTTAATAACAGAAACATCTACACTTCATTTTCATTTTGATAATAGCTAGATTCCTTGTTCCTTTCCAGTTATGTTTTCCTTGTCTCATTATAGCCTCCCTTTCAGAGAGAATGCACCCACTATTCAATTGACTTCCACCTTGCCCTTGAGCAGCTTACTCAGAGCTCATTATAAACTCACAGACATTAACAAGAACCCCTCATAAGTACTATTATCCCCATTTTACAGATGCGGAAACTGAGGCTTGGAGGTCAAATAACTTCCCAAGGTCATACAGATGGTAAGCAACAAAGGTGAGATTTGAAATCAGGCTGACTCCAGCTCCTGTATTCTTTTTTTTTTCTTTTTTTTTGAGTTGGAGACCCACTCCATCGCCCAGACTGGAGTGCAGTGGCACGCTCACAGCCACCCCAGCATCAACCTGCTGGGCGAGGCGATCCTTCCACCTCAGCCTTCCAAGTAGCCAGAATTACAGGCACATGCCACCATGTCCAGCTAATTTTTTGATTTATTGTAGAGATGAGGTCTCACCAAGTTGCTCAGGCTGGTCTCAAACCCGTGGTCTCAGGCAATTCCCCAACTTGGCAAGACCTCATCTCTATAATTGTGGCAGGAAAGGGCTAGTAGCAGTTAAAGGTATTTCCTCTTTTTTTGAGTTGGAGTCTCACTGTCGCCCAGACTGGAGTGCAGTGACCACTCCCAGCCACCACAGCCTTGACCTGCTGGGCTCCAGTGATCCTTCTGCCTCAGCCTTCCAAGTAGCTGGAACTACAGGCACGTGCTACCACACCCAGCTAATTTTTTGATTTATTGTAGAGATGAGGTCTCACCAAGTTGCCCAGGCAGGTCTCGAACCAGCGGGCTCAGGCAATCCACTCACCTCAGCCTCCAAAGGTGTGGGATTCCTTTTGACAGTCAAGCAGCAAGCTCTAAAGACTCGCCAGGCTGGTTTTGTTTGAAAAAAAGCCAGATGGCCAGAGACTGATGGCTTTCATGGAAATGCAAAAGAAAGAGTACCTAATTCACAACTGCTATCAGTTTACAGCCCCTGCTTGCCCTGCATTTCCTGGAGACCATTTGTTCTTTGAAAGATCTGATTTTTCTGAACACAACCTTGTAAATTTCAAAGAAAATGTGTAATCGCTCAACATGACCCCCTCTCTTACCTAAACAAAGGTATAAAACCCCTCTTCTCCCGTTCTGGGAGGCTGGACCTGGAAGCATTAGCACGTCAAGCCCACCTGCATAATAAAGTTTCCACTTCCTATAATAGTCTCAATGTCACAACCTCTTTATCTTCCCACTACATAATAAATAAAAAAATTAGCTGGGTATGGCAGTGCATGCCTATAGTTCCAGCTACTTGGAAGGCTGAGACGGAAGGATCACCTGAGCCACCCGGGAGGTCGAGGCTGTGGTGACTGACTGTGCCACCACACTCTAGCCTGGGCGACAGAGTAAGATTCTGACTCAAAAAAAAAAAGAAGAAAAGAAAAGAAATCATAGATGACATCAACCTAGTCTCTTCAGAAAAAATACTTAACCACAGTAAGTTTTGACCCTGTTATAAATCACTGTGTATCCCTGGGAAGGTGTTTGCTTCTCTCTGGGCCACAACTGGAAAATGAGTGGGTTTAACTCCAGGACCTACCCTTTGCGATCCTGAGACTTGGGTATCTCTTTATTCATCTTATTTCACAGAGGAAGACAGGGAGCTGGTTAACATGAAAGGCCAGAGAGGGTCTGATGCGGGGGTGTGACACTGCCATTGCCCAGCCTCCTCGCCCCACCCCACTTGCCTTGGGACGCCTTGAGATGCCCTACTCACTCTTCACGTGGGATCACTCGTTTTTCAAAAAGGACAACATTTGCTGTCCTTGCAACCCAACTGTGGATTCTTGGCACAAAGCAGGTGTGGGTGGGTGTTTGGGCTCTTTTCTTCCTCAGGAACAATGCTCTGGGTAACAGCTCTTTAGTTGATGAGTCGGAGTCCTGAGAACAGAAACAAAAGACACATTTGTCATAAAATCAAGAGTCACCAGAGGTCTGGAAGGGGTAGAGCCTGAGGAAGGAAGGGCACGGGCTTTGTGGGTAAAGACTGAGGTACTTGGACACCCTTGATGTTCACACAGTGCTTTATGAAGTACTTCGTCCCTCTGGGACCTCACAGAAACATTGGGTGGGGGGACTGGAATGGTGACTGGTGAGGAGTACGATGACATTGAAGATGGTGATGACAATGGCAGCTTGTGTGCTCTGAGCCCTCATGTGAGCCAGGCACTGTGCTGAGGACATTACACATGCTGATTTCTGGAAGCTTCCCAACAAAGTTAGGAAGTAAAACCATTTTTAGCACAGGGAAGCTGAAGCTTAGAGAAGTTAATTCACAAACTCATGAAAACACAGCAGTAACAGAACTGGGTTTTGAACTCAGGTCTCTTCAGTCCTGAAGCCTTAATTCTTTGTTTTATGGGTACTGCAGCTAAGGCTTAGAGTTGGAAGTAACTCAGAGCTAAACAAAACCAACTCAGATTTTTTTGTTTTGTTTTGTTTTGTTTTGAGTCAGAGTCTCACTATGTCATCCAGGCTGGAGTGCAGTGGCATGCTCATGGCCACCACAGACTCAACCTTCCAAGTAGCTGGAACTACAGACATGTATAGCCACACCCAGCTAATTTTTTTAATTTATTGTAGAGACGAAGTCTCGCCAAGCTGCCCAGGCTGGTCTCGAACCCCTGGACTCAGGCAATCCTCTCACCTCCACCTCTCAAAATGCTGGGATTACAGGCATGAGCCACCGTGCACAGCTGCCGACTCAAGTTTTAAAATCTGTGGAGAAATGAAATGCCCAGGGAAGTGGACAAAATAGTGCAAGCAAACCTCTGGTTGGTACCAGAGAGAACTGGGATAGACATGGCAGCTAAAAGTTCTAACAGAGGTCCCAGTGCCTCCTTCTTTCCTTCTCCCTTCCCTTTCTTTATTCTTTGGGGACAAAGCCCCCTGTTATTTCACCCTCTTTTATTGTGCACAATCCTAAGGGTGACTCACCACTATTCCCCAACCAAACACCTCTCTATTTCCTACTACTCCTTTTTTTTTTTTTTTTTTGAGTTGGAGTCTCACTTTGGCACCTAGGCTGGAGTGCAGTGGCACACTCATGGCCACCACAACCTTGACCTGCTGGGCTCAGGCGATCCTTCTACCTAAGCCATCCAAGTAGCTGGAATTACAGTCATGTACCACCATGCCTGGCTAATTTTTTGATTTATTGTAGAGATGAGGTATCACCAAGTTGCCCAGGTTGGTCTTGAACCCCTGGGCTCAGGCAATCCTCTCGCCCCACCAGCCTCCCAAAATGCTGGGATTACAGGCATGAACCACTGCACCCAGCTTCTTTTATTTTCTTTTTTTCTTATTCTGTTGCCCAGGCTGGAGTGCAGTGGCACAATTACGGCTCACCAAGCTTCAGCCTCCTGGATTCAAGTAATCCTCCCTCCTGGGTTCAAGTGATCCCCTACCTCAGCCTCCTAAAGCGCTAGGATTACAGGCACTCACCACCATGCCTGGTCACTTACAATTTTTAAATTCTGTCCTCAGAGCTAACAGAGAGGTTAATTAAGAAAACATATGAATCCCAGTTGCAAACTGTAATTGTGGCAGCCATCACTAAGGAGAAGTATAGGGAGCCACAAAATCTAATTTTGAGGTTAGTGGAAGACTTTCTAGAGAAAGTGTCTTTGAATCTGGGTCAGAGTCTTCTCTAGAGGTCTGTAAGCCAGGCACTGGTCAAGCCTTGATAAAGAAGGGCCAGGCTCGGTGGCTCAGCCTGTAATCCCAGCATTTTGGGAGGCCAAGGTTAGTGGATTGCCTGAGCCCGGGGGTTCGAGACCAGCCCTGGCAACTTGGTGAGACCTCATCTCCACAATAAAATTAAAAATTAGCCGGGCATGGTAGCACATGCCTGTAGTTCCGGCTACTTGGAAGACTGAGGCGGAAGGATTGCCAGAGCCCCGTGAGTGTGCCACTGCATTCTAGCCTGGGCGACGGAGTGAGACTCCAACTCAAAAAAAAGAGAATGAGGAAGAGAAAGGTGAAAGAGGACAACATGTCCTGGTACTTATTAATCCACCCCTCCAGATTTGGCATTTAACTGAGAGTGGGCTGGCTTGGTCTCTGTCCTCTAAGGCTGGGGTTCTCAATGCAGACTTGGCACCAGGAGCAATAACATTATCTGGGAACTTATTAGAAATGCAAATTCTCAGGCCCTGCCCTAGACCTACTGAATTGAAAACTTTGGGGCAGAGCCAAGAATCTGTGTTTTTACAAGCGCTCCTGGCAATTCTTCGACATGCTCAAGTTTGCAGACCATGTTCTAAATGCCTTCAGTCATGGATCCTGGTTCTCACCCTTTCATGTTCCTTATCATTTATCCAGAATGAGTGATATTCTGAGAGAAGTCTGAGAGAGGTTTGCAGTTATAAAGAGAAACAGGACAAGTTGTTTGAATGGATGCAAGGTAGGAGATGAAATACAAGGATTTTAGCAATTTGGAGATTACAAGGGGGGACCCAAAAACCCAGAATTTATTTATTAAAAATTGTGTATTTATTCTTACACATTTAAGCTTCAATCACCTTCAAAGTACGCTCTGTTTGATGCAATATACCTATCAAGATGGTTTTTCCACTGCTCAAAACAGTTTTTGAACTCGTCAGTTTTGATGCCTTTTAGGGCTTCTGCCATCTTTGTTTCACCTCTTCCACGTCGGCAAAACGTTTCCCTTTGAGGGCTTTTTTCATCCAGGGAAACAAAAAAAAAGTCACTTGGGGCAAGATCTGGTGAATAGAGAGGGTGGGGCACAGGGTCATACAGTTTTTGGTCAAAAACAGCTGAATACTCAGTGCCGTGTCGGCAGGTGTCCTCATAAATCACCCATCCTGAAATGGGCAAATGAGTTGAAAGAATCACCAAAAAAATTCACTGAGGCCAAACCCAGCCTCTCACAACAATGCTAACTGGTACACTGATGTCAATGGGTTCCTAGAACATTTACTTATCGGGGAAAACCTATACTACAAGGGACTACCACTCTAAAAGATAATTCCAGGTTTTTTTGGGTCCCCCCTCATAGTTACCTAGGAGCTGAGACTCCAGAAGACAAAAGTATATTATCTTAAAACTGGAAAGAACCTGCACATCATATCCTACTTTCACTCTCTCTGTCTTACTCCCTTCAGGCTGCCAAATTAACATAGACTGGGTAACTTAAAAATGACGGAAACTTACATCTCACAGTTCTGGAGGCTGGGAAGTCTGAAATTAAGTCATCAGCAAATTTGATGTCTAGGAGGGCTCATTTCACATAGACAGTGCCTTCTTACTGTGTCCTAACATGGTAGAAGAGCACACAAGCTTTCTTGGAGGTCTCTCTCTCTCTCTCTCTCTTTGAGTTGATGTTGCACTCAAAGATCCAGATTCACCATTCTTGACCTCCTGAGCTCAAATGATCCTCCTGAGTAGCTCAGCCTCCCAAGAAGCTGGGATTATAGGCTCATGCTATCACTCCTGGTTACTCTTTAATTTTTGCAATAATGAGGTCTCCCTATGTTGCCCAGGCTGGACACAAACTCTTAGGCTCAAGTAATCAACCTGCCTCCAGCTGGGATTATAGGCATGAGCCACCATGCCCAGCCATGGAGTCTCTTTTATAAGGGCACAAATCTGAGGATACCACTCTTATGACCTAATCATCTCTCAGAGGTCCCACTTCCAAATACCTCCCATTGGGAATTAGGTTTCAATGTATAAACCTCGAGGGGACACAAACATCCACATCATGGTACCTATCCAAGACAAGATCCAGATAGGTGCCATGCCACTCTACTTTTCAAAAATAGCATTTTCCATCACTGGCTGGTTAAATCTGAGATGAAATCTGCCTTCCTCTGACTTCCTTCCATTAGCCTTAGTTCTCTAGATTTTTGTGGGTAAGCCCTCTCAGCCTTCTTCACGTCTGCCCAAGGGTGATAGTCAGGCTTCCAGGTGGTTTTTAGTGAAGACAAAAATCACCAGTGGCTCACACCTGTAATCCCAAACTTTGGGAGGCCAAAGCAAGAGAATTGCTTGAGGTCAGGAGTTCGAGACCAGCCTGGGCAAGATAGTGAGCCCCTGTCTCTACTAGAGATTGTTTTTAAATAAGTAAAAGTATCAGAGGAGATCTTGGACTTGTATGCTTCTATTAATGCAAGAGCAAAGGTGATAGAAGCTTCAGGTACGCGTGCCCTCCCACTTAGGGTGGCTGACATGAAGATGACCGTATTCTGGAAAACGTTAAGGAAAAGTCACAAGGTCCTGATTTCTAACTCTGACGCAAGTCTCTGATGTTCCCTAGGTCACTCACACCTCACCCATGTGGTTTCAGTGCTGCATTCATGACTTGGCTGGTTAGGAAGAAATTTTTGGACCACATATTTAAACCATCACTGCTTTTCTTTCTTTTCTTTTTTTTTAAGATGTGGGGTACAATTCAGGGTTAGGTATACAAATGTACATTATGCATGTACCCTTGTTGATGAGATGTCTCCCCTTCCCCAGGCAGATTCCCACTACTGTCAATCCCATCCCCACCCTCCCCTGGAAGTTTCCCACTACAGCCAATCCTTTTCTTATAGTATTATGATAATTGTTCAAGGACCGCTTATAAGTGAGAACATGTGATACTCGGTTCTTTGTTTCTGTGATAGGTCATTCAGTATTATAGATTCTAAGTCCATCCAGGTTGCTGCATCACTGCCTTTCATGGGTATTAGCTACTTCACAACCCAAGATGTACCTGGTTTCTGGAGGAACATGTTTCTTGTATCATTCTGAGGTTCCCCATCACATTCAGCCAATCGTATGTTTATTTATACATTCATTGAACTATTCGGCACATCCCGCAAACTCCATCAAACCCAGTCCAGCCTCCTGGGTCTACCTACAATTGGGCACTACCCAATTTCTTCCGCAAATCGAGAAACCAAAGTCAACCCTGGACAAGTTCCACTTCATAGAATATGCTAACAAAAGGCCCAATTCAGAGAAAACAAAATGTGGCAGTATACAAAAGAGCAGTTTAAATTCTCTTTCAAACTTGGACTTGCATGCTGTCCCAATGTCCTTTGCGGCAGAGGAAGAGGGCAGAGAGATGATTAACCCATTTCAGAGAGAGTCAGTCGGAAAAGTCCAGGAAAAAAATATGCCACAGGACCCTGCCTCTCAGCCTGGACCTCCCACCGCTAACCAGTGCCCCAGGCCTGTGAAGGCTCTTGGGGACACCACCATAGGGAGATGACATCAGCCATTGAGTGATAATAAAACATCAACCAAAACAAAACCTCAATAGAAACTTACTATGAAATGGGGCTCTGACACTTCTTGCATAACGATGGCCTTTGGAGAGTCACTCCACAATAAACGCTCATCCTCTGAGGCTAGAATCACAGCTTCTCTACACTCTTGATGATGCCGGACAAAAATGTGACCACATGTTCTTAAACTGGCTCCCCGCCAAGCACCGCAGAGCAAGCTCATCTGCCCACCACCTCGTAACATGCCGAGCCAAATCTCTGCTTCCTTTCTACCAATAAGGAAAAAAAAAAGACTTCATCTTACCACAACAGTCCATTGAATTCAAGCCTTTTCACAGAGGAAGCAAAAGACTTCCTAATCTCTAGCAAAAAATGCCAGCTATGTGCTCCCACAGGGTTCCAGCCCCTGGAGCCCGCAGGGCACCAGGGCTATCACAATAACTTCCCAGCTGATCTACAATTCAATTCTCTTTTGTGCAAAACTCCAGACGCTGTCCAACAGTTCAGATCCAAGCTTCAATCCCAGGACGGTCCACCCTTGTCCTCACCCCGATGCATTCCCCGACCTGGCAAGTGGACTCGGAAATCTAGACAGACTAGAATCTATGGCCCAGAGAATGACCACATCGCTCCAGACCTCTTTGAGAGGAGAGATGGATTTCCAGTTCGATCTATAATACTTTCCATGCACTAGTCACTGGAGGGAATGGGTATGGGTGAGTGTGGAGTGGGCAGAGCCGAACTATGAAACCCTCAAAAAGCTTCATAGACAAAGTACAGATTAAACACACAAATACTCAAGAAAAGCAAGTCAGACAGCCATAGCGAAAGCCAAAAGTGCTTTACAGCAAGTGCTGTAATGGCGAGGTGGTTCTAAGAAGTTGGATTTGAGCCACAACATTGGCCAACCTGTCAGTTTACCTGAGAAAAGTCAATCTCATTTCCTCGGCCACCTCAGCCCTAATCCTACCATCAGACTTATTTTCTGCACCCAGCCCTGTCTCTTACCCCTTCACAGTTCACTGTAAAACAAACTTTTTTTTATCAGCACAGGGGTACCTGGTAAGTAGCACGGGGGTACCTGGTAAGGAGTTATAAAAGGTGACATAAATCATAATGGCTAGCCACAATGTTAAGCCAAAAACCTAGATCAAGTGTCATGTGTAAAATTGAATCCCATTTTTATTACCACCACCACCAACAAAAACAACCGCATCCGTGTATACCAATGGCATCATAAGGAATGGCTGCTTTTGTGGGTGAGAAATGGTAAAGTTTAGAGAAGAGGTTAAATTCTGCTCTTGCCTCTTCCTGCATGTAACCTGGAACAACCACGACTTTCTGCCTCCTCGTGGGTGGTAGGAATACCTCAGACCCCCATACAGGTGTCACGGTAAGATCTGGGCATACATTCTACTTGGGGGAAGATCTGAGAAAAGCAGGTGTGGCTTGACCAGCTTCAGGAATTCATTCACCCATCCCCCAGGGTAGGTGGATGGTAACCCGTGTGAGATGGCTGCTTTTACCTGAGAGTGTAAAGGTCGATACCTACAACTCTGACCAATGGAGATGCTTGGGACTAACAGAAGTGTTTAACTGAGGATTGAGGAGAAAGCCTGAACTTTCCACTCAGGAAGTAAGCAAGCCTCTCCCCTCTCACCGAACTCACTGGGACTGATTCAGGTAGTGTCTCACTGTATGCCCCATCCAATACACATTCCAAGACAAAATAGTAGTTAACCCTTAGGTGAATTGAAACTCAATGGGCAAAAGTACTAGATAGCCAGGCACGCCTGTAATCCCAGCACTTTGGGAGGCAGAGGCAAGAGGATTGCCTGAGCTCAGGAGTTCGAGACCAGCCTGAGAAACATAGTGAGACCTCATCTCTAAAATAAAAAAAAAAAAAGTAACTAGATATCTGAGAAATAGAACTACCTGAAAAGAATGTCAATGAATTGAGCACCATATGCTATCTGAAGTAGAAATATTAGAACTGTCTGTTTACATGAGCAGACACTAAAAATAATAAAAATAAAATAAAAATAAGGAACAGGCAGACCAAGAATGTAAAATAAGAATAACAGATATACTTGAGGAGATAAGTAAGAAAATAAGAACATGAAATCATTAAAAAAAAAAAAGGTGTGAGCAGTGGCTCATGCCTATAATCCCAGCATTTGGGGAGGCCAAGGCAAGAGGATTGCATGAGTCCAGGAGTTTGAGACGAGTCTGGACAACACAGTGAGATCTCATCTCTATAAAAAGTAAAAAAACCAAAAAAACAACAAAAAAAACCTAGCCAGGTGTCTATAGTTCCAGCTACTGGAAAAGCTGAGGCACAAGGATCGTCTGAGCCCAGCAAGTTGAGGCTGCAGGGAGCTGTGATCGTGCCACTGCACTCCAGCCTGGACATCAGAGTGAGACCTCAACTCAAGTAAAAACAACAGCAACAAACAAAAACTAGAAATATTTCATGTAAAACACAATATAGGTAGTTGAAGAAATAACAGAAAAGGTTGTTTTTATTTTTAGATAGGCCACAAAATATAAACTATAATAGAAAAAAAATAAATTGGGCTTCACCAAAATTTAAAACTTTTGCCCTTTGAAAGGTATTCTTAGCCGAGCTCGGTGGCTCAGCCTATAATCCCGCGCTTTGGGAGGTGGAGGTGAGTGGATTGCCTGAGCCCGTGGGTTCGAGACCCACCTGGGCAACTTGGCGAGACCTCATCTCTACAATAAATCAAAAAATCAGCCGGGCATGGTAGCGCCTGCCTGTAATTCCGGCTACTCGGAAGGCTGAGGCGGAAGGATCGCTGGAGCCCAGCAGGTTGAGGCTGCAGTGGCCAGGAGCAGCCACTGCACTCCAGTCTGGGCGACAGAGTGAGACTCCAACTCAGAAAAAAAAAAAAAAAAAGAAAGAAAGGTATTGTTTAGAAAATAGAAGGTCAAAGACAATGGATGGGTATACATCTATTAGACTAAATATAGCTGAAGAATGACTTGCTGAATTATAAGATCTGATTGAGGAATTCTCCCAGTAAGCAGTAGGGAAAGAAAAAGAAATAGGAAATAAAAAAGTTAAACAAAATAAAGTATAGATATATAAATGCCAACATCTTGATAATAGGAGTTTCAGAAGAAGAGGAAATAAAGAGATTAAAATGTTTGAATAAAAAAAGATATGTTTTCTATAATTAAGTAAATAAAGGGCCTCGAAGAGGTATTTCAAAGATATAGAGTACTAACAAGAGATATAGGGAAAAACCACCTTACGTTATATATGGACTATTACAGACAAAACAAAAAGAAAATGTTAAATGCCTGCAGAAAGGCAAAGTAGATTACTAAAAAAGAAACAAGAACAAGATTGACATTAGACTTCTCAAAAGCAACGATGATGCAAGAAAACAGTAGGGTAATGTATGTAATGTGCGTGTGTGTGTGTGTGTGTGTGTGTGTGTGTGTGTGTGTTTTGGCATCAGGGTCTCGCTCTGTTGCCCAGGGTGAATTGTGGTGGCACAAGCTCACTGCAGTCTCTACCTTGTGGGCTCAAACAATCCTACTGTCTCAGCTTCTGAGTAGGTGGGACTTTAGGCACACGCCACCGTGCCAAGCTAACTTTTTTTTTGCTGTTTTTTTGTAGGGAGAAGTCTTGCTGTATTTCCCAAGCTGGTTTCAGACTCCTGGACTCAAGCAATCCTCTCAGTTTAGCCTCCTAGTGCTAGGATTATAAGCATGAGCCACTGGGGTAATATATTTAAAGAACAGAAGGAAAGGATCCTTCAACCTATAATTTTTTTTTGGAGAGCCAGAGTCTTACTATATTGCCCTGGCTGGTCTCAGTCTCCTGGGCTCAAGCAATTTTCCTGCTTCGGCCTCCCAAAGTGCTGGGATTACAGTCACGAGCTGCTGTACCTGACTGAATCTAGAATTTTATATCCAGCCAAATTAGCATTCACATATAAGGACATTATAAAAATATTTTCAGTCATATAAATCCTCAATTTACCATATCACATTGCTCCTTCAAAATACTTTTGGAGAAAATCAAACAAATGAAAGCTTAACAATAGTAAAACAGAGCTAAAATTCTAGATAATGTCAGCATGATGGGTTACAGTAGTAGGAGAGACCAGAGTACATAAAAGTATGCTAAAATATTTGTTTTGGAGCCGGGCTCGGTGGCTCAGCCTGTAATCCCGCGCCTTTGGGAGGCTGAGGTGAGTGGATTGCCTGAGCCTGCTGGTTCGAGACCCGCCTGGGCAACTTGGTGAGACCTCACCTCTACAATAAATAAAAAATCAGCCAGGCGTGGTAGTGCACGCCTGTAGTTCCGGCTACTTGGAAGGCTGAGGCGGAAGGATCGCCGGAGCCCAGCAGGTCGAGGCTGCGGTGGCCGGGAGCGGCCACTGCACTCCAGTCTGGGTGACAGAGTGAGACTCCGACTCAAAACAAAACAAAACAAAACAAAAAAACAAATAAAAAAAGAATAAATTTAAGTATATTTCTCTCTGGTGTTAGATCAAGCAAACAAACAAAATCAACACAAATGTGAAAGATTTAAAAAAACAAAATTAACAAATATGACCTAGTAGACATATGTAGAATTTTAAAACAGAGAATATATATTATTTTCAAGTTCTCATGAAAAATCACTTGAATTTCAAAGCAAGAATATTTACAAAATAAGCCTTAATAGATTTCTAAATAATTAGTGTAATTTAGCCAGAGGTTGATAAGCTATGAATTGCAGAACAAATCCAACCTGCTACCTATTCTTATGAGTAAAGTTTTATTAGAACTCATCAGGCCTGGTTCAGTGACTCATGCCTATAATCCCAGCACTTCAGGAGGCCAAGGTAAGAGAATTGCCTGAGCTCATGGGTTCAAGACCAGCCTAGGCAACTTGGCGAGACCTCATCTCTATAATAAATCAAAAAAAAAAAAATTTAGCCGAGCATAGTGGCGCATGCCTGTGGTTCCAGCTACTTGGAATGCTGAGGCGGAAGGATTGCCCGAGCCCAGCAGGTTGAGGCTGCGGTGACCGTAAGCATGCCACTGCCTTCCCGCCTAGGCAACAGAGTGAGACTTCAACTTTAAAAAAAAAAAAGAAGAAGCCGGGCTCGGCGGCTCAGCCTGTTATCCCGTACTTTGGGAGGCTGAGGTGAGTGGATTGCCTGAGTCTGAGGGTTTGAGACCTGCCTGGTCAACTTGGCGAGCCCTCATCTCTACAATAAAGAAAAAAAATCAGCCGGACGTGGTAGCGTGTGCCTGTAATTCCGGCTACTCGGAAGGCTGAGGCAGAAGGATTGCCAGAGCTCAGCAAGTTGAGGCTGCGGTGGCCAGGAGCGGCCACTGCACTCCAGTCTGGGTGACAGAGTGAGACTCCAACTCAAAAAAAAAGAACTCAGCCACACCTATTCATTTAACTTCATTTAACATATTGTCTGTGGTTACTTTTGTGCTATAATGGCACAGACCATATGGCCCACACAGCCTGCAATGGTTACTGTGTAGCCCTTTACAGAAAAAATTTGTCCATCCCTGCTAGAGACCATAGACGAATACACAATTTAGTTAGTTAAAGACAAAATGAAGCCGGGCTCTGGCTCAGCCTGTAATCCCGCGCTTTGGAAGGCTGAGATGTGTGGATTGCATGCTGGTTCGAGACCCGCCTGGGCAACTTGGCGAGACCTCATCTCTACAATAAATCAAAAAAATCAGCCAGGCGTGGTAGTGCATGCCTGTAATTCTAGCTATTCGGAAGGCTGAGACTGGCTGCTCGGAAGGCTAAGGATTGCCGGAGCCCAGACGGTCGAGGATGCAGTGGCTGGGACAGGCCACTGCACTCCAGTCTGGGTGACAGAGTGAGACGCCAACTCAAAACAAAACAAAAAACAAAATGATACATTTCAAAATTTAATATACTTAGAAGTTACAAAAGTACAAACTTAAAAGGTTTTTAAAAAATAACTCATGAGTAAGAAATCATAACGGGATTTAAAATATTTAGAACTGATGGTTAGGATATGGGATGTAAGAAGGTAACAGTAGAACATTGTGTCCACTGTAACAACTGGAAAAAAATGGATAAAAAATTTTTTTTTTTTTTTTGAGTTGGAGTCTTACTCTGTCGCCCAGACTGGAGTGCAGTGGCCACTCCTGGCCACCGCAGCCTCGACCTGCTGGGCTCCGGCGATCCTTCCGCCTCAGCCTTCCAAGTAGCCAGAATTACAGGCATGTGCTACCACGCCTGGCTGATTTTTTTTTTTTTTTTTTTTTGATTTATTGTAGAGATGAGGTCTCGCTGTCCAGGCGGGTCTCAAACTCGCGGGCTCAGGCAATCCACTCACCTCAGCCTCCCAAAGGTGCAGGATTACAGGCTGAGCCACCGAGCCCTGCTTGGGTAAAATTTTTTTTTTTTTTTTTTTTTGAGTTGGAGTCTCACTCTGTCGCCCAGACTGGAGTGCAGTGGCCGCTTCCGGCCACCGCAGCCTCGACCCGCTGGGCTCCGGCGATCCTTCCGCCTCAGCCTTCCAAGTAGCCGGAATTACAGGCATGTGCTACCACGCCTGGCTGATTTTTTTATTTATTGTAGAGATGAGGTCTCGCTGCCCAGGCGGGTCTCGAACCCGCGGGCTCAGGCAATCCACTCACCTCAGCCTCCCAAAGGCGTGGGATTACAGGCTGATCCATCAAGCCAGGCTGGATAAAATTTTTTAAAAAGACTTTATTTTTAGAGACTTTAGAAGGATGTCGATTTTTAAAAAAAATCTAATAGAATTCAATTCTAGAGCAGAAAAGACCTGCCTAAGGTGAGCGGAGATTAGTGACTGCATTCCTCTCTGAGGGCATTTGTTGAGTCTGGGCATGGACTGACAGATATTGAACTTGCCAGAGCAGAGGCAAACCCACTCTGAGAGGGAATGAGAAACCAGTCAGCTCTTAGGGTCATGTGGGCTGGCTTGCCAAAAATGCATAGCTGGTTTTCCTACTTGCCAGTGTTCCTTATGCTAAGTGTTAGGCAGTAGGCAGCAGAGAAAGCTGGTAGCTAGACTGAAAATTCAGAGAAAGATTTCCAATGTTGTTGTTATATTTGGGACACAAACAGCTGTTTGAAAAAAGGATCTGCAGTAAACACAAGACAGGAATTACTCTAAGATAATGTGTGTGTGTGTGTGTGTGTGTGTGTGTGTGTGTGTGTGTGTGTGTGTGTGTATTTTTTAAGTCAGAACCTTACTCTGTCACCAAGGCTGGAAAGTAGTAGCACAATCACGGCTCACCGCAGCTCAAACTCCTGGGCTCAGGCAATTCTTTTTCTTTTGCCTCAGCCTCCTGAGTAGCTGGGACTATAGGCAACTGCTACCATACCAAGCTAATTTTTTAATTTTTTTTTTGTAGAGACAAGGTCTCACTGTGTGGTCCAGGCTGGTCTCAAACTCCTGGCCTCAAGTGAGCCTCCCACCTCACTCTCCCAAAGTGCTAGGATTATAGGTTTGAGCCATTGCACCTCTCCTGACTTTTTTTTTTTTTTTTTTGAGTTGGAGTCTCACTCTGTCACCCAGACTGGAGTGCAGTGGCCGCTGCCGGCCACCGCAGCCTCGCCTGCTGGGCTCCGGCGATCCTTCCGCCTCAGCCTTCCAAGTAGCCGGAATTACAGGCATGCGCTACCACGCCTGGCTGATTTTTTTATTTATTGTAGAGATGAGGTCTTGCTGCCCAGGCGGGTCTCAAACCCGTGGGTCACGCAATCCACTCACCTCCGCCTCCCAAAGGCATGGGATTACAGACTGAGCCACCGAGCCCGGCTTTTTTTTTGAGTTAGAGTCACCCAGGATGGAGTGCAGTGTCATGATCATGACCCACCTCAGCCTCTAACTTTTGAACTCGAGATTCTCCCACCTCAGCCTCCCAAGTAGCTGGGACTGCAGGTGTGCACCACCACACTTGGCTAATTCTCTTAATTTTTGTAGAGAAAAGGTTTTGTTATGTTGCCCAAGTCGGTCTTAAATTCCTGGGCTCAAGCAATCCTCCTTATAGGCCTCTCAAAGTGCTGGGATTACAGGCAAGACTCACTGTGCCTGGCCCAAAACAAAAATTTTAAATTAATAATTCATTGGCTAGCTTTAACAGCAGATTAGACACAGCAGAAATAAATGCATCGGTGAACTTGAAGACCGGTTATTAGAAATTATGCAAACTGAAGCACAGAGAAAAATAAAATAAAACTATATCAGAAAAACCTGAAAGAGATGTGAGACATGATTCTATGGTCTAACATATGTATATGGGGTTTCCAGAAGGAGAAAGAAGAAATAATGAGTCACAAGAAAATAATTTTGAGAAAACAATGAAAGACATTAATCCACAGATTCAGGAAGCTCTTTGCAAGCCCCAAAGTGAATAAATATACACACATATCCAAGCACATTAGAGTTAAACAACAGTCCAAAACTAAAGATAACGAGAAACTCTAAGCACAACTAGAAGAAAACAAAATGAAACAAACATAATACTTGCAGAAAAACAATAATAATAATTATCACTGACTTCCTAAAAGAAATTATGGAAGCCAGAAGAAAATGTAATTACATTCTTAAAATATTGGAGGAAAAAAACTTTGTTAAATTAGGATTCCATATCCTTCAAAAATGAGGGAGAGAAAAGACATTTTCAGATGAAACAAAGTTGAGGGTATTGACCACCATCAGTGCTATTTTACAAGAAATACCAAATTAAATTCTTTAGATTGGCTGGGTACACTGGATCACGCCTGTAATCCCAGCACTTTGGGAGACAGGGGCTAGAGGATTGCCTGAGCCCACGGGTTAAAGACCAGCCTGGGAAACACGGCAAGACCAATAAATAAAAAAATTAGCTGGGCATGGTGGCACATGCCTATAGTTCCAGCTACTTGGAAGGCTGAAACAGAAGGATTGCCTGAACCCAGCAGGTCAAGGATGCAGTGGCCATGACTATGCCACTACACTCCAGCCTAGGCAACAGAGTGAGACTCTGACTCATAAACAAACAAATAAATAAATAAATTCTTTAGATTGAAGGGAAATGATTCCAGATAGAATCATGAAGCTGTAGGAGGAAAAGAAAAAGTAGGTATGTGAATTAATACGGCATATTATACTTTTTAATATAAAAAGACTGGTTAAAAGACCAATAACTGTGTATTATGGATTCATAATGAAAGATGTAAACTATCTGTCAACAATAACACAAGGGGCAGGTGGACAGTACGTAGAATTATATTGTAAAGTTTCTTGCATTGCTCATGAAGTGGTAAAACACTAAGTCGAGGCAGGCTGTAGTAAGTAAAGAATCCATGTTCTTAGAGAACCAGCTCTAAGAATGTGATACCAAAATGCAAACTTTTCCAAGTGATGATGGTGTCTATCTAGGTTGTACTGGTATAAGCATAGACAAAAAAACTGGAAGATTCTTAGTGTTTTCCCTTTCTCCTCAACTTCACTCTTTTTCTGGTTGGACCAGGAAAGAATCCAACTCTAGCTCTAATTGCCTCGCCAAGTGCACCCCAAATATGAACTCCAGTTTTCTCTCTTATGACCAAACTTCTCCCAAGTACCCACCTTCTTCATAAAATATAGTTTGCCCGGAGTTTCAACTTTGAAAATGAATGAGAGGAAGTATCAGGACAGTAGGGGTGGAGGGAAGGAATTGTGGGAAAGGCCTATTCCCCATTGCCTGTTATGCTTGGGCAACAGGCTTGGAAGGATCTTAATGCTGAGGTTCAAGTTGATCTTACCAGTGGTAGATGGGCCTCTAACCACAACAACAAGCACAACACAACCACCTCACATGTGTATAAGTTGTGTATGATTTATCCATAGGCCCATATATTGAGCTTGTGTTGTTCTCACATAACCTTGTTAGGCTGTTATATTTTTACCCTTTTTCACATGAGGAAAAAAAAATTTTTTTGACTCAGAGTCTCAATTCTGTCGCCAGGCTGGAGTGCAGTGGCACGCTCACGGTCACTGCAGTTTCAACCTCCTAGGCTCAGGCGATCCTTCCACCTCAGTCTCCCAAGTAGCTGGAACTAAAAGAATGTGCCACCATGCCCAGCTAATTTTTTGATCTATTGTAGAGATGAGGTCTCTCTAAGTTGCCAAGGCTGGTCTCAAACCTGTGGGATCAGGCAGTCCTCTCACCTCAGCCTCCCAAAGTGCTGAGATTCTAGGCGTGAGCCACTGCGCCCAGCTCACATGAGGAAATTAAAGCCTAGGAAGGTTACATCGCCTGTTCAAAGTCACATGGGAAATCTCAAACTGAACCCATTCTTTTGAGTCCATACTACATTGTCACTCTGCCATCTAAGATACTACACCTCTAAGCAAGTATCAGCTCCAATAAGGCATTTCAATCAGGGGCTATTAACCTGGGCACTAGGGACACCCAAGATGGGGGAGTCCATAAACTTCTCTGGGCAAAAAACCTACAAATTGCTTTTGTTTGTTATTGAGTCATGCTCTGTCACTCTGTCACCCAGACTGGAGTATAGTGGCATGATCACAACCCATTGCAGCCTCGTCCTCCTGGGCTCAGGTGATCCTTCCACCTCAGCCTCCAGAGTAGCTTGGACTACAGGCAGGCGCCACCACACCTGGCTAATTTTTAAATCTTTTGTAAAGACGAGGTCTTTCTATGTTGCCCAGGCTAATCTTGAACTCCTGGGCTCAAGCAATCCTCTCACTTTAGCCTCCCAAAGTACTGGGAATATAGGTATGAGTCACTGTGCCTGTCTAAACTTATTTCTGATAGTCTCTGATGGAAATGTAGCATGTTCCTCCATTATGAATGTGGGCAATGAGCCATGGTAGTGTTCTAGCACCTGTGACTTTGTCTTCAGTAGAAGCCACACATATTTTCTTTTTTTTTTTTTTTGAGTTGGAGTCTCACTCCATCACCCAGACTGGAGTGCAGTGGCCGCTCCCGGCCACCGCAGCCTCGACCTGCTGGGCTCCGGCGATCCTTCCACCTCAGCCTTCCAAGTAGCTGGAATTACAGGCGCACGCTACCACACCCGGCTAATTTTTTGATTTATTGTAGAGGTGAGGTCTCACCAAGTTGTCCAAGCGGGTCTCGAACCCCCGGGCTCAGGCAATTCACTCACCTCAGCCTCCCAAGACACAGGATTACAGGCTGAGCCACCGAGCCCGGCTATATTTTCATATCTATACTGATGCTGCAAATGCCCCAAAATACTATTTATGCTCATTGGGACTTCAAAATTATGACTGGGAGGCAGAGGTGAGAGGATTGCCTGAGACCAGGGGTTCGAGACAGCGTGGGCAACTTGGCGAGATCTTATCTCTATGATAAACCAAAAAAATTAATTGGGCATAGTAATATGCATCTGTAGTTCCAGCTACTTGGAAGCCTGAGGCAGAAGGATAGCCTGAGCCCAGCAGGTCGAGGCTGCAGTGGCCTCGAGAGTGCTACTGTGCTTCAGCCTGGGTGACAGAGAGAGATTCCAACTCAAAAAATAAAATAAAAAATTTAAAAAGCACATATGTTACTAAAGCACCACTTTAACATTGTAATAACTGTAATTCATACTGTTGTTTTCCTTTGCAATCTTATGCATTTTATGCATTCAAAAACATTTTTCTGAGAAAGAATTCGTAGGTTTCACATGGTTGCCCAAGGGGTATATAGCATGCTTGTGTGTGCGCACATGCGCATGCACACACACACAAAGGCTGAGAGTTCCCAGTTTAAGGATAAAGGGCATGATTAGGAACTGTCCTCACCTGGTTCCTGTTTGTCATATCAAGATATTTATGTCTTTCTTTCCTTGCTAGTCTATGAGTTCTTCCAAGGCAAGAACAGTGTCTTTTGTTTCTTTGGGTCCTCAGTGCCTGCAACAGGGCTTGGCATTCACTGAACCATCATTAGTTCTAGAGTATCTATTGTGCATAAGGCTGAAGCCTCATTTGGTGAGGCAGAGGAATGAATAGATTCAAAGGAAAGCAATCATTCATTCATGTGCTTATTTGAGCATTCATTCATTCATTTAGAAAATTGTTCAATGGCTTCTTTTTTTTTTCTTTTTGCTGAGTTGGAGTTTCACTCTGTCACCCAGACTGGAGTGCAGTGGCCACTCTGGGCCACCACAGCCTCGACCTGCTGGGCTCCGGCGATCCTTCCACCTCAGCCTTCCAAGTAGCTGGAACTACAGGCACGCACCACCACGCCTGGCTGATTTTTGATTTATTGTAGAGATGAGGTCTCACCAAGTTGCCCAGGTGGGTCTCGAACCCGTGGGCTCAGGCAATCCACTCACCTCAGCCTCCCAAGGCACGGGATTACAGGCTGAGCCACCGAGCCCGGCTGTTCAATGGCTTCTTAATGCCAGACACCATGGTAGGCTCTGGGGACAGCTGGAAGAATGAGACCCAAGTCTTTATTCTCATGGAGTACCCATTCCCGCTAATGAGAGAAAGAGAAAAGATTTCTGAAGAAAGACAAAGGGGGATGAAGTTACTTGTTTTGGAGAGTCAACGTCATGGGGAAAATCCAGTTCTTAAATCTATGTTCATCATCTCTTTCTGGGCAAAAAGTTACTGATAAAAAGTAACAACAAGCCAGGCTCGGTGACTCAGCCTGTAATCCCGCGCCTTTGGGAGGCTGAGGTGAGTGGATTGCCTGAGCCCGCAGGTTCGAGACCCGCCTGGGCAGGGAGACCTCATCTCTACAATAAATCAAAAAATCAGCCGGGCGTGGTAGCACATGCCTGTAATTCCGGCTACTTGGAAGGTTGAGGCGGAAGGATCGCCAGAGCCCAGCAGGTGGAGGCTGCGGTGGCCAGGAGCGGCCACTGCACTCCAGTCTGGGCAACAGAGTGAGACTCCAACTCAAAAAAAAAAAAAAAGTAACAACAAGGCTAGAAAATATAGATTAAGGTGCTCTTCTTAAGAGGAAAAGTCAGCTGGGTCTGGTAGCATATGCCTGTAATCTCAGCTACTCAGAAGAATGAGGTAGGAAGATTCTTTAAGATCAGGAGTTTAAAACCACCCTAGGCAACGTAGTGAGACCCTGTCTCAAAAAAAGAAAAAAAGGAAAAGTCCTTGGGATTCTCCTGAGGAGAGTTTACCTTGTTGTATGGTTGTTGGTCTTGCCTAATAAACTTTGAGATGTTAGCCCTCCATTGCCCCAGATGTTTCAGGGGCCAGACTATTCCCAAATGGCAAGATAATGTCTTCCCTCTCTGAAGTACTGTTTCTTGTTCAATGATTCTATGATGCCATCAATTACTCAGAATGCACAAGGTTGCCTAGACACCTTGGAGTTCCTTTTTCTCGTGACAGATTAGAGCTGGGAGAGAAGTGGCTGGGTGACCCCCCTTCTAGTCTGCAAAACAAGTGCTGAGAGGCCAAACTGTGAGAGGACTCAGTAGCACAGCAACCTGAATCTCTAGGTCAAATCATCCATCCAGAAAGGATGGCAAAAAGAGAGATCCCTCACCAAACCAGGGGCAAGAGGGACTGGAACTGAGGAGGCCTTACAAGGAATGGGAGAACTGCGGAAAGATAATAAGGAGAACAAGGTTTCAGTTGACTAAGACTAAATCCAATAAGGTAAACCATTTCTCCAAAGAGATACAAGCTCAAAATGCAAAAAGACACATTTAACAAACCCATGCAGCATTTCTCCAGAGAGGTAAAATCATAAGATACAGAAAAGTTAATTTTGGTAAATCTAGGACCTGCTCACAATTGTATCACGATACATGTTTACTGAATGTATAAAAAAAAATTTCCCAGGGACCCCTCAGCTCCCTCATCTGCCCCCATCCCTGACCGGCCTCAATCTCACCCTTGACTCTCAGCTTCCTCCATTCTGTATGGACATCCTGCTCAGCAAATAGGGACACTTAGCACTGGGAATCGTAGTCTTTTGAACAGGCAGCCAACAATGCTTTGTGGAGTCAAAATGGTGTATAATTAAGTATGAAATTAAGCACTTAAATAAAAATCAAATAATCCTGGATTATCCAGAATGTCATTCTTTTTTTCCCATGATAATGGTCTGTACTTTTTCTAAGGAAAATTTCCTGAAAAGATCTTTTTAAACCATGCCTCCCTCCAATAAGTATTTAATAAGAATGGCACGGTGGCCGGACATGGTGGCTCATGTCTGTAAACCCAGTACTTTGGGAGGCTGAGGTAGGAGGATTGCTTGAGCCCAGGAGTTCAAGACCAGCCTAGACAACATAGCGAGACTTCATCTCTGCAAAAATAAAACAAAATAAAAAGTTAGCTGGGCATGGTGGCACATGCCTTGCAGTCCCAGCTACTCTGGATGCTGAAGTGGAAGGACTGCCTGAGCCCAGGACATTGAGGCTGCAGTGAGCCATGATGACACCATGCACTCTAGCCTGCGTAACAGAGATCCCGACTCAAACAAACAAACAAAAAAAGAATGGCACAGTACTGGCTTCACTTGGACAGTATAAAAATGTGTCTAAGTTTACAGTCTATGTGATCAGATTTTTAAAAACCCATACAGATAACTGTGTGACAAAATAGAAAGCCACAGGCAATTTATTTTATTTTTTATTTTATTTTTTGAGTTGGAGTCTCACTCTGTCACCCAGACTAGAATGTAGTGGCTGCTCCCGGCCACCACAGCCTCGACCTGCTGGGCTCTGGTGATCCTTCCGCCTCAACCATCCGAGTAACCAGAACTACAGGCACGTGCTACCATGCCCGGCTGATTTTTTGATTTATTGTAGAGATGAGGTCTCGCCAATTTGCCCAGGCGGGTCTCGAACCCGCGGGCTCAGGCAATCCACTCACCTCAGCCTCCCAAAGCGCGGGATTACAGGCTGAGCCACCACGCCCACCTGAAAGCCACAGGCAATTTAAATTAAAAGAGAAAGCGAGAATGATTCCTGGAGAAATGGTCAGGGTCAGTCAGGTTCCACACAGTTCTGGAGGGTAGAATGGAAAGTAGTGGGAGGAACCAAGTTCCAGGGAAGAAGGTCAGCTTGGAGGTCAAAAGGATTTCCAGGCTGGGTGCAGTGGCTCACATCTGTAATCCCAGCACTTTGGGAGATGGAAGTGAGAGGATTGCCTGAGCCCAGGTGTTCGAGACCAGCCTGGGCAGTCTGGGGAGACCTCATCTCTACAAGAAATCAAAAAATTAGCTGGGTATGGTGGCACACACTTATAGTCCCAGCCATTATGAAAGGCTGAGGCAGAAGGTTTGCCTGAGCCCAGCAGGTCGAGACTGCAGTGGCTGTGAGTGTGCCACTGAGCTCCAGCCTGGGCAACTGAGTGAGACTCTGAGTCAAAAATAAAAAAAGAAAGAACTTCAAATCAACAGCAGTTGTTCAGAAGTGAGAGCTGTAGGATCATGTGGTAAATGCCCAGTTACTGGAAGTATTCAAGCAACACTTGGATAATCCATGAAGAATATTATGGGAGAAATGCTACATATTCTCCCCCTGCTTGGACCAGAGAGATGTTCAAGCTCCTTCTGGCTCCACATGTCCATTGCTCCACCAAGAGTGTGGTGTTACCAAGTGAGCCTCTCAGAAGAAACATCAGCACCTCATGCAAAGTTTCTTGGAAAATCAAACAGTTTTTATTAATCTACTGGATTTCACAAACCTAACAGTCCTTAAAACAAGAGCAGCAACACAAGCCACACACAAAATGAAAAACAGATGCCCCAGATACCCCCCACTCCGACACACACTTAATAAAGGACAAGATCATACAGGGCGCTGACACAACTCACTTTAAGCGTGAAAAGATTCCTACAGGGCTCCCTGGCAATCAACCTCTCTGCATCCTGGAACTGGATATTCCAAAGACTTGTCCTCTCTTCACGTTGGAAGTCAACACGGCAAGTTAAGGACAAGTTAGATTAGCTGTTCCCAGTTCATTAGATGAGTTCTTCTTCCGCTGAAATGTTCATCCATAAGTAGATTATAGCCCAATCCGCTATAAGAAACGGCTTAAGCATTGCCATGGGGGAATTTAGCCAGTCAGGCTACCTGGGCAGATCCTGTGTATGTTTCCAAGTCCAGCAGCCACAGGACCCAAAGCCACAGAGAAGTGACAGCTCAGGCCTCAATTGAAAAATATGCTCAAAGGGGAGCTTTCAGAACAGACACTTTGATTTCACAGGTTGGCCTGGCTTTGGCCCAAATACTCCAGAGATGTCACGTAATGCCCTTGCAACGCCAGTAACAAGATGCTAAGAGGATCCCAAGAACCTGGGGTTCTCTTTCAGCCATCCTGGAGATGAAGTCAGCTGAGAGGTCGCATGCTGGTCTCTAACCAACTCATCTGCCAGAGGAAAGGCTGGTCGTTATCCAAGGCGCACTGGGCCCGACCCAGGAGGCTACTAGTTCTCCTTCTGCAGCTGCTGTAACCTCTTGGCCACAGCGGTGATCAGAGCTGCTCCCTTTCCACTGCCATCTTCTGACAGCAAGAATGTCACATCACATTGAGGGGCTAGTTCTTTCACAGTTTCCTGCAGTATCCGAGAAAAACTATGACAAAAAGAGAGAAATATCATCAGCCCTTACATCTAGAAACCACATATTTATAAACAATCAGGATCTAGCTTCTTCCTGCTTAGCTTGCTTCTCAACAGCTTCTTTTTTTTTCTAAAATAAATTTTATTGTGCACATTTGAGGTTTACAACATGATATTATGGGATACAGACAGATAGTAAAATGGTTACTACAGTGAAGCCAATTAACATACCTATCATCTCACATAGTTCCTTTTTTCTATGACAAGAGTAGCTAAAATCGATTTACTTAACAAATACCCGTAATACAAAACATTACTACCTATAGTCCTCAGTTGTGTAGGGGATCTTTCCACTTGCTCAGCCTATGTATCTGCTACTTTGTATCTTCTGACCTACATCTTCCGTTTCTTTCCCCAACTCCCGATACCTGTGGTAACCACTGTTTTATTCTCTATATCAGTATTTTTGACTTTTTTTTAATCGGAGTCTCATCTGTCACCCAGGCTGGAGTGCAGTGGCATACTCAATGGCCACCACAGCCTCGACCTGCTGGTCTCTGGTGATCCTTCCACCTCAGCCTTCCAAGTAGCTGGAACTACAGGCACACGCCACCAAGTCCAGCTAATTTTTTTATTTGTTGTAGAGATGAGGTCTCACCAAGTTGCCCAGGCTGTTCTCAAACCTGTGGGCTCAGGCAATTCTCCCATGGGTTGGAGACCAGCCTGGGCAACTTGGTCTCATCTCTACAATCGATCAAAAAATTAGCCAGGCATGGTGGTGCGTGCCTGTAGTTCCAGCTACTTGAAAGGCTGGGGAGGAAGGAGCACCTGAGCCCAGCAGGTCGAGACTGTGGTGGCCGAGAGCATGCCACAGTCCTCCAGCCTGGGCGATGACAAAGTGAGACTCCTACTCAAAAAAAAGAAACAAAAACAAGAGTTGTTTTTTGTTTTTGTTTTTTTTTGAGTTGGAATCTCACTCTGTCGCCCAGACTAGAGTGCAGTGGCACACTCCCGGCCACCGCAGCCTCGACCTGCTGGGCTCCAGAGATCCTTCCGCCTCAGCCTTCCAAGTAGCTGGAACTACAGGCGTGCGCTACCACGCCCGGCTAATTTTTTTGATTTATTATAGAGATGAGGGCTCACCAAGTTGCCCAGGCGGGTCTTGAACCCGTGGGCTCAGGCAATCCACTCACCTCAGCCTCCCAAAGCGTGGGATTACAGGCTGAGCCACCGAGCCCAGCTCAAAAACAAGAGTTTTATAGTTTCAGCTCTTACATTCATGTCTTTAATCCATTCTGATTTATACATTTTGTACATGGTACAAGTAAGGGCCCAATTTTATTTCTTTGTATGCAGCTATTCAACTGTTGTACCATTTGTTGGAAAGACTATGCTTTCCCCACCGAGTGGTCATGGCACCCTTGTCAAAAATCACTAGGTCATAAATGTAAGGGCTTATTTCAGACACTCAATTCTATCCCAACAATTTATGTGTCTAGCTTTTTTATTTTACATTTTAATTTTTAAACATTTTTTGTAGAGACGGGGGTCTCACTATGTTGCCCACACTGGTCTCAAACTCCTGCCCCAAGTGATCCTTCCACTTCAAACACCAAGAGTGGTGGGACTGCAAGACATGAGTCACCATGCCTGGCCTATATTTCTGTTCTTTCGCCAGTACCACATTGTCTTGATCACTGTAGCTATATAAGTGTTGAAACTGGGAAATGTGAGTTCTCCAACTTTCTCTTATTTTTATTCAAGATTGTTTTGGCTACCTTTCATTTCCATATGAATTTTAGGTGCAACTTCTCAATTTCTGTAAAGAATCCAGCTGGGATTTTGATAGAGATTGCATTAAATCTATAGATCAATTTGGGGAGCATTGCCATCTTTTTTTTTTAAGTTGGAGTCTCACTCTGCCACCCAGGTTGGAGTGCAGTGGCACACTCACAGCCACTGCAGCCTTGACCTGCTGGGCTTAGGTGATCCTTTCGCCTCAGTCTTCCAAGTAGCTGGAACTACAGATGCAAGCCACCACACCCAGCTAAGTTTTGTGATTTATTGTAGAGACAAGGTCTCACCAAGTTGCCCAGGCTGGTCTTGAACCCCCGAACTCAGGCAATCTTCTCATCTCGGTCTCCCAAAGTGCTGGAGTTACAGGCTGAGCCACTGCGCCCAGCCAAGTATCACCATCTTAAAGATATTGTCTTCCAGTGCATAAACATGGGATGTTTTTCCATTTATTTAAAACTTCCTTGTTGTCTTTTAACAGCATCTTATAGTTTTCAGAGTAAAAGTCCTGTACTTCTGTGTTCAATTTTTTCCTAAGTCTGTTGTTCTTTTTGATGCTATTGTAAATTGAGTTGCTTTCTGCATTTAATTTTTGGATTGTTCATTACAAGTGTCTAGAAGTACAATTGGTTTTTGTATTTTGATCTTGTATCCTGAACTTTGCTGGGCTTGTTTACTAGCTCTTTGATTTTCTTTGGGGGGGCGGTTTGAGTTGAAGTCTCACTCTGTTGCCCAGACTGGAGCGCAGTGGAATGCTCCCAGCCACCACGGCCTTGACCTGCTAGGCTCCAGCGATCCTTCCGCCTCAGTCTTCCAAGTAGCTGGAACTACAGGCATGCACTACCACACCCAGCTATTTTTTTTTGATTTATTGTAGAGATGAGGTCTTGCCAAGTTGCCCAGGAGGGTCTCGAACCCGTGGGCTCAGGCATCCACTCACCTCAGCCTCCCAAAGCGATGGGATTACAGGCTGAGCCACGGAGCCCAGCTTGTTTACTAATTCTAATAGTTTTTGTGTTTGTGTCTGCATGTGTGTATTCTTTAGGATTTTCCATATACAAAATTATGTCATCTGCAAATATAGATAGTTTTACTTTCATCTTTTTTATATGATGCCTTATATTTCTTTTTCTTGCCTAACAGCCCTGGCTAAATTTGCTTTTGATTTTCCTCTTGGGTTCTCATATTTTTGGTCTGGTTGTTACAAGACTTTCCCTTGAATCAAATCTTGACTAAGAGATAAAAACCATCTGATTATCTGGAGGCAATGCTCAGGCAGAACAGTGCTGAGCCGCAGTGGTGAGAATGCAAATCCTTGTCTTGTTTCTGCTTTTAAGAGAAAAGCACCTATCCTTTAACTCTTTAGAAGGTGTTAGCTGTGGGTTTTCTTAGATGCTCTTTATGAGGTTAAGAAAATGCCCTCAAGCCAGGCTCAGTGGCTCAGCCTGTAATCCCGCGCCTTTGGGAGGCTGAGGTGAGTGGATTGCCTGAGCCCGCAGGTTCGAGACCTGCCTGGGCAACTTGGTGAGACTTCATCTCTACAATAAATCAAAATGAGCCGGGCGTGGTAGCACACACCTGTAGTTCCAGTGGCAGGTCAAGGCTGCGGTGGCTGGGAGCGGCCACTCTTGGAGACAGAGTGAGACTCCAACTCAAAAAAAAAAAAAAAAAAGAAAAAGAAAATGCCCTTATTTCTAGTTTGTTGAGTGCTTTTATCATGAAAAGATGTGGGATTTTATCAAATTCTTTGTTTGTGTCTATAATCTGTATATTTTGTTCTTTTAATGTCAGATTTGAGAAATCATTGCCTAATCCAGGTCACAAGAATTTACATCTATGTTTTCTTTTTTTCTTCTTCTTTTTAAAATATAACACCAGGGTCTCACTATGTTACCCACCTCGGTCTCAAATACCTGTCCTCAAGCAATCCTCCCACCTCAGCCTCCCAAATGCTGGGATTATAGTTGTGAGCTACCACACCCATCCCACCTATGTTTTTCTCTAAGATTTTTATAGTTTCAGCTCTTACATTGTCTTTGATCCATTTTGAGTTAATTTTTGTACATAGTTTGAAGTAGGGATCCAATCTTGTCTCTTTGTATGTGGGTATCCAACTGTTGTACCATTGGTTGACAAGACATTGGGCCAGGCTCAGTGGCTCAGCCTGTAATCCCAGTGCTTTGGGAGGCCAAGGTGAATGGATTGCCTGAGACCACAGGTTTGAGAAACACCCCAAATCCCCCCACACCGCCCACACCCCCATCCCTACCCGCTGGCGACTTGGTGAGCCCTCATCTCTACAATAAATCAAAAAAAAAAAATTAGCCGAGCGGCGTGGTAGTGCACGCCTGTAGTTCCAGTTACTTGGAAGGCTGAGGCGGAAGGATCGCCAGAGCTCTGCAGGTCGAGGCTGCGGTGGCCAGGCAATGGAGTGAGACTCCAACTCAAAAAAAAAAAAGAGAAGAAAAGAAAAGATATGCTTTCCCTACTGAATAGTCATGACACCCTTGTCAAAAATCATTAGACCATAAGGCTTTATTTGCTGAACTTGTTTGCTAGTTCTAATAGTTTTTGTGTGTATTTGTGTCTGTGTGCATGTATTCCTTAGGATTTTCATGAAATGATGAAATGATCATGTGTTTTTTTTTGTGTTTTTTTTTTTTAATCCCTTGCTCAAGGCTTGCTTCAAGGGAGAGTGTTGTAGGAACTAGACCAAAAATAGGTGACTGCAAGGGAAAAACCAGGAGAAGATACAACTCTGTTATTTTGGATAATTAGTCTGCATCACAGGAAGGGCTAAGGATTCAGGATTATAATAATAATATGCTCATGAATATATTTTAGCACAATGAGAAATTGTTATAAGCTTGTTATTACTTTGGGTTTTCACCAAAACAAAATGTAAAACATGGAATAACAATAATAGGTTTCAAGCTGGGCACGGTGGCTCCTGCCCATAATCCCAGCACTTTGGGAGGCCGAGGTGAGAAGACTGCCCTGAGACCAGGGGTTCGAGACCAGCCTGGGCAACTTAGCAAGACCTCATCTCTACAATAAATCAAAAAATTTGCCCGGTGTGGTGGCACATGCCTGTAGTTCCAACTATTCAAAAGGCTGAGGCAGAAGGATCACCTGTGTTCAGTAGGTCAAGGATGTGGTGGCTGTGAGTGTGTCACTGCACTCCAGCTTGGGCAACAGAGTGAGACTCCAACTCAAAAAAAAAAAATAGGTTTCATTATTGATGCTTTTGTGATGTGCCCCACACTCTACAGACACCTTTTAACTTAATCCTCGCAACAACCTCTGAGGTGGAAACAATTTTTGTCTTCATTTCAGAGAAAAACAACTGAGGCTGAAGAGGGTAAGACATCGGTCCTAGGCCTCCTGGCTTCTAGGCAGCAGAGCCTCCTTGCCTGTGTCAGGCTCTTAATCCTGTCCACTCACTCTGAGCCAAGAAAATTATAACCAGCTTATCCTTGCAAATGCCCTGTACTGTGCAAAATAACCAGTTCTCATTTCTACCCTTTGAGGTTGGGTGAGAATATGATCATCATAATCATAATTTATATTTCTTGAGCACTGTTGGAAGCACTTTGCATGTATTAACTCACTTAATCCCCATGCATTTAGTCTAGCAAGGTGGGGATTATTACCGCTGGCCTTTTCCAGATGAGGAGCTTGGGGTTTTGAGAGGTCGGTTAACATTCCCATATCGTGTGTACTACCAGGAAGCAGAGGCACCAGGGCTCACACCTTGTCCGTCAGATTTAATAGGTGATCATGTCTCGGCCTTGTGGCTAAGACCAAGTGTAGATTTTTTTTTTTTTTTTTTTTTTGAGTCAGAGTCTCACTCTGTCGCCCAGACTGGAGTGCAGTGGCCGCTCCCGGCCACCGCAGCCTCGACCTGCTGGGCTCCGGGGATCCTTCCGCCTCAGCCTTCCAAGCAGCTGGAACTACAGGTGCGCGCTACCACGCCCGGCTAATTTTTGATTTATTGTAGACATGAGGTCTCGCCAAGTTGCCCAGATGGGTCTCGAACCCGCGGGCTCAGGCAATCCACTCACCTCAGCCTCCCAAAGGCGTGGGATTACAGGCTGAGCCACCGAGCCCGGCCAAGTGTAGATTTAACAGGTGACTTCACCCCACAGCACACCTTTCTCATAAAAGGACAAGGACACACAACTGCACATTCTGCAGGTGACCAGGCCATGCCCAGTCCACACTCAGCCCCCAGCACCTCCCCTGCCTCCCACCATGCCTCGCGAGGGTACTCACTGAGGGTGCAGCTTATACAGGGTGCCGTCCACGCCCACAGTGATCTTCAGGTGCTTGAGCCCCTGGTCTTCCCTCCTTTTTTCCATAATGGCAGCCAGGCCAGCACCACAGAGCTGGGCCGCCCGCTGGGACACAGCTCCACACACTTCCTTTACTACGATGCTGTCTTCACACGTGCTGTCCAGGCCCAGCTGCTGCAGGATCCTCCTGACCTGGAGGAGGGCCAGCCGGTCACTGCAGGCAAGCAGAACAGGAGTCAGGACCTGCTTTCTGGGGCCCTGGGACCCGCTTAGCACAACTCAAGCCTCCCCATTCTTAGATGCCCTAGCAGGAGGGAGGGAAAAAGGAGCCAGGCAATGGCTAATTGGAGCAGAGTGCCTTAGAAGCTGACACTTACAGCCGGGCTCTGTGGCTCAGCCTGTAATCCCGTGCTTTGGGAGGCTGAGGTGAGTGGGAACTGCCTGAGCCCGCGGGTTCAAGATCTGCCTGGGCAACTTGGCGAGACCTCATCTCTTCAATAAAATCAAAAAATTAACTGGGTGTGGTAGTGCATGCCTGTAGTTCCAGCTACTTGGAAGGCTGAAGCGAAAGGATTGCTGGAGCCCAGCAGGTCGAGACTGCGGTGGCCAGGAGCAGCCACTGCACTCCAGTCTGTGTGACAGAGTGACAGTCCAACTTAAAAAAAAAAAAAAAAGAATAAAATACACAATTTTTTTTTTAAAAAGAAGCTGATACTCAAGCAAACCCGTTACCCCGGGAAGTTCTATAATTTTTTTTTTTCAGGTTAGAGTCTCACTCTGTCACCCAGACTGGAGTGCAGTGGCTGCTCCTGACCATCATCACAGCCTCCACCTGCTGGGCTCCGGCGATCCTTTCACCTCAGCCTTCCAAGTAGCCGGAATTACAGGCATGTGCTACTACACCCGGCTTATTTTTTGACTTATTGTAGAGATGAGGTCTCGCTGCCCAGGCGGGTCTTGAACCCGCAGGCTCAGGAAATTCACTCACCTCAGCCTCCCAAAGGCGCGGGATTACAGGATGAGCCACCGAGCCTGGCTAGGTTCTATTATCTTTAAAAAACACAGTGTGAGCCGGGCTCGGTGGCTCAGCCTGTAATCCCACGCCTTTGGGAGGCTGAGGTGAGTGGAATTGCCTGAGCCCGCGGGTTCGAGACCCGCCTGGGCAGCGAGACCTCATCTCTACAATAAATCAAAAAATCAGCTGGGCGTGGTAGCGCATTCCTGTAATTCCAGCTACTTGGAAGGCTAAGGCGGAAAGATCGCCATAACCCAGCAGGTCGAGGTTTCGGTGGCCGGAAGCGGCCACTGCACTCCAGTCTGGGCGACAGAGTGAGACTCCAACTCAAAAAACAAAACAAAACAAAACAAACACAGTGTGAAACCAGGCTCGGTGGCTCAGCCTGTAGTCCCGCGCCTTGGGAGGCCGAGGTGAGTGGATTGCCTGAACCCGCGGGTTCGAGACCTGCCTGGGCAACTTGGTGAGACCTCATCTCTACAATAAATCAAAAATTAGCCGGGCGCGGTGCGCGCGCCTGTAATTTCAGCTACTCGGAAGGCTGAGGCGGAAAGATCGCCGGAGCCCAGCAGGTTGAGTCTGCGGTAGCCAGGAGCGGCCACTGCACTCCAGTCTGGGCGACAGAGTGAGACTCCAACTCAAAAAACAAAACAAAACACAGTGTGAACACTTCTTGTGCTGGGTGTGTCCATATCTATGAGCACACCAGGAGCTATGCTAGATTCAGCAACTAGCATACCAGGTACTTTTCAGAAGAGGGGTCCGAAGCTCAGCATGCTAGAACCCTGTCTTCTCAGACAGAAGAGGCAGAGTCTCAAACACAAGCCTTCTCACATCAATTTTAGCACTTTCCCACGAATCCTGCCAGTTCCTGCTACTCTATCCCCATTCAATTGGAAGCCAACTTTCCTTTTGTTGAACTTTTTCTGTTTTGTTTTTCCCTTTTTCTGATTTCTCCGCTCTTTGAGGATAAGACTATATTTTTAATACTGGCCAATATGGAGCTGGGTACATTCAATAAACAAGTAAATAAATGAACAAACAAAACACAATCAGTACCTTAGAGAATGGGAACACAGTAGGACCATAAATACACACAGAGAAGTACTTATCATGGAGATAGACTGGCCTTGAGTCTAGACATGATCTTCTCACAGTGAACCAACGGCAACTAGTGGTACGTACACAGCCCTGATTCCCAAGTTAAACAGCGCGAAGTTATAGCCTTGATAGGTTAGAAGAGCGTTGTTAGGGATGCGTTCCTATGAGAATATTTAATGCCATGGAAAATGTTCATGACATAGTGAAAAAAACAGATGATAAAATACTATGTGCAATGTGATCTTGGGTTTTTGTTTTTTGTTTGTTTTTTTAGCAGAGTCGTGCTCTGTTGCCAGGCTGGAATGGTGCAATCATAGCTAACTGTAGCCTCAAATTCCTGGTTCAAGGGCTCCTCCCACCTCAGCCTCCACACCCTGACTAATGATCTTGGTTTTTTTGTTTGTTTGTTTCAATATTTGTCCTTGTACAGAAAAGAAAAGCTGAAGGAAATCTATTCACATGATGGTAGGATTACAGGTAATTATGATTTTATTTCTCTTGCTTTTCTGCATTTTTTAGACACCCTAAAATGAATAAGTAACATTTGTATAGTAAGAAAAAAAAGCTTTTTCTGTTCAGTTCAGACTTAGTTTTTTAATTGAGTTGAATTCTTACTCTGTTGCCCAGGCTAGAGTGCAGTGGCACGCTCGTGGCCACCACAGCCTCGACCTGCTGGGCTCAGTTGATCCTTCCGCCTCAGCCTTCCAAGTAGCCGGAACTACAGGCACGCGCCACCATGCCTGGCTAATTTTTTGATTTACTGTAGAGATGAGGTCTTACCAAATTGCCCAGGCTGGTCTTGAACCCATGGGCTCAGGCAATCCTCTCACCTAGGCCTCCCAAAGTGCTGGGATTATAGGCGTGAGCCACCGTGCCCACCCGGACTTAGTTTTTTTTAAAAAAAGAATGAAAGCTTTTCCCAGGTGTGTCTAAAGAGAAAAATCTGCAATTCCTTCCAGGGCCTAGCCCTTCACAGCTCACCTAGTTCTTTCCTATCCATTCTTTTACTCTATCTTCAGAGCAATCCTGGGGCTTAAACAACAGAGCAACTATTTATCTTACAAAGAAGGAAATTGTGTCCAAAGATGTGAAGCAACCAACCCGGGTCACGCAGCACACACAGGCAGAGGGGTAAAGATAAATCTTAACTTCAAGCTCTGATACTGTAAGCTCAGGACTCTTCCCCTGAGGATACTGTCCAACCTGTATGACAACATGCTTTGAAAAGTGCAACAGTTAGCAAAGCACCTACCATTTTCTAACTGGCACTAGGTGATTAATTATTATTATTATTATTCCATGAAGTTTTTCCTTTAAAGCCTGTAAAAATCAAAGCAGACACCTCTTGTGCAACAGAAGCAAATATTTCTGGAGACACATGGGTGTTGCCACCTTGTATTTTGTCCGGGAACAACATTCTTTGTATTCAGACCAAAAAAAAAAAAAGAAAAAAGAAAGAAGCAAGGCAAAAATAAGTAAATTTGCTTATCTGTTACACATAAGAAGGAAGCTGGTTTCCCATATCAAAAGAAGATCCCTCTGGTCACCAAAAGTGATGACTTTTTTATTTTTTTGATTCAAGGTCTCACTCTGTTACCCAGGCTAAAGTGCAGTGGCACAATCACAGCTCACTATAGCTCTTGGGCTCAGGCAATCCTCCTGCCTCAACCTCCCAAGTAGCTGGAAATACAGGCATGTGCTTAGCTAATTTTTTTTTCTAGAGTAGAAGTCTTGCTATGTTGACCAGGCTGATCTCAACCTTCTACTCTCAAGCATTCCTCTCACCTTGGCCTCCCAAAGTGCTGGGATTACAGGCGTGAACCACTGCACCCAGCCAATGACTTTTTTTTTTTTTAGTTGGAGTTTCACTCTGCCGCCCAGGCTGGAGTGCAGTGGCAGGTTCACAGTCACTGCAGTCTTGACCTGCTGGGCTCAGACAATCCTTCCTCCTCAGCCTTTCCAAGTATCTGGAACTACAAGTGTAAGCCACCATATCCAGCTAATTTTTTGATTTATTGTAGAGACGAGGTCTCGCCAAGTTGCCCAGGCTGGTCTTGAACCCCTGAGCTCAGGCAATCCTCTCACCTCCACCTCCCAAAGTGCTGGGATTATAGGTATGAGCCACCGCACCCGGCGGTCAATGACTTTTAACCTGTTTTTTCAGATCTGATGGACTGAAGCCTAGACAGAAGAAGGAAGCTCAATACCTGCTAACCAACACTTCAAAAGCACACAATTACTCCAGCTATTATAGATTCTGCCACCATCTCCTTGGACAACAAGAACTCCTCTACAACAACCCAATTGATTGCCCTCATTAAGTACACCACTTTCGTTTATAACGTGCTTTCTCTTTTTCCCTCTAAAGTCATTTTTGTTTTCAGGCATCTAACCATAAAGACCAGGTGAATTAAACGAATGAAGCAAACAGAGAAAATCCAAACACAAAGCATCAGATAACATCCAGTGCTGGTACAAAAAGCAGTGAAATGGACACATTTGTACATAACTAGTGGTGGAAACTGGGACTACTTCTTTAAAAATTAGTTGATTGGCTGGGCTCAGTGGCTCATGCCTGTAATCCCAGCACTTTGGGAGGCCAAGGTGAGAGGAATGCTTGAGCCCAGGAGTTTGAGGCCAGCCTAGGCAACATAGTGAGACCTCATCACCATAAAAAAAAGTTAAAAAGTAGCCAGGTATGGTGGCACATGATTGTAATCCCAGCTACTTGGGAAGCTGAGGTAGGTGATCGCTTGAGCCCAGGGATTCGAGGTCATGGAGAGCTGTGATTGTACTCCGATCTGGGCAACAGAGTGAGAACCCTGACTCAAAAAACAAAACAAAACAAAAACTCAGTGTATCCACAGGAAAATACTTTTTTAAAAAATGTTTTATTTTAAAGATGTGGGGTACAATTCAGACTTAGGTATGCGAATCGTCATTGTACAGGTAATTTGGGCCTCACTTTGGTCCCCACATCACCTGGTTTGAGATCAGGTACCCTTATTGATGAAGTGTGCCCCCCTGCACCCGAAAAATGCTTGTTTTAACCAAATATTTCTACTACTAAGGAAACAATTCACAATATTTAAATGACTATGTGTAGAAAAAGAATAATTATGGCATTACTCAGAATAGCAGCAATTTATAAATTACAAGCTAGACATCTTATACTAAAGGAAAAGTAAATTATAGTACAGTAACATAAGGTAACATTATGTAGTCACTCAAAATGATAATTACACGAAAGAGTTGTCAAGGGAAAGTTCCTCTTTCTAGAAGTATTCCAGCTAATAAATGCAGGAGTGATAGCATTAAATCATAACCACTTTGCAGTCTCTAGTGAAATTATAGATGGAGGCAATAAGCACCAATGACTGATAACATCTTCAGAGAAAGAGAGGCAGACAGATAACTCAGAGCCAATCCATGAAATATTCTTGTCCAAAATCCAGCACTGAATCTAACCAAGCATCTGGGTCTAACTATGAGTTTTCAGGAAATATAAGAGAGAGAGGGAAATGCTAAGCACTATAATCAACAAAATCTATAATATAGAAAACCTATAGGATAAGATGATAGTTTCTTCAAAAACACATTGCAAGGGAAAACAAGAGAGGGAGGGAAACCTGTGGATTCAAAGAGATCTAAGACACATATCTACCAAATGCAATGTATGAACCTTGTTTGGATACTTATGCAAACAAATAGACTGTGAAAACCACTCGTTTTTGGCAATTCAGGAATTAGGAATACTAACAGGATATTTTGTGAGATGAAGGTGTATAATCAGCTACTTCAGTATGATCATGGTATTGTAGTCATGTTTTTTTTAAGAAGCCATGTGTTTTAGAAGTACATTTTGAAATGTTTGCAGATAAACTGACATAAAATGTAGGATTTGTTTCCAATTAACCCATCCTGGGGGTGGAGGCAGCAGGAGTATATGGATGAACCCAGTCTGGCCATGAGTTGATCATTGTTCAGGGCAGTGATGGAAATGCTGAGTTCATTTTACTTCTCCCTCTACTCATATATGCTTAAAACTTCTCATAGCCAGGCTCGGTGGCTCAGCCTGTAATCCCGCGCCTTTGGGAGGCTGAGGTGAGTGGATTGCCTGAGCCCGCGGGTTCGAGACCCGCCTGGGCAACTTGGTGAGACCTCATCTCTACAATAAATCAAAAAATCAGCGGGGCGTGGTAGCACGTGCCTGTAGTTCCAGCTACTTGGAAGGTTGAGGTGGAAGGATCGCCGGAGCCCAGCAAGTCGAGGCTGTGGTGGCTGGGAGTGGCCACTGCACTCCAGTCTGGGCGACAGAGTGAGACTCCAACTCAAAAAAACCAAAACAAAACAAAATTTCTAATAATAAAAAGTAAATGAAGCCAGGTTTGGTGTCTCAGCCTGTAATCTCAGGCTTTGGGAGACTGAGGTAAGTGGACTGCCTGAGCCCGCAAGTTTGAGACCTGCCTGGGAAACTTGGCGAGACTTCATCTCTACAATAAATCAAAAATTAGTTGGGCGTGGTAGCGTACTCCGGTAGTTCCAGCTACTTGGAAGGCTGAGGTGGAAGGATCGCTGGAGCCCAGCAGGCCGAGGCTGCGGTGACCGGGAGCGGCCACTGCACTCCAGTCTGGGCGACAGAGTGAGACTCCAACTCAAAAAAAAAAAAAGAAAAAAAAATTAAATGAAGGCCAGGCATGGTGACTCAAGCCTGTAATTCCAGCACTTTGGGAGGCCGAGGTGAGGGGATTGCCTGAGCCCACGGGTTAAAGAACAGCCTGGGCAACTTGGTGAGACCTCATCTCTACAATAAATTCAAAAATTAGCCAGGTGTGGTAGCACACGTCTGTAGTTCCAGTTACTTGGAAGACTGAGGTGGAAGGATCTCCTGAGCCTAACAGGTCAAGGCTATGGTGACTGTGAGCATGCCACAGCACTCCAGCCTGGATGACGGAGTGAGACTCCAACTCAAAAAAAAAAAGTAAATAAAAACCAAAATTGTAAATGAAAATTTTCACAAATAAGCACTTACTACATAAAATACAGAGCAATATATGTAATATGATTATGATTATAAAAATGCATGTGTTCAAGAATTTATTTATTTATTTATTTGTTTGTTTGTTTATTTATTTATGAGTTGGAGTCTCACTCTGTCGCCCAGACTGGAGTGCAGTGACCGCTTCCGGCCACCGCAGCCTCGACCTGCTGGGCTCCGGTGATCCTTCCACCTCAGCATTCCAAGTAGCTGGAATGACAGGCGCGCGCTACCACACCCAGCCAATTTTTTTATTTATTGTAGAGATGCGGTCTCACCAACCTGCGCAGGCGGGCCTCGAACCCGTGGGCTCAGGCAATCCACTCACCTCAGCCTCCCAAGGCACAGGATTACAGGCTAAGCCACCGAGCCTGGCATGTTCAAGAATTTAAAAGGGAATATAAGCCGGGCTCGGTGGCTCAGTCTGTAATCCCGCGCCTTTGGGAGGCTGAGGTGAGTGGATTGCCTGAGCCCTCGGGTTCGAGACCCGCCTGGGTAGCGAGACCTCATCTCTACAATAAATCAAAAAATCAGCCGGGCATGGTAGTCCATGCCTGTAATTCCGGCTACTTGGAAGGCTGGGGTGGAAGGATCGCCGAAGCCCAGCAGGTCAAGGCTGCGGTGGCCGGGAGCGGCCACTGCACTCCAGTCTGGGTGACAGAGTGGGACTCCAACTCAAAAAAAAAAAAAGGGAATATAATATACAAAAATAGGCCATGTGTGGTGGCTCACACTTGTAATCCCAGTGTTTTGGGAGGCCGAGGTGAGAAGACTGCCTGAACCCAGGGGTTCAAGACCAACCTGGGCAACTTGGCGTTATCTTGTCCTTACAATAAATAAAAAAATTAGCCGGGTATGGTGGTATGGGCCTCTGGTTCCAGCTACTTGGAAGGCTGAGGTGGAAGAATCACTGGAATTTAGTAGGTTGAGGCTGCAGTGGCCTTGAGTGTGCCACTGAACTCCAGCTTGGATGACAGAGTGAGACTCTGACTAAAAAAAAATTTTTTTTAATACGCAAAAATCAAAATAGCTGTATTTGGTAGTGAGGATATGGGTGAGCATTTTTTTCTTCAGATTTTCCTTTCATTTTATGGACACATTATTTTCTAGGAATAAAAGGCATGATGATGATGACAATGATTTTTGAGTAAGAGTCTTACTCTGCCTCCCAGGCTGGAGTGCAGTGGCACACTCATGGCCACTGCAGTCTTGACTTACTGGGCTCAGGTGAAATTACCACCTCAGTCTTCCAAGTACTGGAACCACAGGTGTGCACCACCACCCCCAGCTAATTTTTTGATTTATTGTGGAGACAAGTCTCACCATGTTGGCCAGGCTGGTCTTGAACCCATGGGTTCAGGCAATCCTTTCGCCTTAGTCTCCCAAAGTGCTGGAATTACAGGCATGAGCCACTATGCCTGACCAAAAGAGGATTCTTTTTCAGTTGGAACCTAACTCCTGTATAACTGTTCAGGAACCTCAGTGGAGGACTTAGCCATTTCTGCTAAGCGCTGTGAGGCCCAGGCAGGTTGTTGGCCCTACAGCTGCGCGCCTGGGTTTTGAGGCGATGATCCTGACTCAGTTGGAGAAAGGGAGCAACCCCCAGAGGCAATCTTCTGTCGAGCCAGGACCCTTCGGTTTTCATTTCTAAATCTCCAATCAGCCCAACCCTAGCATGACGGCAGCACATCTCAGGCAGAGCCTCTCACAAGGAACGTGATCACACTTCACCTTTCGATCTGGGACAGAAATTTAGTTTCGAAGATGTCTCTGGTCCGGAGGCGTTCTGAAATCTTCCCTCGGAAGAGGAGACCCTGCTTGGTCAGGTCAATCAGGATCTGCCGTACGATCTCCCCCAGGTACATCCCACTGGTCATTTTCTCATATCTGTTAGGGAAAGATGGGTAAGGTTGGGAGGGCACCAATGTATCGCAGAAGACAGCATGATAGGAGAAGCTAGGATTTGGAGCCATGCTGGCCAGATCCAGGTCCCAGCTGCGCCACATGCTAGCTGTGGGGCATGAGCAGGCACTGTAAACTATGTCTACAAAGTGGGGAGCAGGCAGCGACCCATAGTTCTGTTAGAAGCCAAGCATCTGGTGCACGGTAGGTACTAAGCAAAAGTCAGTCCCTGCTCCTGGCCCCAGAGCCAATTCTTGGCTTTGTACTACAAATGTGCTTCAGCAGAGATTCTGCTCCATAAGATAATACATTTAATTTTTTTATTTTTTATTTTTTTGAGTTGGAGTCTCACTCTGTCACCCAGACTGGAGTGCAGTGGCCGTTCCCGGTGATCCTTCCGCCTGAGCCTTCCAAGTAGCTGGAACTACAGGCATGTGCTACCATGCCCGGCTAATTTTTGGTTTTATTGCAGAGATGAGGTTTCACCAAGTTGCCCAGGTGGGTCTCGAACCCGCGGGCTCACCTCAACCTCCCAAAGTGCTGGGATTACAGGCTGAGTCACCAAGCCCAGCCAAGATAATACATTTAAACTGCACAAATTGGGTATGCTCAAAAGTGTTAGTTTCCTTCCTCCTTTCTACCATGCTGTCACTTCCATGACAGCCAGGAGCAAGAGGGAAAAGGGGCCTTGTGCTGATCAGGCACTGGGAAGGCATGCTACACAGGCATGAGTGACAGTGATACAGCTTCATTAATGCTATTGCCTCAGAGCCAAATGGAAGGCACTTATGTGCTGGACTTGAGTACTCTTAACTGCTCAAGCCTCGTCACTCTAAGGATCCAACACTGGAACAGACAAATAGTGGTGGCTGCAAGGAAAGTTCAAGTGCACTGCCTTCTTAAACCCTCCATCTTAGCTGGGCTCGGTGGCTCAGCCTGTAATCCCAGCACTTTGGGAGGCTGAGGTGAGCCCTCGGGTTCGAGACCCGCCTGGGCAACTTGGTGAGACCTCATCTCTACAATAAATCAAAAATTGTCTCTCTCTCTCTCTCTCCCCGCCACTCTCTTACTCTCTCTCTCTCTCTCTCTCACACACACACACACACTCTCGCCCTCTCCCACTCCATGCTCTCTCTCTCTCCATCTCTCTCTCTCCCCCCAATAAAAAATAAATAAATAAATAAATAAATAATCATCTGGGCGTGGTAGCACACGCCTGTAGTTCCAGCTATTTGGAAGGCTGAGGCAGAAGGATCGCCGGAGCCCAGCAGGTCGAGGCTGCGGTGGCCGGGAGCAGCCACAGCACTCCAATCTGGGCGACAGAGTGAAACTCCAACTCAAAAAAAAAAAAAAAAAACCCTCCATCTAATGAGCCTTCAGTGGACACAGACACAAAACCAAGTCAGAAGGAACTTGCCCCTTGGAATGAGCCATGATACTCAGATGCCCTAGCCTGGGATTCAGATATAAGACCCTTTCTTTTTCAAGCAATCCCTGGCTCATCTGGGCTTACCACAACTTGTCTGCCTTCCAGTTACAAAGACCAGTGCTAAAGGAGGGCAAGAAACTGCCAGAGCTGGTCTTGGCCTTGCCTGAGATCCTCCGAGACAACACTCTTGGATGATCCACTTCCAAGCTGTCTACGGCCCAGGCATCCTATCCTGTTTCCCATCGGCTTAACCTCTGGACTTAGGCAGTCCCCATCAAAAGAAAATGATGTTTTCCCTTACTTTATATATTCAAACACTGAGTTTCATTGTGAGGAAGATCATATGACCTGCAAAATCCAAAACATTAACTACCTGGTCTTTTTTTTTTTTTTGGAGTCTCACTCTGTCGCCCAGACTGGAGTACAGTGGCCGCTCCCGGCTACCGCAGCCTCCACCTGCTGAGCTCTGGCAATCCTTCTGCCTCAGCCTTCCAAACAGCCGGAATTACAGGCATGCGCTACCACACCTGGCTGATTTTTTGATTTATTGTAGAGATGAGGTCTCGCTGCCCAAGTGGGTCTCAAACCCGCAGGCTTAGGCAATCCACTCACCGCGGGTCTCGAACCCGCGGGCTTAGGCAATCCACTCACCTCAGCCTCCCAAAGGCGCGGGATTACAGGCTGAGCCACCGAGCCCGGCTACTACCCGGTCTTTTTTTTTTTTTTGAGTTGGAGTCTCACTCTGTCGCCCAGACTGGAGTGCAGTGGCCGCTCCCGGCCACCGCAGCCTCGACCTGCTGGGCTCCGGCGATCCTTCCGCCTCAGACTTCCGAGTAGCCGGAATTACAGGTACGCACTACCACTCCTGGCTGATTTTTGATTTACTGTAGAGTTGAGGTCTCGCGTAGTTGCCCAGGCGGGTCTCGAACCCGCGGGCTCAGGCAATCCACTCACCTCAGCCTCCCAAAGCGCGGGATTACAGGCTGAGCCACCGAACCCGGCTCTACCCGGTCTTTTACAGAAGTTTGCCAAGCCCTGTTCTAGTGGATAGACCCAAGTAATTCTCACGTCCTAGCATGCTGGCTCTGTCTCTATCTCCCACTTTCTCTCCTACTCAAGAAGGTAGATCAGAATGCAAGTGAAAATCTACTCTAATTTATTATTTTTTGGACCTCCCAAAGTGCTGGAATTACAGATCTGAGCCACTGTACCCAGTTCTATGGATTTGCTATGAAGCAATAATTGTAAATCTCCATGTGATGAGCATTCAATAAGTAGCACCTGCCATCATAACCGTAATCATCGTAAAGCCGTAGGCCCACAAAGCTTCCAAGTGGTCACAGAATTAGCAGTGAGTATTCTCAGTTTTGCTTTGCTTTTGTTTTTAAGTTGGGGGTCTCACTCTGCTGCCCAGGCTGGAGTTCAGTGGCATGCTCACAACTCCTGCATCCTCAGCCTCCTTGGTTGAGGCATCAATTCCACCAGGCAATCCTTCCACCTCAGCCTCTGAAGTAGCTGGGGCTACAGGTGTGCACCACCACACCCAGCTAATTTTTAAAATTCTTTTTGTAGAGGAGAGGTCTCACTATATTGCCCAGGTTGGTCTCAAACTCCTAGGCTCAAGCAATCCTCTTGCCCAGCCTCTCAAACTGCTGGGATTACAGGTATGAGCCACTGTGCTCAGACTAGTATGTTCTATATTGTTAGTGTGTTTAGTAGCTATAACATACCTTACAAGTTATTGTACCTCCTGGTAGGATATGACATCATGGTCGAGAACCAGCACTCTCATTTCAGGTGTGGCCACTTCTCCACTTGCAGAATAGGCCATCAACCTGGAAGCCATCTTGAAAAGCTGAAGATGTTGGCTTCTAAACCGGATTTACTAAAAGTCCATGCTGAGAAGGTCCACTCAGTCACCATGCCTCCCACAAACAGTCATTCTGACAGCCTCTGCCTCATTCCCAGAACCACCACTATCCTTTATGGTGCCTTGTGATCATTACAAAAAAGGACCCCGCTGGGCGGTAGCTCAAACCTGTAATCCCAACACTTTGGAAGGCTGAGACAAGAGGATTGCCTGAGCCCAGGGGTTCGAGACCAGCCTGGGCAACATGGTGAGATCTCGTCTCTATAATAAATCAAAAAATTGACCAGGTTTGGTGGTGCATACCTGTAGTTCCAGCAACTTGGAAGGCTGAGGTGGAAGAATTGCCAGAGCCCGCCCAGCAGGTCAACGCTAGGGTGGCTGTGAGCATACCACAGCACTCCAGCCTGGGTGACAGAGTGAGACTCCGACTCAAAAAAAAAAAAAAGAAAAGAAAAAGGGACCCCTCCCTTTTACCTGTCAGAAATGCGTCATAGTATTTCACTTTTGTTCCAATAAGATACCTCACTGAAATTTGATAACAGTTATAATAAACATACACATCTATGACTGTGATATAAAAATGGAATCCTACTGGGCTCTGTGGCTCAGCCTGTAATCCCGTGCCTTTGGGAGGCTGAGGTGAGTGGATTACCTGATCCCGCGGATTCGAGACCTGCCTGGGCAACTTGGGGAGACCTCATCTCCACAATAAATCAAAAATGAGCCAGGTGTGGTAGCGTGCACCTGTAGTTCCAGCTACTTGGAAGGCTGAGGCGGAAGGATTGCCGGAGCCCAGCAGGTCGAGACTGCAGTGGCCGGGAGCGGCCACTGCACTCCAGTCTGAGCGACAGAGTGAGACTCCAACTCAAAAAAAAAAAAATGGAATCCTTCCCCTTAAATCTGGTAAAGCTGCTCACTACTCAACTTGCATAGATGTCCATGTCCACCCTCCTCACCTCTGACTGCCAGGATTCAAGGACCCCTCATCCACCTCCTTGTCATACTGCGTCCGGAGGTCGTCGATGCACCCGTTGTCTCCAAATCCTCCCCACTCTGTGTTGATGCACATCTTCCCTTCATCCCCTTCCACCTGCTCGATGTTCTTCATCTCTTCCATGTAGCACAAGTTGCTGCCTGTTCCTAGAAGAGATCATGAATGCACTTCAGTCACTAAAGACACCTCCAGGTCTTAGAGCAACAGACTGGATTGCAGTAAGAATCTAGGCCTACATCACAGAAATGCAAATCAAAACCACATTGAGATACCTAACGCCAGTAGGAATGGCCGGTCATTAATAAAACAAACAATAATGCTTCTACACCACTGGGGGAATACAAACTAGTGCGACCTCTTTGGAAGACAGTGTGGCGATTTCTGAAAGAACTAGAAATTGGCCTTCCATATGACCCAGCAATTCCCCTATTGGGAATATACCCAGAGGAACTCAAATCATTCTACAAAAAAGATACCTACATGTGTATGTTTGTTGCAGCTCTATTCACAATAACAAAAACAAAAACATACTGCTCATTGAAGCTGGACTGGATTTAAAAAAAAAGTGGTACATATACATAATGGAATAGTATGCAGCCATAAAGAAGGACAAATATGGACTTTGCAGCAACTTAGATGGATTTAGTCTGTCATACTCAGTGATCTATCATAGAAGCAAAGAACAGGGCCAGGCTCGGTAGCTCAGCCTGTAATCCCAGCGCTTTGGGGGGCCAAGGTGAGTGGATTGCCTGAGCCCGCTGGTTCGAGACCCGCCTGGACAATTTGGTGAGACCTCATCTCTACAATAAATCAAAAAATTAGCTGGGCGTGGTAGCGCGTGCCTGTAATTCCGGCTACTCGGAAGGCTGAGGCGGAAGGATCGCCAGAGCCCAGCAGGTCGAGGCTGCGGTGGCCGGGAGCGGCCACTGCACTCCAGTCTGGGTGACAGAGTGAGACTCCAACTAAAAAAAACAAAGAACAGAGTACCATATGTTCTCACTCATAAGTGGACTTTGAACAATTATCATAATACTATAAAAAAGGGATGTGCAGTAGTAGGGGAGGGGGGTGGGAGTGACAATTGAGGGAAACTGCTGGGGGAGGTAGGGGCACACCTCGTCTACAAGGGTACCTGCATAATCACTGTTTGTATACCTAACCCCGATTTGTATCCCACATCTTTATAATAAAAAAATAAAATCATAAAATAAAAAAGAATCTAGGCCTCGAGTCAGATGCTGCTGGGTGTGAGTCCAGCTTTATGCTGAACTGACTGGCTTTAGGCAAGTGTCTCATCTTTCAGAGGCTCGGTTTCTTCATTTGTATAAAGAAAATAAGACCTGCCTATGGATATATATATATTTTTTGAGTCAGTCTTACTCTGTCTCCTGGGCTAGAGGGCAATGGCATGATCACAGTTCACCACAACCTCAACCTCCTGGACTCAAGCGATCCTCCCTCCTCAGTCTCCTGAGTAGCTGGAACTACAGGCGTGTATCCCCACATTCAACTAATTTTTCTATTTTTTGTAGAGACAAGGTCTTGTTATGCTGCCCAGGCTTGTCTCAAACTCCTGTTCTCATGTGATCCTCCTGCCTCAGCCTCCCAAAGTGCTGGAATTACAGATCTGAGCCACTGTACCCAGTTCTATGGATCTGCTATGAAGTAATAATTGTAAATCTCCATGTGATGAGCATTCAATAAGTAGCACCTGCCATCATAACCGTAATCATCGTAAAGCCGTAAGCACACAAAGCTTCCAAGTGGTCACAGAATTAGCAGTGAGAACTGGAAGGGACCACAGGGAATCATGTAGTCTTGAACAAGCAAACACTTGGCACCTGTGAGTCACCCTCTTCCTCCTTGACTATAACTTCACCTTAGAACTACTGTCAACACAGCAGACCGGTTAACCATTATAGTCAATCGAATAGGCTCACCTCTTTGTCCTCCTAGATCTAGCCCAGCCCTACCTACAGTCGAGGAAACTCAAGTCAACAGAAGCAGCAACCTATCCAAGTTCACAAAGCATGGAAGGGTTAGTGTGAGATGAAACCTCTTACCTGGCATTGAAGAGACCTTAGTATATCCCATCTCCCTGTGCAACCTGCTACTTATACTCAGGAAGCCCAGATGACCAAATGGAACAACTTCCTCAGTTCTGTCATCACTTAGCCTGTGCCTGTCACCTGGAATGCCCTTTGTCCCCATCTCCACCTGTTCAAATCCTACTCATCCCCCACCTCTTAGGAAGAGTTATTCCCCCTGGAATCCACGCTTGGCTGCCATCACTGTCAGCCTTCCCCCGAAGACCACTATAATGTCTGTATCACTGCAGCCTACTCCCTTCTCTTCTTCTGAATTTCTTTTCCATCCTTCCCCTTTCTGTGCACCCTGAGAGCCAGGGTAATTCAGAGAACAGAGGAGCTACACATTGAAGCCAGAGTGAACATCTAGCTCCCTAAGCCCCAGGTCAATATGATCCAACTATAGTCTCTTTCCTCCCAAGATTATCTGCCTCAATGCTATAATTTTTTTTTTTTTTTTTTGAGTCAGAGACTCACTCTGTCGCCCCGGCTGGAGGGCAGTGGCACAGTCACCACAGCCTCGACCTGCCAGGCTCAGGCGATCCTTCCGCCTCAGTCTTCCAAGTAGCTGGAACTACAGGTGTGTGCTACCATGCCCAGCTAATTTTTTTTATTTATTGTAGAGACGAGGTCTCACCATGCTGCCCAGGCTGGTCTCAAACCTGTGGGCTCAGGCAATCCTCTCACCTCCATCTCCCAAAGTGCTGGGATTAAAGGCATGAGCCACTGTGCCCGGCTAGGAATCTCGATCTTAACTGTGTTTCTGCCTAGGACAGAGCCTCTGGATAATGGAACCATGGCTCCCTACTCTCACTGTGGAAATCTCCAAAGGATCCAATGGGTTTAAGCCAATGGGTAGTTTGGACCACTTACCAGCAATCAGGCCAATCTCGCAATTAGGATCTTCGTAGGCACAGGTCATCATGGTCCCTACTGTGTCATTCACAAGTGCAACTACGTCCAGGTCAAACTCCTGCAAAGGAAGCGGCTCTACTGTAAGCAGGATGTGCAAGCCAAACAGGCTTAGGAGGGGCATACCAGCCCACATGGACAAAGGCCAGAGTCATGGGGACTGGGCACAGGATGGCAGAGCAGAGGGACCTGGGGAAAGGGGGCAGTATTAGGTGTGAGCCTCGACACCACATCCTACATTTCTCCTCTTGATGGCTTCCCTGAGCATGTCCACCATGTCCTCCCCTTCACAGTCAGTGGCCTTGAAGCCTTTGGTCCACCTTATGAGTGTTCCCTGAAAGAAAGCAGGGGAAATTCATTTGTGCAAGAGTTTGCTAGGGTCACTGCACAACCCCAACCCTAGTAGACACAAGGCATCAAAGGTGATCGCTGGTCAAGTACTTGTGCTTTTCACTGTGTCTCCACCTCTGCAGCCCTCACCCCGGACACAGAGGTATCACAGCGCATGATGCTCAGACAAGGTCTACTGCTGAGTGGGATCACTGCAGCAGTTCATATTTGTCAAGGATCAAATCACACTCCCCTGCTGTGGCTGTGACTACACAGAATAAAGGCCTGGGATCATGGTGATCCCCCCACTAACCAAGCCAAGGACAGATTGAGATGTGATCAAAGGCAAAGCTACAACATGAATATCCCAAAGTATGTTCCACAGTGAAAAACCAGAGGCATCCTCTAATTCCAACAGGATGGATCTATAATCCTGTATACCAGAATGGGACATGTCATAGACCCATAAAAATCATGCTGTAAGAAAATGTTGGATGCTAGAGAAAGGTGTTTACCATACATTGTTAAGTGAAACCACATCAAATGAATACAGTGAATTATTCTATTTTTATTATAAAAAAATTATACATTTGAACCTAGAAAAAGGTCTGGAATAATATATACGCCAAACAAGTTGACAGTGGTTATCTCTGGGTGCAAGATCATGTGTGACTTTTAGTCTCTCATTTTTGTTTGTCTACATTTTCTTTTTTGTTGTTTTGTTTTTTTGGTTTTTAGTTTTGTTGGTTTTTTGGGGGTTTTTTGTTTTTTTTGAGTTGGAGTCTCACTCCGTCACCCAGACTGGAGTGCAGTGGCTGCTCCCGGCCACCGCAGCCTCGACCTACTGGGCTTCAGCGATCCTTCCACCTCAGCCTTCCAAGTAGCTGGAACTACAGGCGTGCGCTACCACATCCAGGTAATTTTTTGATTTATTGTAGAGATGAGGTCTCACCAAGTTACCCAAGTGGGTCTCGAACCCGTGGGCTCAGGTAATTCACTTACCTCAGCCTCCCAAGGCGCAGGATTACAGGCTGAGCCACCGAGCCCGGCTTGTTGGTTTTTTTTGAGTCGGAGTCCCACTCTGTCACCCAGGCTGGAGTGCAGTGGCACGCTCATGGCCACCACAGCCTCAACCTGCTGGGCTCAGGAGATTCATCTACCTCAGTCTTCCAAGTAGTTGGAACAACAGGCACGTGCCACCATGCCCAGTTAATCTTTTGACTTATTGTAGAGACGAGGTCTCATCAAGTTGCCTAGACTGGTCTTGAACCCCTGACCTCAAGTCAATCCTCTCACCTCTGACTCCCAAAATACTGGGATTATAGGCATGAGCCACCACACCTGGCATCCACATTTTCTAATGATTTTTAAATTAACATTTTTGTTATAATACTGAGAATGTCATATTTTTAATTTTTTAAAGGGAAGTTCAAGGTTATATTGTTAGCCTGAACAGGAGTAAGTCTAGCCTCAGATTCGAGCCTAGAAAGCTGGGGGTGGGGTGTCTAGGCCAGGAGAGCCCCTAGGACAGAAGAGGTGACCAGAAAATCTAATGGCAGCAGCCTCAACCCCGTGGTTGGACACCACCTCACCCTGAGGCCCTTAGCCAGCAAGCCTAGGTCTCTCTCCTGCCCTCCACAGTCCTTAGTAAACCGGGCCCCTGTTCATTTTTTGGTTAATATATGCAGAACATTTGAGAGGCAGCCCCACCTGAAAAGCCTCTCTTTCTTAGAAACTACAATTACACAAAAATAATCTATTTTTTGAAATCTGTCAGTTTTCTTCCCAGCCATCAGCGGCTCTGCTTCCAGCTGTCTGCTGGTGTGCCCTCTCTCTTAACTGCTTTTTCACAAACCTCTCAGAAATGCTGGAAGAGAGCCCCAGAGGCCCAGTGTCCCAGGTCAGGACCGTGGACAGCTGCACATGGCACTGTCCCCCATAGTCTATTAATTTTTAATGGCATCAGCAATACAGGAATGCATTAAGTAAAAAAATTAAAATGTCACTAATAAGCCGGGCACGGTGGCTCAGCCTGTAATCCCGCACCTTGGGAGGCTGAGGTGAGTGGATTGCCTGAGCCGGTGGGTTCGAGACCCGCCTGGGCAACTTGAAGAGACCTCATCTCCACAATAAATAAAAAAATTAGCCGGGTAGCACGCTCCTGTAGTTCCAGCTACTTGGAAGGCTGAGGTGGAAGGATCGCCGGGGCCCAGCAGGTCGAGGCTGCGGTGACCAGGAGCGGCCACTGTACTCCAGACTGGGTGACAGAGTGAGACTCCAACTCAAAAAAAAAAAGTAATTAATAATCAAATTCCCAGCCAGGCTCGGTGGCTCAGCCTGTAATCCCGTGCCTTTGGGAGGTTGAGGTGAGTGGATTGCCTGAGCCCGCGGGTTTGAGACCCACCTGGGCAGCGAGACCTCATCTCTACAATAAATCAAAAAATCAGCCGGGCGTGGTAGCGCGTGCCTGTAATTCTGGCTACTCGGAAGGCTGAGGCGGAAGGATCTCTGGAGCCCAGCAGGTCGAGGCTGTGGTGGCCGGGAGCGGTCACTGCACTCCAGTCTGGGCGACCGAATGAGACTTCAACTCAAAAAAAAAAAAGAATCAAATTCCCTTTAAGTTTCCATCCCCCCCCAATCTGAGACGTAACCTCTACTATCTGTCTGATATGAATCCTTTCAGACTTTTGTTCTCTTCATTTAGAAATTTTTTTTTTTTTTAGTCAGACTCTTACTCTGTTGCCCAGGTTGCAGTGCAGTGGCATGCTTGATCTGCTGAGCTCAGGCGATCCTTACACCTCAGCCTTCCAAGTAGCTAAAACCACAGGCATGTGTCACCATACATGGCTAATTTTTCTTGATTTATTGTAGAGACAAGGTCTTGCCAAGTTGCCCAGACTGGTCTCAAACCCCTGAGCTCAAGCAATCCTCTTGCCTCTGCCTCTCAAAGTGCTGGGATTACAGGCATGAGTGCCTGGCCATTTACACATATTTTTTTTTTTGAATTGGAGTCTCACTCTGTCGCCCAGAGTGGAGTGCAGTGGCACGCTCCCGGCCACTGCAGCCTCGACCTGCTGGGCTCCAGCAATTCTTCCACCTCAGCCTTCCAAGTAGCTGGAACTACAGGCGTGTGCTACCATGCCCAGCTAATTTTTTGATTTATTATAGAGATGAGGTCTCACCAAGTTGCCCAGTCAGGTCTTGAACCTGCTGGCTCAGGCAATCCACTCATCTTAGCCTCCTGAAGTGCGGGATTACAGGCTGTGCCACCGAGTCTGGCTTACACGTATTTTTAAGTGAGTACCTTCACACTGTGTGTAAACTACCTACAATTTGTTTTTCTCATTTAATAATTGCATCTTCCAGATCTTTCCAGGCCAGTTAATATGGATCTGCCACATTCCTTCAGTCAGCAAATTATTCCTCAAATGAAATTGTACAGAAATAAACAAATCCATAAAGCACACCAATAAAATAAGTACTATTTTTATTCTCATTTTTCTTTTTTCTTTTTCTTTTTTTTTTGTTTGTTTTTTGAGTTGGAGTCTCACTCTGTCACCCAGACTGGAGTGCAGTGGCCGCTCCCGGCCATCACAGTCTCGACCTGCTGGGCTCCGGCGATCCTTCCGCCTCAGCCTTCCAAGTCACCGGAATTACAGGCATGCGCAACCACGCCTGGCTGATTTTTTGATTTATTGTAGAGATGAGGTCTCGGCAAGTTGCCCAGGCGGGTCTTGAACCCGCGGGCTCAAGCAATCCACTTATCTTAGCCTCCAAAGGCGCGGGATTACAGGCTGATATTCTCATTTTTCAAATGAGGAAACCAAGTTACAGAGAGGTTAAATAAATTGCCCAAGGTTACAAGGTCATTAAGTGGGAAAGCCAAGATTTGAATTCAGGCCATGCTCTTAACTATTGTACCCTGCTGCCTCCCAGTCAAATAAGGAAATGTCCATAAAGTACTTAGAACAGTGTCTGGCAACGAACATGCACTATGCAAGTGTTTGTTGAATAAAAATCAAGTAGTTCATTCCATATGATTGTTAGACTATAGTTTATTAGTCACTCTTCATTGCCAGATATTTGGGTTATTTCGAATTTTTAAATTAGACTAAGAAACTAGATTTTTCCCTTATTGCAGTGCTGCTGTAAGTGAACAACCTTATCCACACCTCTTTGGGCACATATCTGGAAAGCAGATCTGCCGGCTCTTAGAACGTGTACATTTTTATTTTATTTTTGTTTTTTTTTTGGAGTCGGAGTCTTACTCTGTCACCCAGGCTGGGCAAGCATTATTACTTGAGTTTTGTTTTGATTATGCATGTGGGTGTACAAGTGCATTGTAGGTGCAAAATGTTCAAAAACCCTGAGCAAAATGTTCAAAAACAGTGCAAATGGTTCAAGAACCTTGGCATCGAGTAGAGGTAGGGAGGTGGTGGCCATGGGCCTGACATGCTCAGGTAAGGGAGCCAATTCCAGTTCCAGCCCCGCCAGGAGATGCAGGTGCCACGGAGGTGGGTGGAGGGGAAGTGCAGTGCAGGCAGCTGTGTCCATCACTGGGGACAGTGGGTCGTGCCACTGCGTCAGGCCTGCTGGAGCCGCCAACCCGGGAATGGGAAGGCAGGGGGCATCAGAGTCACCCTTGATCTGGCCTGAAGGGCCTGGCCCCAGGCAGAGAATGATGGCAGGACCCCGGAGACTCCGGGCAGCGAGACAGCCAGACAGCCAACAGCCACAGCTGCGAGCACCATCAGCCCTGGTGCATTTGTGCGCTCCCTCCTGTCCTTCAGTCCCTTCTCACCAGCTAAAAGTGACCCTGAGAATACTGGAGGGTATTAAGGAATTATCATTAACCTGGTTAGGTGTGATAACGGTAATGGGATTATGGGTTTTTTTTAAAAGACCTACTAAAGTTTTGGCAGGTAGAATGATCCAATATCTGGAATTTACTTTAAAATATGCCATGAAAAATGGGGAAGGGTAATAAAACAAGCTGGTCAAATGTTTTTTAAAAAATTAAAAAGAGCATACCTTCCTCCTGGGTTCCAGATCTAGATCTAGGTGCCTGGGTTCTGCAGCTAGTGTCTGGTGTCAGACCCCTCCACTGCCACTCACAAGTGTGGCAACTGGGACAACTTGCATAATGCTTCTCAGGTAGGTAGACTGCCTGAGTCCGTGGGTTTGAGACCCACCCGGGCAACTTGGCGAGACATTGTCTCTACAATAAATCAAAAATTAGCTGGGCACGGTAGCACACGCCTGTAGTTCTGGCTACTTGGAAGACTGAGGTGGAAGGATGGCTGGAGCCCAGCAGGTCAAGGCTGTGGTGGCCGGGAGCGTGTGCCACTGCACTCCAGTCTGGGCAACAGAGTGAGACACCAACTCAAAAAAAAAAAAAAAAAAACCAGTGTGTACACACACAATGGGATACCATTCAGCCTTCGAAAAGAAGGCGTGTCGGACACATGCTTACAACATGGATAAACCTTGAGGACATGGTGGTAAGTGAGATAAGCCACAGACAAAAGGGCAAATTCCATACAAGTCCACTTACAGGAAGTATCTAGACTAGTCAAATTCACAGCCACAGAAAATAGAATGGTGGCTGCCAGGGAAAGGAAAAGCAGGGAGTTCATGTTAAATGGGGACACAGTTTCAGATGGAAAAGATGAAAAAACTTGAGAGATGGATGTTGCTGACAGTTGAACAACTGTGTAAATGTACTGAATGCCACAAAACCATATGCTTAACAATGGGTACTGTTTTTGATATTATGTATATTATATATATTTTACTACAATAAGAAAATGGCAAAAAAAAAAAAATGTCCCAATGTGTTCATCATGGGGACGTTGAGTGGACTGAACAAAATCTTAGTGAGTCTTTGGTGCTATTTTTTTTTTTTTGAGTTGGAGTCTCCCTCTGTTGCCCAGGCTGGAGTCCAGTGGCACACTCATGGCCACCCCAGCGTTGACCTGCTGGGCTCCAGCGATCCTTCTGCCTTAGCCTTTCAAGTAGCTGGAACTACAGGCGTGCGTTACAATGCCTGGCTAATTTTTTTATAGTAGAGATGAGGTCTTGGCAAGTTGCCTGGGTTGGTCTCGAACCCACGGGCTCAGGCAATCCACTCCCCTCGGCTTCCCACAGTGCTGGGATTACAGACTGAGTCACTGAGCCTGGTCTAGTGCTACTCTTACTACACTTGATCTTAGCCAAAAGGCCAAGAAGCAAGGGTGCTACTCTTATTGTTGTCATGAGTTCCTCTGGTTGACTGGCTGTGCTGACCACAGTTCCCACTGGACATTTAGGAAGTGGTCATCTGTTTCACACCAGTCTTGGAAGCATTGTTGATGTGAGCCTGTCCATCAGAAAGAGAAAGAGCTAATCTACGAAGCCAAGGCCAGAGGCTGTAGAGAATTCACCCCCATGATGCCACCATGAGCCCCTGGTGACAGTACGCCCCCCCCCACCATCACCAACACAAGGATCCTCTCAGCCTTTTGCAGGCTGAATTTCAATCCTATTCCACCTTGAGAGTTAATGATACTAGTATTTGGGTGTTTCTATGTGCCAGGCACTGTGCTGTGCATCTCACATACATGAAGTCCTACCATTATCCAAACAAGATGGGTGCTGTTACCTTCATTTTCACCAAGGAGGAAATCCAGCCTCAGAGAAGTTAAATGACTTGCTCAACATTATTCAAGTAGGAAGCAGTTGCAACCCAGAAGCCTGTGACCCCAAGCTTGGCTTCTTAACCACTGTGATTCCCGACTTTGGGAAGGAAACTGGGCCTCTCTGCTGTGGCTGTGTCTGGGCTGCTCCTGAGTCCCTTGAAGAAAGGCATGGCCCTACCCGGAGGCTGCTTGTTCAAGGGCTGCTCTGTGTGGACACTGACAGAGACTGCAACCTGTCCCCCTCAGTCTTGGCACAGATAGCTTTGCCTCAGCCTCACCCAAAGGCCCACCTCACACACGCACCCTCAGCTCCAGGCTGAGTCCCGCAACACCCAGTGGAACTCTGGGGCATTTCAGAGTGCAGCCCAGTGTTCAGTCCCCACTCTCACAGCTCTACCTCATGATCAAGCTGGTTTACCAAGACAACAACGCACCTGGCCTATCCAAGTATTAGCTTCCCCATTACAAACCTTTACTTGTTACCCATAAAGCCTTCTCGAGGTGCTTTCACCCAAGAATTACAAGAAAGACCTTGTGATAAATGTTTCTAAGTTATTATAATTACTATTAAGATGATTATCCATGATGTTCTTCAATGTCAACTAAAATGTCCATGTGATAAATTCCTTCCGAGATGCTAATATCAGGAGAGAAATACATTTCTTATGAGGCCCTGGTGAACTTGCTTTCATCAGATGACAAAAACCCTACAAGCTGTCCTGTTTCCCTGTTTACAGTGGCTACCCAGGAACCCAACTGTTATTTCCCCCTCTATCTCTCCATAATATGATTTGACCCCTCTCCCTCCTTTTATTCTATCCCAAGGTAATTTTATCAAATGATGTCTCTTAACAGCACTATTTTTTTTTTTTTTTTTTTTTGAGTTGGAGTCTCACTCTGTCGCCCAGACTAGAGTGCAGTGGCCGCTCCCGGCCACCGCAGCCTCGACCTGCTGGGCTCTGGCGATCCTTCCGCCTCAGCCTTCCAAGTAGCCGGAATTACAGGCAGGCGCTACCACGCCCAGCTGATTTTTTGATTTATTGTAGAGATGAGGTCTCGCTGCCCAGGCGGGTCTCGAACCCGCGGGCTCAGGCAATCCACTCACCTCAGCCTCCCAAAGGCGCGGGATTACAGGCTGAGCCACCGAGCCCGGCTTTAACAGCACTATTATGGTTACATCCTTTTATTCCACACTATTCTTTTTTTTTTTTTTTTTTAGTTGGAGTCTCACTGTCGCCCAGACTGGAGTGCAGTGGCCGCTCCCGGCCACCGTAGCCTCGACCTGCTGGGCTCCGGCGATCCTTCCGCCTCAGCCTTCCAAGTAGCTGGAACTACAGGTGCGCATTACCACACCCGACTAATTTTTGATTTATTGTAAAGATGGGGGTCTCGCCAAGTGCCTGAGCGGGTCTCGAACCCGCGGGCTCAGGCAATCCACTCACTTCGGCCTCCCAAAGTGCTGGGATTACAGGCTGAGCCACTGAGCCCGGCCCCCAGGCTAGTCTTGAACTCCTGGACTCAAGTGATCCTCCCATCTCAGCCTCCCAAAGTGCTGGGATTACAGGTGTGAGCCACCATGCCCGGCCTGACAAAATTAAATCGTTGAAATTCTCTATCATGTGTCCCAGCTGCTGTGAACCTGAGACTCCTATATAAAATAAAGAGTGGGCCGGGCGTGGTGGCATCAACCCTTTGGGAGGCTGAGGAGAGAGGATTACCTGAGCCCATGGGTTCAAGACCAGCCTGGGCAACATGGCAAGATCTCATCTCTACAAGAAATACAAAAAATAAAATAAAATAGCCAGGCACGGTAATGTGCATCTGCAGTTCTGGCTACTTGGAAGGCTGAGGTGAAAGGATCGCCGGAGCCCAGCAGGCTGACCCTGGGGTGGCCGTGAGTGTGCCACTGCACTCTAGCCTGGGTGGTGGAGTGAGACTCCAACTCAAAGAATTTTTTAAAAGGGTGATGCAGAGGTAGCCCAAGATGCCCTGACGGAGGAAAGCAACGCACGCACGGGCTGGCTGTGAGACTGGTGGGACTGACTGACCTTGTCGATGCTCGTCTGCCTGCAGGGGAATGAGAACGTGAAGCCCAGGGACAGCGGGGCTCCTTTGAGGCCCATGTAGTCCAGGAAGTCGGCGATGCACTGCACAATGTGGTCAAAGAGCTGCAGGGAGACGGCGGCATTCACACGGGCCGGCACTGACACTGACCCGGTGGCAGGCTGGCCCCCAGGGAGCACCCTTGCCTGGCGTTTACCTCCTCGCCGGTGCCCTGCATGATCTCCAGGGGGATGGCGAAGATCTTGTTGTACATCCGCACGGACTTCTGCCCACTTCTGATCCTTACCAGGAGGACCCGGAAGTTGGTCCCCCCCAGATCCAGGGCAAGGAACTTTCCTTTCTCTACGGTGGAGAGAGCAGAGCTGCATTTCATGACAGGGACTCACGTCGGGGTATTGGGGGGTCTCCCAGAGGGTCATGACAGTCACCCTGCACAACGTCAGGGCGCTCGGCAGGCACCTGGAGCCTGTCGGAGGCCAGACTGCTTTTCTTCATTTCTGTAACAGAGGTCCAGGCACCACGTACACTACCCTCAGTGAGTTATCATGTAAAGATCCTTGGTCTGGAGTCAAGGGACCTGGGGTTCTGAGAAACAGCTTTCTATCTTGAGCAAGAGAAGCCAGATCCTGTCTTCCTGCATCAGCAAAGTAAGGAGTTTGGACCTCTGAATGTTCTTCCAGCCCTAAATCCCATCGACTGAAGGCACTCCAAGTAACTGTGTTCAGGTGTGGAGTATCTGGTAAGGGACACGGTGACACTTGTACCAAAGGGGCCTCTGAGGAGGAATTGGGCCAGGCTCCCCTGACTGCTAGGGACTCTGGAAAGGGTTTTCATCCTGTTTGTACGGGCTAGAGGAATCGTTCATTACAAGCACGAAGCAGCGCTTCTTGCCTCCTCTCCCCTTCTCCAGATCCTGATACCACCACCTAATTAGTAAGCAATCACGCCAATTCCTATCTCAGTGGTAGCAGCTGGCCCACCCTCCTGCCCCCTCCCCCAGCACCTTTCCCTTCTCTGACACCTCTTAGCACCTGAGTGTGACCTGCAGCACTGCTCGTCTAGCCCTCTGCTTCACTCACTCTGTCCCAGCCACGCTGGTCTTTCTGCCGGTCCCAAAGTGTCACTCCCAGCCATCTCTGACTCCTTAGCCTGCACCACTTTCTGTTTAGCACCTGTCATTCCCTGACATCACGTGGCATCATTTGTTCATGTCTGCAGTCCAACAGACTGTGAGCTCTACACAGCAGGGGCTGTGTTACTGCCCTGTCACTGTGCCTACACAGTCTGACAAGCAGTGGGCACTTAGTGAAACTTCGAGGAACAAAGGCAGAGGATTCAAGAGAAAAAAAAATGAATAATTGAAGGATCTTTTACTGCTCTCACCCCCCCTCCATTGGCTCTAGAAAAGAGCTTTGTTGTAAAGAGATCCAAAGTATAGTTGTGTGGTCTTGAGGAGGTCATCTAATCTGTCTGAGCCTCAGTTTTGGCATCCATAAAATGAGAGCCAGTCTCTCTTTAGTAATATATAAAGTGGTTGTGAGGATGAACTGAAATGCAAGGTTCAAAAGCAAATTGTAAGATGTAAAGCATTTTACTAAGGTCATTATTTCTGGAAAAGACTCATGAGATTCAAAGAGGTAAAATAACTTGTCTAAAGAACCAACTTGTCCGAACATGGTGACTCGTGCCTATAAGCCCAGCCTCATTCACTCTGTCCTGTGAGCCCAGGAGCTCGAAACCAGCATGGGCAACACAGAAAGACCTTGTCTCTACAAAAAAATTTTTAAAAATTAGCCGGGCATGGTAACACACACCTGTAGTCCCAGCTGCAAGGGAGGCGGAGGCAGAAAGGTCATCTGAGCCCAGGAGGTTGAGGCTGTGGTGAGCTGTGATCATGTCATGGCACTCCAGTCTGGGTGACAGAGTCAGACTCCGATTCAAAAAATAAATATTTAAAATTTTTAAAAAATTAAAGAACTCACTCCACTACTTAGTGGCTTCTCTCGGCTGAAGATTGAGGACCAGGAGCAGAATGAAGCACTGGAAAAGTCAGGGGCAGAAGCAATGAGAGGGGAGAGAGAGTGAGCCAAGCCCCAGGGAAACAGCCAGAGAAGCAACTGGAAGACACACCCAGGCAGCCCCAGGAGTCTAGATGGAAGCATCAGGGACAGGCTCTGTGTCTGCACAGCATAGGGGACCTTTGTGTTCACACACACACACATGCGCACACACACACAAAACCTAACTTGGGTATTTCTCCACTGCAAATACTTTGGATTAGCCAAGGTCAACAGGTGCAGAAGGAATACTTACCTTCTACATTGTTCCCCCACCTCTGTGACAGATGTAAAGTCTAGGCGCTAAACCATTTTTAATTTTTATTTATTTATTTATAGTCAGAGTCTCACTCTGTCGCCCAGGCTGGAGTGCAGTGGCACGCTCATGGCCACCACAGCCTCGACCTGCTGTGTTCAGGCAATCCTTCCGCCTCAGCCTTCCAAGTAGCCAGAGCTACGGGTGCGTGCTACCATGCCCAGTCAATTTTTTGATATATTGTAGAGACAAGGTCTCACCAAGTTGCCCAGGCTGGTCTCAAACCCCTGGGCTCAGGCAATCCTCTCGCCTCGGCCGCCTAAAGTGCTGGGATTACAGGCTTGAGCCACTGCGTCCAGCCCATTTTTTATTTTTTGAGTTGGGGTCTCACTCCTTCACCCAGGCTGGAGTGCAGTGGCACAATCACGGCTCACTGCAGCCTTGACCTCCTGGGCTCAGGCAATCCTCTGGCTCAGCCTCCCGAATAACTGGGAGTACAGGCATGCATTCCCATACCCAGCTAATTTTTCTATTTTTTTTTTCCTTTGGTAAAGACAAGGTCTCGCCATGTTGCCCAGGCGAATCTAAGGCTCTAAAAACCAAAAAACCTCACTGGCTCTAAGGAGTTTTGACAGGAGCTCTGGGTGGCCCTTCAGAGAAGGGAGTGGTGCCCGGCCTACCTGTGCCGTCTGGCAGCCCACAGACGTAGGTAGGCAGCATCTTGACTGTGGCCACCGAGTGGGTCTTCCTCTTCAGCCCGTACTCGAGCTCAGCCCGCATCTTGCCCTGCACGTCCACAAGCTGCTCTCGGGTCAGCTGGAACAAAGCCAGCACCCGGTCGATCTGCTTCCGCTGGGCCTGCATGCGGGAGGCCACTGCAGTCACCATCGCAGCCCCCTTGGTGCTGCCACTCTCCGACAGGAGGAAGCGGACATCACAGTTTGGGACCAGTTTCCTCACCACCTTGTGCAGGCGTTTTGGGTACCTGAAGGCAGGGGCGATGGCAAAACATTCAACAGTCATAAAGGCCAGGCTCGGCCCATGGGAACAGACACCGAGGCAACAGTGGACTCAGTCCTGGAGGGCTCTGCCGGCCGGGGCTCACCCCTTTATTTGCTGGTCGGCGGGGAGGGCAGGAGGTGACAGGCAGGAGGGACTAGACACATGGGCGGTGGAAGACACTTGGGAGGCTCAGGAAAGTGCCTATTTTATCAACTAGTTTTTTATGTCCACGCATAAGGTATCAGCTAAGCATCATTTCTGTCCAAAGGGACAGGTTTTTGTTCTCAGCGGCTTCCAGGTGTAGCCACTCGACTTCCAACTCCACCTCTGAAAAATTCCCATTTCCCTGTGTTTTCCTACCAGGAACCTTCACGTGAACTTGGCAACCCCCTGCTACCCCTATTTCCCCATCTCCGGGTAGGCATATCTTACCTTCTAGTCTCAGCACACAGTAGGTGTTCAGTAAATAATGGATAGAGAATGAATGGCTGATGAATGCCTGGGTGGGTGGATGGATGGACAGATACAGGGTGGACAACCTTCCTAAGCAGGCAACTGGCCTCAGCAGAATACTTCTTTAAGAATGAGCCCCAAAAGCAACCCAGCCAGCAGGACGAATGCAGGCTCTGGAGTCACCCTTCCCCTTATCAGCGCAGAGCCACTGGAGGTGGCCGGCCCCAGCCCGGCCCTCGGGTAAGCAGGCTGGCCCAGGAGAACACTGGCCCGCCCCAGGGAGGCGCGTCTGTGGGCGTGGCCGGCAGGCGGCACTCACTGAGGGTGTGTCTTGTAGAGGGTTCCGTCCACGCCCACCGTGGTCCGGAGTCGCGCCAGCTTCTTGTTCTCCCGGAGGCGGGTCAGGATGGCCGCCAGGGCCGCCGCACAGAGATTGGCCGAGCGGAAGGAGACGATGGTGCAGACGTGCTGGACAGCGATGCAGTCGGCGTCGGACGGCTCCAGGCCCAGGTCCGTCAGGATCTCTCGCGTGTTGGCAAGGCCTTCTTTGTACCTGGCCAGGGGACAGGAGTGAGCCAGCTACACTTCTCCTTCCCCTGGGCATCCTCCTGGGGGAACCAGCTTTCCATTTCCCAAGATGGGGAAAATAAATAGGCTGGCGCATAGTAATGAATAATAATAACATCAGTATTGGTAATAGCGGCCACCACTTATTGGGCACTCACCACGTGCTACGTACTCGTCTAAGGAGTTTACATTTATTAAACTCATTTAATCCACACAACCATCCTGGGGAAAGTACTGTCATTACCCTATTGTAACATGAGAGATGTGAAGCACAGAGAGGGTAGGTAACTTGTCCAGGGTCACACAGCAAGTAAGTGCTAGAGCCAAGATTTGAACTTAGCAGTTAGATTATAGCACCCACACATTTAACCACGTTGTACTATATAACCTTCCACAGAAATCCCATCCCTGCCAAGTTCTGCATCGACACAGGTTCTAGGGGGTCAGTGCTAAGCTACTGAGTTCAGAATCCTTTTTTTGTTTGTTTTCCAGAAAGCACAGATTCAAGTTGCCCTGAATATACACCCCTCAGAATCGACCCTGATGACAGATCTCTGTCAGGGTTTCTACGTGTGAGGAGCACGCCCCTCAGACATGCTGGACGGCAAGTCCAGCTGGGGCCAACCACTTTCCCCAGCCAGCTCCCCATTCCAGAAACCTGTGTGTAAGCTCTCATCAGCAGATTGAAGCCAACCCTGATGGAAACAGGTGGAGAAAGCTCTACTATTGAAAGAGATCTTTTTTTTTTTCCGAGTAAAAGTCTCACTCCTATCGCCCAGGTTGGAGTGCAGCAAGCAGCACGCTCAAGGCCACCGCAGCCTCGACCTGCTGGGCTTAGGTGATCCTTCTACTTCAGCCTTCTGAGTAGATGGAACTACAGACCCATGCCGCCACGCCCAGCTACTGTGTGTATGTGTGTGTGTGTGTGTGTGTGTGTGTGTGTGATTCATTGTAAAGTCGAGGTCTCACTAAGTTGCCCAGGCTGGTCTCAAACCCCCAGGCTCAGGCAATCCTTTCGCCTCAGCCTCCCAAAGTGCTAAGATTACAGACTGAGCCACCGCGCCCAGCCACAAGATTTCCTAACGAATTCCACACATGGGCTTTAGGCGGTCCACGAATGTGCCCATATTGTATGTGAAATTGTGGGATAAAGGGTCTAGAAGCTGACTAAAGCCCTCAATAGGGTCTGTGACCCTAAACAAAGTTACAAGTCCCCACTTTAGGACCTTAGGACATCAGGGTTGGCTTCGATCTGCTGATGGGAGACTCACACGCGGGTTTCTAGAATGGAGAAAGCAGGCTGGCTGGGGAAAGCAGCTGGCCCCAGCTGGACTTGCTGTCCAGCATGTCTGAGGGACGTGCTCCTCACACGTGGAAACCCTGACAGAACACAACAGGGGGAGAGGGTGGCCCTCTGGCGGCAGAGGCCCTGCCCCAGCTGAGGAAATCAACCCGAATGTTGCATCAGAGGCCCAGCAGAAACTGCCCACCCGTCTGAAGCCATGCCCAGGTCGCATCCTCCTGGTAAAGAGGGAGGTGCTGGTCCCTACTGCTCTTCCTCGCCCCAGGCACACACACCCTGGCCTTCCCCCCTCCCCTCCACCCACCAAAGGTTGGAGGGGCCCGGCCTGAGGCTCACTTACTTCTCCATGGCAGCCACGTGCCGTGTCTCAATCTTGCCCTTGGTGTGGAGCGCGGAGGATTTCTTGCCACCAAACAGGAGGCCAGTCTTGGCCATCTTCAGCAGAATGAGCCTGACGAGCTCCCCCAGGTAGAGGCCGCTGATCATCTTCTCGAACCTGTGGTTTGGTGGACAAATCAGCGGAAGCAGCCCTCCAGGTTATGCAGCCCAAAGACCAGGAGTCGCATCCGTGGTCAGGAGCACGGGCCATGCGGGGCCACTCGAGACTGGGTGGGTCCAGTACCAGCTCGATGGGCCCGTGAGACCACTGTCCCCTCTGAGCAGCAGTCCTCCCCTGTGGAAGGAGAGGGCTGAGATAGGAGGGCTAAGGCTCCTTTTTGCTCACAAAGCACTGATTTCAAGGACCTTCCTCTCAGATCGCCTCGGCCGTGGGGTGCTGTCCTCACCATTCTCACCTTGGGCACAAGGAATCTCAACCTCACAGACTTCAGGTACTTTCCCCAAATCACCTAACCATGATCTGACACATCAGATTTCACACTCAGATGCTCCTTCCCCTCCCACATCAAGCTTCTGTCGGAGGGAGAGAGGCTGTGTCTGTGAGTCAGGCATGGACAGCCCCAGAAGGGTTCTCCAATATTGTGAATGAAATACCCTGGAGGCTACCCATACCTGACTCTGATCTGCACGCCAGCCAGCGATGACTCATTGTTTCCTAGGCAAACTATTAAGTATAATGTTTATTCTTCAAACACCGTAAGACGCAAAATCAAAGACAATCTATTTTTTTTTAATATTGGACATTTTATATAAGTACACTCTATTTCACAATCAACTTTACATAGTTAACTATAAAACATGAAAGAGTTTACATAGTTAATTTTAAAACATGAAAGAGAAGCCGGGTTCAGTGGCTCAGCCTGTAATCCCGCGCCTTTGGGAGGCTGAGGTAAGTGGATTGCCTGAGCCCGCGGGTTCGAGACCTGCCTGGGCAGCGAGACCTCATCTCTACAATAAATCAAAAAATCAGCCGGGCGTGGTAGTACATGCCTGTAATTCCAGCTACTCGGAAGGCTGAGGCGGAAGGATCGCCAGAGCCCAGCAGGTCGAGGCTTCGGTGGCCGGGAGCGGCCACTGCACTCTAGTCTGGGTGACAGAGACTCCAAAAAAAAACATGAAAGAGGCCAGGTGTGGTGGCTCACACCCGTAAACCCAGCACTTTGGGGGGCTGAGGCAGGAGGATCACTGGAGCCTAGGACATGGAGACCAGCCTAGGCAACATAGTGAGAACTTGTCTCTGCCAAAAAATCAAAACAATTGGTTGGGCATGGTGGCGCATGCCTGTAGTCACAGTTGCTCAGGAGGCTGAGATGGAAGGATTGTCTGCGCCCAGTGTGCCCAGGAGGTAGAGGCTGTGGTGAGTCAGCCGTAATGGTGCCATTGCACTCCAGCCTGGGTGACGGAGTGAGACACTGGCTCAAAGAAGGAAAGAAAGAAAGAAAGAAACAAACAAACAAACATATTGGATTTGGGGATTATAATTTATCTTAAGTGAAAAGAAATGCACAAAGATGATAAAAATCCCCAAAATGGACACCATGTCCTTGGGCTTTGCCTGCTCTGGTCGCTGGCGCAGCAGCCTGTGCCAGGAGCACGACCACCCGAGTGTGCTTCCCGGGTGTGCAGCCCTAGTGTGTGAATGGCTCCCAGGAGGTGCCCAAAATTCACCAGCACATCTTGGCAAAATGGCTGAGTCCAGGGCTGGGACAGGGGAAGTGTGAGCGGGGCCTGGAACGCCTTGAAGATAAAGTAGGGCTGAAAGAGTGACACTAGCCAGGCTTGGTGGCTCAGCCTGTAATCCCGCGCCTTTGGGAGGCTGAGGTGAGTGGATTGCCTGAGCCCGCGGGTTCGAGACCCGCCTGGGCAGCGAGACCTCATCTCTACAATAAATCAAAAAATCAGCCGGGCGTGGTAGCGCATGCCTGTAATTCCGGCTACTCGGAAGGCTGGGGCGGAAGGATCGCCGGAGCCCAGCAGGCGAGGCTGCGGTGGCCGGGAGCGGCCACTGCACTCCAGTCTGGGCGACCGAGTGAGACTCCAACTCAAAACAAAAAAAAATGAGGTGGGCAGTAAGCACAGAGGGAAGGCCCCACCAGGGCCACCACCTGCTGTGTGACCAGGCCTCCGAGAAAGCAGGGTGGCCGGGAGCCATGGGAATGCAAGCTTGAGGAATTCGGCTGAGTCCTGCCTCCACACTGTTTGTTTGCTCTGTGGCCGCTCATCTAAGTGCCCCAAGAGGACAGGACCTGTGCCATTTGGGTCACAGCCTTAACTCCAGGCCCATGCGTGCACATGTGTACTGCAGAAGCAGTGAGGGAATCGGAATTAGGGTTATGACCTAAGGGAAATCCCTCAATGGCCTTGGCTTCAAAGTCCTCATCTGTCAAATGAAACTGAAAAACAAGCCTTGCCTTATCAACGCAGGGTGATGGAGAACCAGTCACAGCCCGTGAGCCACCCGGTGGGGGGAAAGGGAACTTGGGGGCTGCCTGGTGCCCAGGCCCAGATGACAGCAAGGAGGGACTCACAGTTGCTTTCCCGGGTTGAGAGAGCCGAGGTCCAACTCCCTGTCAAACTCGGTGCGGATGTCTTCCAAGGCCTCGTCGTCCCCAAAGGCCCCCCACTCTGTGTTGATGCACATGCGTCCCTCGTCGCCCTCCACCAGGTCAATGTTGCTCATGTCCTCCATGTAACACGCATTGGTGCCAGTTCCTGGACGAGGGATCAGAGAGAATCTGCAAAGAGAGAAGGGCTCCCGGCTGGGCACGGACAGAGAACTCTTGACCGCCCGGGAGTCCTCCTGAACACGCCACAAAGTGCTTTTGATCTGCCCCGGGAGCTCACCGAGGGAGGCAGACTTGGCAAGCCCCAAGTTCGGGAGGAATAAAGCCGACATGTCAAGTTGCCACTTCTCAGGGTGTTAATGATTTGCTGTTATGAATGGAGTCAATTGTGAAGAAGTCCCTGATGAATATGCATGAAAGCTGACAAAGCACACTTAGGAGAGCGGAAGCAATTAAGCTAATCTCATACATACTTTTAAAAAAATCACCAACCCAGAGTAGTTTTTAAAACTCCCGGTCCGGTGTGGTGGCTCGTGCCTGAAATCCCAGCACTTTTAGAGGTCGAGGCAGAAGGATTGCTTCAGCCCAAAAATTCAAGACCAGCCCGGGTAACACAGAGAGACCTTGTCTCTACAAAAAGAGTGAGACTCCAACTCAAAAAAAAAAAAAATCAACTGGGCATGGTGGCACACACCTGTAGTCCCCGCTGCTTGGGAGGCTGAGGCAGAAAGATCACCTGAGCCCAGGAGGTTGAGGCTGTGGTGAGCTGTGATTGTGCCACTGCACTCCAGTCTGGGTGACAGTGAGACCCCACTCAAAAAAATAAAAATAAAATAAAATAAAATTCTTTCCCTAAGCTACTTAGCTTCCTCTTTATTGATACTAAAAATATTATTTGCTTTTGACCTGCCCAAAATTGTTCCCAGCAGAAGCTACGTCCTTATCTTTAACAGTGATTGGTGATTACCTGTGAAAGCAACATTGTATGATTCAAGTGCAAAGTCACTCCAAGGAAGTGCCTCAACACGGGAGTACTGGGGAATGACTGCAAATAGGTTCAATCTTTCTGGAATCATTTGGGATGATGAAAATTTTTTTTTTTTTTTTTTGAGTTGGAGTCTCACTCTGTTGCCCAGACTGGAGTGCAGTGGCATGCTCCCAGCCACCACAGCCTCGACTTGCTGGGCTCCGGTGATCCTTCCGCCTCAGCCTTTCAAGTAGCTGGAACTACAGGCGCACTTTACTGATGAAAAAGTTTTAAAACTGGATTGTGGTGATGGTAACAAAATTGTAAATTTACTGAAAATCATTGAATTGTACACCTAAAACAAGAGAATTTTTATGCCTCAATAAAGCTGTTTTTAAAAAATTGGCTGAGACTCTGGTCTGAGTGTTTAAAATGCCAACATGAAAAATGAGAAATGTAGAAAGACAGAATGTAATATGGGAAAAGGCTTAGCCGGGCGCTGTTGCTCACACCTGTAATCCCAGCACTTTGGAAGGCAGAGGCAAGAGGATTGCCTGAACCCAGGAGTTCGAGACTAGCCTGGGGAACTTGGTGAGACCTTGTTTCTATAATAAATCACAAACTCAGCCAAGTGTGGTGGCATGCCCCTGTGGTTCCAGCTACTTGGAAGGCTGAGGTGGAAGGACTGCCTGAGCCCAACAGGTCAAGGCTACAGTGGCCATAAGCATGCCACTGCACTCCAGCCTGGGCAACAGGGTGTGAAACTCCACCTCCAGAAAAGCTGTTTAGGTGTGGCCCCCAATCTGTGATTACCAGACACAGCCACAAAGACTGACAATGTGGACAGTAGGATGTCCACTGGATGCCATGACTGGCAAGTACCTATCCCCTTCTGAAGGTGAGACTCCTGGAAACAAGAGGACAGAGCAAGTCTCTCAGCTCTAAAGACCTGCCCTTCAGGAAAGCCAGACTGAGGAGCGTGCTGTTGGACACTAAAAAAAAGTAATTCTGCCGAGCACGATGACTTAGCCTGTAATCCCAGTACTTTGGGAGGCTGAGGTGAAAGGATTGCCTGAGCCTGGGGGCTCAAGACCAGCCTGGGCAACCTGGTGAGACCTCATCTCTACAATATATCACAAAAATTAGCCAGGTATGGTGGCATGCACCTGTTGTTCCAGCTACTTGAAAGGCTGAGGCAGAAGGATCACCTAAGCCCAGTAAGTCGAGGCTGCAGTGGCCATGAGCGTTCCACTGCACTCCAGCCTAGGTGACAGAGTAAAACTCTGACTCAAAAAAAGAAAGGAAAGAAAAGAAAAAGCAATTCAGCCAGGCACAGTGGTTCATGCCTGTAATCCCAACATTTGGGGAGGCCCACACAGGAAGATCGCTAGAGTCTAAGAGTTGGTGACCCGTCTGGGTGACATACCAAGACCTTGTCTCTACAAAAAAAGAAAATTAGCCAGGCATGATAGTGCACACCTGTAGTCCCAGCTACCAGGGAGACTGAGGAGGAAGGATCGCCTGAGCCCAGGAGGCTGAGGCTGTGGCGGGTGGTGATCGTGCCACTACACTCCAGTCTGGGTGACAGAGTGAGACCCTAACTCAAGAAAAAAAAAAACAATTCAGAAAACTTCCTCCAGTTGTGATAATACAATGAGAGAAGGAAAAGGGGATATTCAAGAATAACTTAGAAGTCAGAGTCATCTGACATATCAGGTGTGGAGACCACCCGCTGGCTTCCTGTGTTACACCATGGCCTCTCTGGTCCAGGCCTGCAACTTATCTCACTCGATGGTCCAGTGGCCTCTTAACTGCTCTCCCTGGTTTCACTCTTGTCCCCAATAACCAATTCATCACAGAGCAGCCAAAACAGGCTTTTATAAAATGCACATCTGTCTATCCATCCATCAACCAAAGTCCTCAGTGCCTTCCTGTCTCCCTCAGGGTGGAAGCCAGTGACCTCACAGTAACGGCGCCGCATGTCCTGTGCAAGCTGCCCAGGCTGCTCACCACTCTGACTTGAATGGCCAACTGCGCTCAGCCCTCCCTCACCTGACTCAGCCACCGCTCAGCCTTTGAGGTCTGTCCAGCCCCTAACCCTGGACTCCTTCCCATCTCACAGGTGTCTTCGTTCCTTTGCCAGGGATTCTCCCTGCAGGTCCACACGACTCCCTTGTTCACATCACTGGCACCCCTGCCCAAAGGCCACCCTCAGAGAGGCCTCCCTGACCGCCTCGTCCCACTCACAGTCACATCATCTACTTTCTTTCCTTCACCACACTAAGTATCACTTGGAATTCTCTCATTCATTTAGGCCTTTGGGGCCTCACACCATGTCCCACTGAAAGCTCCAAGAAGACGGGAACTCACCTCTGTGAACCGGACACTGGGCACGGGGCCGGCACACAATAGACCCTCAGTAAACACTTATTGAACAAACAAATGAATGGACACGTTAATGTCCTATCTCCCTATGTGTGCGTCTCCTAAATAGACCAGTGTCAGTGTCCTTCCCAAGAATTCACTCATAGCTTGGTGAAACTAAGCCCCCAAACAGCCCCTTGTCCCCACCCCCCCAAAATAAGTCCAGCTGAGTTACCAATGATGACACCAACTTCGCAGGAGGGATCGTCATAGGCACACGTCATCATGGTCCCCACCGTGTCATTGACCAAGGCCAAGATGTCTACGTCTATGTCCTGTGGAGCACAAGGCCAGGGGGCATCAGTGGGTGAGAAGGAGGTGTTTTCTCTTCCTGTTTCCCCACAGAGGAAGCAAAAGCAGTGAAGGTGACTGACCAGGCATCACCAGATCCTGCCTGCTGGGCCTGCTGGAGGAAGGAAGGCCTCTATCAAGGTTCGGGTCTAGGCGAGAGAAAGAACTGTTGGGAGTTGAAGAGGGGAGACTGTGTTCCTGCTTTGTAGGTAAAGGCCTCCGTGCAGTGGAAATAAGAGGGACAGACCACCAGGACCCCAGCCTATGCTTTCTGGTTGTTGATACATTTTTATCTATTTAATTTTTTTTAAAGATGGGGTCTCACTATGTTGCCCAGGCTGGAACTCGTGTCTATTCATAGGTGTGATCACAGCTCACTGCAGTCTAGAACTCCTGGGCTCAAGTGATCTTCCTGCCTCAGCCTCCCAAGTAGCTAAAACTACAGGTTTGCACTGCATCCAGATTTCAACCCTCATTGAGGGACCCTGGGAAGACACCAAGGAAAGCCTGTTTATCATGGGAGCAATGACATTTCCAGGTGAAAACCCCAAAGTCCTCATCCACAGGGACATAGTCAGCAAGCACAGCATCAGCCAATTCCTTGCCATGTGCCACATCATGGCTTTCTGTCTGAACTTCCTGTTCTGCCGAGTTAACCTGGGTTACTATCCCAACACCCCTCAGGTTTTGGAGGAGCATTTTAAAGTAAAATGAGGCTGGGCATGGTGGCTCACGCTTGCAATCCCAGCACTTTGGGAGGTGGAGGTGAGAGGATGGCCTGAGCCCACAGGTTTGAGACCAGTCTGGGCAATATGGCAAGACCTCGTCTCTACAATAAATAAAAAAATTAGCTGGATGTGGTGATGCACACCTGCAGTTCCAGCTACTTGGAAGGTTGAGGCGGAAGAATCACCTAAGCCCAGCAGGTGAGTGTGCCACCGCACCCCAGCCTGGGCAACAGAATGAGACTCAAACTCAAAAAAATAAAATAAAACGAGGGTTGGGCATGGTGGCATGAACCTGTAGTCCCAGCTACTCAGGAGGTTGAGACAGGAGGATCTCTTGAGCCTAGAAATTTGAGGCTGTAGTGTGTAATGATCACACCTGTGAACAGCCATTGCACTTCGACCTGGACAATAAAAACAATAAGAGAAAAATGCAGGCAATGAGATAATCTGATCCTAGCTTTTGTGTTTTTTTTTTTTTCTTTTTAGTGGCAGGTCTCGGTGGAAGAGAAGAATGACAAAATGAGAGAGTGGCAGATCTCAGTGGAACCTTCAAAAATGTTAGGGTCACACTCTCCCAGCAGGGCCTCCAGAATGTTAGGTCAGGCCCGCTGGGGGTATAGGTGTTTGGGGTGCGACCTGATGCCGCATGAAAGATGCAAAGAATTGCACAGAAGTTAGAATAGAAAACACAGTTTAGGCCGGGCTCAGTGGCTCAGCCTGTAATCCCAGCACTTTGGGAGGCTGAGGTGAGTGGATTGCCTGAGCCGGCGGGTTCGAGACCCACCTGGGCAACTTGGCGAGACCTCATCTCTACAATAAATCAAAAATTAGCCGGGCATGGTAGCGCGCGCCTGTAGTTCTAGCTACTTGGAAGGCTGAGGCGGAAGGATCGCGGAGCCCAGCGGGTCGAGGCTGCGGTGGCTGGGAGCGGCCACTGCACTCCAGTATGGGTGACAGAGTGAGACTCCAACCCAAAAAAAAAAAAAAGGAAGAAAACACAGTTTACTTAAAGTCAATTAGAGAGGGAGAGAGAGAGAGAAAGAAGATTCACTTCCCCAAGGTGGGTGAGGGGGTCAAAGCCAGGAAGCATGAGGACACCAGAGTCTAGCAAGGCAATGGCCCATATGATCCTAGCTTTAAAGAAAAAAAGGGCTGTAAGGATATGCAGCCAAATATGCTTCTTGTTGTCAGAGTAACAAGCAATTTGGGTTCATTTGTGTACTTTTCAGTTAAGCAAGGAACAGATCTGCTTTTGCAGTTATTTAAATTATTGTAAAATAGATTCAACAGAGACATTCGATGACTAGAAAGCGGAGGGTGAAGCCGGGCTCAGTGGCTCAGCCTGTAATCCCAGCACTTTGGGAGGCTGAGGTGAGTGGATTGCCTGAGCCCGCTGGTTCGAGACCCACCTGGGCAACTTGGCGAGACCTCATCTCTACAATAAATCAAAAAATTAGCCGGGCATGGTAGCGCACGCCTGTAGTTCCGGCTACTCGGAAGGCTGAGGCGGAAGGATTGCCAGAGCCCAGCAGGTCGAGGCTGCGGTGGCCGGGAGCGGCCACTGCACTCCAGTCTGGGTGACAGAGACTCCAACTCAAACAAACAAACAAACAAAGCGGAGGGTGGAACAGAAAGAAGCAGCCTGGAAAGTGCTCTTTTCAGCCTCAGAGAGGAAGGGCAGGGCTTATGCGCAGTTTTGGTCTAAGGAGACCTCCTGAAGGAGCTGTGGTTACTGGAGAGGCCAGGACGCCTTTCAGGGGCGATTGGTGCAAGCCCCACCTGCCAAGGCTCACTGGTGGGCTTGTCTGAACTGGCCATCTGTGTACTACAGTGGAACTTCCCTGAGATCAATTCCTTCCAGGCACCATCGCATGCGACCCCCAGAGAAAGGGGGTAGGACAGCGAGAGCCTCCCAGGCAGGGTGAATTCCTCACCTTGTGTTTTTTTATGGCTTTGGTCAGGTGGCTCACGACATCTATGTCCTGAACTCCTCGGGCCTTGAACTTCTTCGTCCACGAAAGCAGGATACCCTGTGGGAAGATTTCAGATCCAGTCCTAAGGAAGGCGGCGCTCGGATGGAAAACAGCTGCAGAAACTTCACACCTAAAATGCACCCCCATGGCCCTCTCTTCTGCAAGCAGAATCACCCCAGTTCTTCTAACATTGCTTTTTGAGGCCTTTTCTAATAATAAGCAACTTTGTTACTCTCAGCTGAGTAGTTTGAAACATATGGAAACAGAAAGAGCAATCGCTGAAGAGTTAGAGTGCTAGGATTCATCAGACGCGGGGTAAGTGGTTGAACCTCTTTGAGCCTAAGTTTACTCATCTGTAAAATGGAAATGTCACTTCTCTGCCTCTCTCAAAGGAAGGCTCTAATGAAAATAATTAGGCCGGGCTGGGTGGCTCAGCCTGTAGTCCCAGCACTTTGGGAGGACGAGGTGAGTGGATTGCCAGAGCCCGCGGGTTGGAGACCAGCCCGGGCAACTTGGTGAGACCTCATCTCTACAATAAAAATAAAAATAAAAATAAATTAGCCAGGCGTGGCAGTGCGCCTGTAATTCCAGCTACTTGGAAGGCTGAGGCGGAAGGATCACCAGAGCCCAGCAGGTCGACACTGGGGTGGCCATGAGTGTGCCACTGCATTCCAGCCTGGGTGACAGAGTAACACTCCAACTCAAAAGAAAAAAAAAGAAAATAACTAGTGTATTACACATGTAGGATGCATGGTTTGCCAAGTCCACAAACCATGTTAGGACCAACATGGCATAACTTTGCATGACTCTCTCAGGAACTTAATTTCCACTTAGAAAAATGATACTCGTCGGGCTCGGTGGCTCAGCCTGTAATCCCGCGCCTTTGGGAGGCTGAGGTGAATGGATTGCCTGAGCCCGTGGGTTCGAGACCCACCTGGGCAGCGAGACCTCATCTCTACAATAAATCAAAAATCAGCCGGGCGTGGTAGCACGCACCTGTAATTCCGGCTACTCGGAAGGCTGAGGTGGAAGGATCAGCAGAGCCCAGTGGGTCGAGGCTGCCGTGGTTGGGAGCGGCCACTGCACTCCAGTTTGGGCGACAGAGTGAAACTCCAACTCAAAAAAAAAAAAAGAAAAGAAAAATGATACTCAGCTGTATGCATAGACAAGTGTCTGTAGTCCCAGCTAATTGGAAGGATGAGGCAGGAGGATCGCTTGAGCCCAGGAGTTTGAGGCCAGCCTAGGCAACACAGCAAGACTCTGCTAAAAAAAAAGGAAAAAAATCGTTCTCAATTCTCATTATCAATTATTGCCTACAAATGGCATTTCTCCAAGAGTCTCATGTCTAAAATCGCAAATAATCATAGCTTTTTTTTTTTTTTGAGTCAGAGTCTTCCAAGTAGCTGGAACTACAGGGACGAGTTACTATGTCTAGCTTATTTTTTTTTTTATTTCTTGTAGAGACGAGGTCTTGTCAAGTTACCCAGGTTGGTCTCGAACCGTGGGCTCAGGCAATTCTCTCGCCTCCCAAAGTTTTGGGATGACAGGCGTGAGCCACTGCGCCCGGCTAATCATATAATATTTTTCGACTGGAAGACAACTAGGAAGTTGAGAGAATTGCCCAAGTTTGCTTAGGCAAGAGCAGCTGACCGCAAATTCGCAAGCTCCCTGACCATACCTCCCTCAATCCTCTCAATTTATGGATAAACACCCTGAGATGTAGAAAGGAAGGAAATGTCTCGAGGCTTCCCACAAAGAGTAAAGGACAGGGCCCAATTAGAATGCAGGTCTCCGACTTCCGATTAACCCCCCAGGGTTTTTTTTTCCTGAACCACAGTGCCGCCATGTGGCAGCTCTCTCTAACTTCTGCTCTCACTGGCTATGGCAACATCGTTGCTTCACACGACAGAGGGATGTACAGGGGGGTTTTCCCCAAAAAAGGGGGCTTCCCCCAAAAAAAGGGTGCTAGAGACGGCGTGCGACCTGCCAGGGGAGGGTGTGTGGAAAAGTGAAGGATGAATGCTTGTCATATGATGTTAAATGATAAAATGCAGTTGCATATAACTCTGTGTGTGTGTGTGTGTGTGTGTGTGTGTGTGTGTGTGTGTGTGTGTGTGTGTATGCTTTTTTTTTTTTTTAGTAGTCAGAGTCTTACTCTGTCACCTAGGCTGGAGTACAGTGGCACACTCACGATCACCGCAGCCTCGATCTCCTGGGTTCAGGCGATCTTTCCGCCTCAGCCTTCCAAGTAGCTGGAACTAGAGACATGCGCCACCATGCTCAGCCAGGCTGATCTCAAACCCAGGCTGATCTCAAAACCCATGGGCTCAAGCAACCCTCTTGCCTCCACGTCCCAAAATGTTGGGATTACAGGTGTGAGCCATCGCACCCAGTCACAACTGTATTATTTTTAAAACAATAGATACACCAAATAGATGTGACTGAATGGAAAACCCCAATTCTAGTACTGGGTAATGCTGAATGTTGAATTAGAGATCACTCCTGTTTTCTTTCTTAAACATTTCAGTTCCTATTTTCCTCATCTTTGTCTTTTTTAACCTTGAAAAAGTTCGCCATTTTATCATCAGAAAACACACACACACAGAAATTTCTCTTTGGCTAAGTTCTGCCACCTCATTTAAAAAAACAACAACAGCCGGGCATGGTGGCTCAAGCTTGTAATCCCAGCACTTTGGGAGCTGAGGTGAGAGGATTGCCTGAGTCTAGGAGTTCGAGAACAGCCTGGGCAACTTGGCGAGACCTTGACTCTACAATAAATTTTTAAAAAGTAGCCAGGTGTGGTAGCACATGCCTATAGTTCTAGCTACTTGAAAGGCTGAGGCAGAAGGATCGCCTAAGCCCAGCAGGTCAATGCTGGGGTGGCTATGAGCATGCCACGGCACTCTAGCCTGGGAGACAAAGAGTGAGACTCCAACTCAAAATAAAAAAAATAAAAAAGAATGAAAAAGTAAAACTCAGCCTGTTTCCTGTATAGATGATGGCAAATTCCCATTCAACAGAGTCAAATAAATAATCGACAGAACTTTTCCATTGTGAGCTGGTTGCCTGTTACATACAACACATTGTGCTAGAGACCCTGGGTGGGAAAAAGGAATTACACAAAACAGCATGGGTCCTCTGAAAGCCTCTGTTGACTTGGGGGACAAGGTGCAAAGGCACACAGAGACAAGAAACCTAGAGATGGCCATCACAGCAGTCACTCCTGTGTGTGCCCCAGGCACAGTGTTGAACCTTTCCAAGTGCTTTGTCTAAGCTTCACCTCAGCCTGGCAGGTAGATATTATTATTATTATTTTAATTTTATTTATTTATTTATTTATTTATTTATTTATTTATTTACGAATGGGAGTCTCACTCTGTTGCCCAGACTGGAGTGCAGTGGCCACTCCCGGCCACCACAGCCTCGACCTGCTGGGCTCTGGTGATCCTTCTGCCTCAGCCTTCCAAGTAGCCGGAACTACAGGTGCGCGCTACCACGCCTGGCTGATTTTTTGATTTATTGTAGAGATGAGGTCTTGCTGCCCAGGGCGGGTCTCGAACCCGCAGGCTCAGGCCATCTACTCACCTCAGTCTCCCAAAGGCGCAGGATTACAGGCTGAGCCACCGAGCCTGGCTAGGTAGACATTATTTATCCCTGTTTTACAAACAAGAAAACAAGGGCCTTAAGAAGTCAAGGAGTTTGTCCAAGAGGACATGACTTGTTCTGAACATGGTTTAAGGCCACGTCTGCGGAGCGTGAAAGCTCATTCCCTTTCTGCTACTTTCACACCAATCCGTGGCTCTAGCCAACAATATCAAACAACCTCAAGTGGTCCATGATGTCACTGTCAGCTGAGTGTCATAACCAGGATATGCAGTCGGAGATCGGGGCCACCACCCCACATAGGAGTGGCCTGGGACACTAGACTCTTGACGATAACCTCAGCCCCACAATGCCCCTTTGCTTATTGTCACAAGTTTACACAAGATGGGGTTAGGCGTCCTCCAGTTTAGAAACTGAGATACACAGAGAAGAACGACGGGGACACCCAGTCTGGCCAGGAGCACAGCTGGGGCTGTATCTCCCAGGCACTGCATCTACTCAAGAATGTCTCTCCAGGGCCCCCTCTCCAAGGCCCCCACCTCAGTCTGCCCCCTAGGGCTCATTGCAGAGAGGGACTCTCCACGCACCTGTTCTAGATCTCATTGGCCACGTCAGTAGTCCCAACTGTAGCCCTCAGACGGGCAGCCCCGCATCTCCCAGGAGCCCTTCAGAAAGGATAACTGGGGCCTCACTGCAGAACCACAGACTCTGCTTAACAAGCCCTCTGAGGAATTCTGATGCCGCCAAGGTTGGACACCCTGACCCTTACACTCTTGCTGTGCCCATGAACACAAAGTCAAGGTCGCTGTGTTCACGAGTTCTGTGACTCACACTGCCACCTCATTAACAAGAAGAAAAGGAAAAGACGGACAACGCCCTCCGTGGCTCCCTCCCGTGCCCAGCCTGATGGCCACTCGGCCTCATTCCCCAGACCCGATCCCTGCCCAGCGGCTTCCCTCCCTGGCACCGGCCTCACCTCTTCCAATTTCGTTTGTTTGCAAGGGAAGGAAAAGGTTAGGCCAAGGGGCAGTTTCTTGTGTTTCAGATTTTTGGTCTTCATGAAATCTGCCAGACAGTCGGCTAAGTATTCAAACAGCTGCAGAGGGGAGGAAGCAAATGACACGGGCTGAGGCATGCATCCTCACACACTAGTGCCAAGGCCCTGCCCGTCCCCCCTCGGGGAGCCCTGCCCGTCCCCCCGGGGACCCCTGCCCGTCCCCCCCAGGGGTCCCCGTCCTACCTCGGTGCCATTCCCACGGATGATCTCATTGGGCATCGGGTAGAACTGACTCTCCATCTGGACTTGCCGCTTCCCCTCCTTGGCGACTTGCACCTTCAAAACCCGAAACTTGGACCCTCCCAGATCCAGGGAAAGGAACTCCCCGTTTTCTATCAAGAAACAAAATCATGGAGGGGCTACTGCGATTATGCTGATGCATAAGTTCACAGTGTCTGTTTTTGGCATGGCAACACTGCAGTGTTGGGAGTCTGTTTATCGTTTGTCATTTGGAGTGACAATGCTGTGCTTGTGGAAACGCCTTGTGTTTTGCCGATTTGAAGAAAGTTAGTGCTCTTTGTGGGCTAAAGAAGAGGGAGTGTCAAGTGGAAGAAAATGAACACTTCCGACATGTTCTTCTGTTTCGATTCGACAGAAAAGGCAGCTGGAAACATTGTGCCATGCAACAGGGAGAATGCCTTCGAGGACAGCACGGCCAGAAAAGGGCTTTGCCATTTCTTTTTTTTTTTTTTTTTGAGTTGGAGTCTCACCCTGTCGCCCAGACTGGAGTGCAGTGGCCGCTCCCGGCCCCCGCAACCTTGACCTGCTGGGCTCCGGCGATCCTTCCACCTCAGTCTTCCAAGTAGCCAGAATTACAGGCGCGCGCTACCACGCCCGGCTGATTTTTTGATTTATTGTAGAGATGAGGTCTCGCTGCCCAGGCGGGCCTCGAACCCGCGGGCTCAGGCAATCCACTCACCTCAGCCTCCCAAAGGCGCGGGATTATAGGCCGAGCCACCGAACCGGCTGCGGCTTTGTCATTTCAAAGAGGGCCACTTTGACCTGAGTGAAAACCATTGGGCTCTGATGAAGATCGTTTAAACGCTTTAATCCACGATCATCCACTCAGTCAACCCGAGAACTGACAATTATGGTGAACTGTGATGTCATCCATCATGTGGCATTTGCATTCCACAGTCAAGCGACAAACACTACGAACTTATGCATCAGCCCAGTGTATGGCGAGCTCTTTGTTAGACGTTGGACATATAATAAGTGAGCCAGGTATCATTATGCCCTCTTGCTGAGGCCGAGGGGTGCAGCCACTTGTCAGGGCCCTCGAGGTAAGGGCGGCACTGAGGTGTGAACCCACGCCTGTCTGACTCTGCAGCCGGAATCAGCGTGTTCACTGGAGAAGACAAATGTGAAGGTGCTTCACGCAGAAGGTAGGAGCCCACCATGGGGCACCATCACAGGAAGGGAGAGATGGTACTCCAAGCTTGGGAGACACTCAAAGGCAGGAAGGAGAGGGCAGAGGTGCAAGGAAGGGAAGTCAGCTGCATACCCCCCCAATCCAGCAGGCAGAGAAAAGACATTCCAGGAGGGAAAGGAGAAAGGGACGAAACCATGGCGCCTGAGATGCTAAGGATACTTAATTTTTTAGGTCAGAGCCACTCCCAAAGAGAAACTGGAACATGCCCCAGGCCCAAGACAGATGCTGTAAATAAAAAGGCAGAAACAGGCCGGGCTCGGTGGCTCAGCCTGTAATCCCGCGCCTTTGGGAGGCTGAGGTGAGCGGATTGCCTGAGCCTGCGGGTTCGAGACCCGCCTGGGCAACTTGGTGAGACCTCACCTCTACAATAAATCAAAAAATTAGCCGGGCATGGTAGCGCGTGCCTGTAGTTCCAGCTACTTGGAAGGCTGAGGCGAAAGGATCGCCAGAGCCCAGCAGGTCGAGACTGCGGTGGCCGGGAGCAGCCACTGCCCTCCAGTCTGGGTGACAGTGAGACTCCAACTCAAACAAACAAACAAAAAAAAGGTGGAAACAATACCTGAGTTGGGGGAGGCAGCCTACTCTGTGGACTTCTCAGGATTCCTGCCACAGATACCGAATGGGGGACTCAGGTTGAACCAACAAATCTTTGCACTAGTGGATCCGTGCCTGAGAGGCCAGGCTTGCTTTGTGATGCATCCCAGGGCACGTGTAAGTGAAACTCCACATCCTTAAGTCCTGCACCCAAGTGGCCTTGTTTTGTACCAAGTGACCCCAGCCTCAGCTGCCTGGACCAAAGGGACCAGCTGGCCAATCAGACTTACTCTTTGTGAAATGTGAAATAAAATACGGTGGGAGTTGCTAAACCACAAGATGGCAAATACTGAAAGTGTCCCCAACCCAGAGGTCAGCCAGGCAGCCAAGGTAGCCCCAAGGAAGCTGAAACTGTGGGAGGAAGCTCTCGAGATCCCACTCTCTTGAGACATAAATGCACCACAGTTCCTGCCCTCGGGTTTCCAGGATCCGGCTCCAGTGGGTTTCTCTGTTTCTGGTAATCAAAGAGCCGGAGGCAAGGCCCCCTGTCCCCACTCCTGTGGCCCAGGTTACTGGTATTCAAACTGTAACGTGCATGTGACTCTCCCAGGAACTGTCAACATGCAGACTATCAGTGGCAGTGGGGCCTGAGGCTCTGCATTGCTCTTTTTTTTCTTTTTTCTTTTGAGTCGGAGTCTCACTCTGTCACCTAGGCTGGAGTGCAGTGGCACACTCATGGCCATCGCAGCTAGGTTCTGGCGACCCTTCTGCTTCAGCCTTCCAAGTAGCAGGAACTACAGGCGCATGCCACCATGCCCAGCAATTTTTTTTTTTTTTTTTATTGTAGAGAGGAGGTATTGCCATGTTGCCCAGGCTGGTCTCGAGCTCCTGGACTCAGGCAATCCTTTCACCTCCGCCTCCGCCTCCTAAAGTGCTGGGATTACAGGCGTGAGCCACCGTGTCCAGCAAGACTGCATTTCTAGATAAGTTTCCAGGCGATGCTGCAGTGGCTGCTGCTGGCCTGTGGGCCACAGTTAGGGTAGCCAAGGTATAGATCCTCACTTGCAGACCTACTCAGCTCGAACCTTTGTTTTTGTAGAGACATCTGGAGATTCTTACCTCCCCACATCAGCCCCTGATGGAGCCATGGATGATCTGGTGAGGGAATTCAGAGAGCTAATCCTATGCACCTGTTATTAGCACATATTAACTACCCAGCAAGAGGCGCTTTCACAGATGCTATCTTGCTGCGTAGGAAGAAAGGTAGATCACATGATTCATACGCACACATTTACTGAGCACCTCCTCTGTGCCGGAGAATGTGTCAAGTGCGTGTCAAGTGCTTAGGATGCAAAAATGCAAGACGGAGTGCTCCCTGGAGAGTGGATCGGAAACACAGGCACGTAAATAAGCCAAGATGGGGAGAGATATTCAAGTCAGAGCTGGGAGCCAAAGGCAGTTAGTTGCTTCCCAGGGAGGCAGCACAGAGCTGTACCCTGAAGGTTGAGAGGCAGTTGGCTGCCAGACAGGGCAGGGCGGGGGGTCTCAGGGAGCAGAACTGTGGGCAAAGGAGACAGTCAGTACACTGGTGTGCGCTTTGGCAGAAGAGGGCAGCTGTGACAGAAAAGAGGCCAGAAGGTAGTCTTGGGTTAAATTAGAAAAGATTTGGAAAAGCCTTCCTAACCTCAAGGAGCTTGGGCTTTAACCAGAAGATGAGAGGAAGCCACAGAAATATTTTAAACAAGTGAGTGCCAAGATCCTCTCGAGATTTTTGGAAGAAAAAAAACAACACTTCTGGCATCAATCAGAATAGACTGGGGGTCTAACAAAAGAGGAGGCTGCCATGGTGCCCTCCAGACTGGAGGTGACATGCTGAGACCTGGCTGGTGTCTGGGGGGAAACTGGTCTCCCTCCCAGCCCCTCGCGGCGTTATCACTGACTCAAGATGCCATTTCATGGAAACCACATGGTGGGATTCTTTCCATGACTCTGATCCCAGAGAAAGGACCCAGTGGACCCTGGCAACAGCAGCAGTGGGAGCTTCAGGGTCTTCGCCACGATTATTAAGAGAATAGGCCGGGCCTGATGGCTCATGCCTGTAATCCCAGCACTTTGGGAGGCTGAGGTGGGGGGGAATCACTTGAGGCCTGGAGTTTGTAACCCGCCTGGGCAATATAGTGAGATCCCCATCTCTATCAAAAATTTTAAAACTAGCCAGGTGTGATGGTGCGTGCCTGTAGTCCCAGCTACGCAGGATGCTGAGGTGGGAGGATCACCTGAGCTCGAGAGTTTGAAGTTACAGTGAGCTATGATCGTGCCACTGCACTCCTGCCTGCGTATCTATAAAAACATAATAAGGCTGGGCATGGTGGCTCACGCCTATAATCCCAGCCCTTTGGGAGGCTGAGGTGACAAGACTGCCTGAGCCCACGGGTTCGAGACCAGCCCAGGCAATTTGGCGAGCCCTCATCTCTACAATAAATCAAAAAAATTAGCCAGGCGTGGTGGCTTGCACCTGTAGTTCCAGCTATTTGAAAGGCTGTCAAGGAAGGATCGCCTTAGCCCAGCAGGTCAAGGCTGCGGTGGTCATAGGTGTGCCACTGCACTCTAGCCTGGGTGACAGGGTAAGGCTCTGACTTAAAAAAAAAAATTAAAAATAAATAAATAAATAAATAAAATTAAAAAGAAAATCACATTTCCTTTTAAAAAGAAAAGTCCTCCCAAGGAGGGAGATTCCTTCTGACAAATCACCAGTGGTAGGTGATCCTCCACGACCTCTGAGGACACAGAGGGTTCCCTTCTCCTGAGCCACAGCAGGGGCTTGTGCCTTCACCCCTCCCCCACCTCCCAGTGCGTGTCTCCCAAAAGTGCACAGTGACTGACTATGTCGGTTCCTGAAGAACCAGAGTCTCCAGGGGGAGAGGAAACCACACGTTGAGGAAACACTCCAGGTGAATCTTCAGTTTGGGCATGTCCTAGCATAAGACCCTGGGCCCCATCAGCCAGCCCTGGGCTTACCTCACGACCTCACGGCTCCCGGGCTCACCCCCAAGGCCTACGTGGTGGCAGCCTAGAAGGCTGCCTGGAGGCAGAGGCCAAGAATAGAGTCAGCTGGGCTGGTCCAGAAGGCCCAAGTGATAATAGCACTTTCAAGGGACTTGATCTTAAGTCAGAACAGTCCCTCACAGCCCCTGACCGAAGGGCTGGGAAGCAGCTAAGGCTCACACGGGTGACCACCCCCACCTCAAGTAGCTTCAGACAGATTGTTCTGAAGACTGAAATTGCACTGATGTCTGAAATTCAAGCCACAAGGGTTTGGGAGTTTTATTTGAAACTTCATCGGTTTCACTTCTTTTGTTAAATGATTATTTTCATTTTAATAGAAATGGGGTCTTGCTATGTTGTTTAGGCTGGCCTCAAACTCCTGGCCTCGAGTGATCCTTCCACCTTGGCCTCCCAAAGTGCTGGGATGACAGGCATGAGCCACCATACCCAGCCCAGTTTCACTTCTCAATCTTCTGAAGCAGCCAGGGCCAGAAAGACTCCTCTTGCCCCACAGACACAGACCATTAAAGGTCACTTCCGGGGACACACCTTATCTGTATCTGGAGGAGGGGCCGCAACCCAGGAAGCCAGGAGGACTTAGCCCTGGTGCAGCCCGCGACACACCATGACTCAGGTGCTTCCTGCTAATGGTCCCAAACGACCTGTCAAGGATCACCATTTCCCTCATAGACCTCATGGCACTGTGGCAAGGACCACGCCAGGATTTCCAGATAGGGCTGTCTCTCTCCAAAGCTCCTGTTCCTCCCGGGTGATGCATTGCCCACCCCAAGTACCCGCCTGCCAGCAAGGGAACAAGGTTTTTTCCATCACAGAGTCCAAAGGGCTTCTCAATCTGAAGAGCCAAGCTACTTTGACCCACACGTTGCTCCAGAGGGGTCCAGAACCAACTCATCCAATCAATCCTGAGAGTTCCCCAATTTCAGGCTCTGCTCCTTTGAGGGCTCTGAAGCCCTGCAGGAGTTTGGTTTGAGCACAAGGACCCTGACATGGGGGAAGCCCCTTGGTCCTTGGTGCCCTCATTTGCCCTGGTGACAGCAGCTACACCACAGAGCTCTTAGGGGAGCGTGTGCCACAAGCACCCCATGACCACGGTAGGTGCTTGGTGAGTACCTGCCGTTTTCCCTCTGATGGCTTTTGCCCAGAGGCTGCGAATGGAAGAGTTGGATGGTAGCTCATAGATTCCCCTCTAGAGAGCTCTAGGCTGTGGTAGACAAAATAACGGACCTCCAGAGATGTCCATCCGAGCCCCTGGATCCTGTGAATAGGTTAGGGTGCGTGGCAAAGGGGAGTCAAGGCTGTAGGTGGAGTTAAAATTGCTCATTCATTGATTGACTTTGAGGCTGGGAGGTTATCCTGGATTATCTGAGTATGTCTGTGTAATCAAAGAGTCCTTCCTTTTTTTTTAAGGATTCTCACTCTGTCACCCAGGCTGGAGTGCAGTGGCACGCTCATGGCCACCACAGCCTTGACCTGCTGGCCTCAGGTGATCCTTACACTTCGGCCTTCTAAGCAGTTGGAACTACAGGTGCATGCCACCATGCCCAGCTAATTTTGTATGTATTTACTGTAGAGATGAGGTCTCGTCAAGTTGCCTAGGTTGGTCTCAAACACCTGGGCTTAGGCAATCCTCTCATCTCAGTCTCCCAAAGTGCTGGGATTACAGGTATAAGCCACTGCACCCAGTCAGTCATATAGTCTTTCCTTCTTTCTTTTTTTTGAGGGGAGGTTGGAGTCTCATTCTGTCATCCAGGCTGGAGAGCAGTGGCACACTCACAGCCACCCAAGCGTCAACCTACTGCGTTCCGGGGATCCTTCCACCTCAGCCTTCCAATTAGCTGGAACTACAGGCGTGCGCTACCACGTCCGGCTAATTTTTTTTATTTATTGTAGAGACGAGGTCTCACCAAGTTGCCCAGGCTGGTCTCGAACCCGCTGGCTCAGGCACTCCACTTGCCTTGGCCTCCCAAAGTGCTGGGAGTACAGGCTGAGCCACCGAGCCCGGCCTATAGAGTCTTTCAATGTGGAGGAGGAGGAAGATAGAGGATCAGAGTCAGAGAGAGACTTGGAGATGCTACACCTCCAGTTTTGATGACAGAAAGGGCCATGAGCTGGGAATGCAGGGCAACTCTAGAAGCTGGAAGAGTCAAGAATACAACCAGATGTGGTAGTTCACGCCTATAATCCCAGTGCTTTGTGAGGCCTAAGCGGGAGGATCACTTGAGCCCAGGAATTTAAGACTAGCTTGGGCAACACAGCGAGACCTTGTCTCTACAAAAAGTCAAAAAATTAGCTGGGCATGGTGGTACACGCCTATAGTCCCAACTACTCAGTAGGCTGATATGATAGGATACCCTGAGCCCAGCAGGTCAAGGCTGCAATGAGCTGTGATTATTCCACTGCACTCCAGCCTGGGCAACAGAATAAGACCCCAACTCAAAATAAAAGTCAAGGAAAGATTCTCCCCCCAAGCCTCCAGAAGGAATGCAGCCCTGCCAAAACCCTAATTTTAGCCCAGTGAGACCCATTTTAAACTATAAGAGAACAAATGTGTGTTGTTTTAAGCCACTAAGTATGTGATAATATGTTACAGCAGCAGTAGGAAACTAATACATAGGTCAACTCTCTCATTTTACAGATGGAGAGGCTAAGGCTAAACAGTTGCCCAAGATCACTGATGGGTGTCAGAGCTGGGCCTCAGACTCAGGCTTCTTTTTTCTTTTTATTTTTTTTTTGAGTTGGAGTCTCACTTAGTCGCCCAGACTGGAGTGCAGTGGCCGCTCCCGGCCACCGCAGCCTCGACCTGCTGGGCTCCGGCCATCCTTCCGCCTCAGCCTTCCAAGTAGCTGAAATTACAGGTGCGCGCTACCATGCCTGGCTAATTTTTTGATTTATTGTAGAAATGAGGTCTTGCCAAGTTGCACAGGCGGGTCTCGAACCCGTGGGCTCAGGCAATCCATTCACCTCAGCCTCCCAAAGCGCAGGATTACAGGCTGAGCCACCGAGCCCGGCTGACTCAAGTTTCTTTTTTTTTTTTTCTTTTTTTGAGTCGGAGTCTCACTCTGTCGTCCAGACTGGAGTGCAGTGGCCGCTCCTGGCCACCGCAGCCTTGACCTGCTGGGCTTCGGCGATCCTTCTGCTTCAGCCTTCCAAGTAGCTGGAACTACAGGCGCGTGCTACCACGCCCGGCTGATTTTTTGATTTATTGTAGAGATGAGGTCTCACCAAGTTGCCCAGGCGGGTCTCGAACCCGCGGGCTCAGGCAATCCACTCACCTCAGCCTCCCAAGGCGCGGGATTACAGGCTGAGCCACCGAACCCGGCTAGGTTTCTTTTTTTTTTTTTTTTGAGTTGGAGTCTCACTCTGTCGCCTAGACTGGAGTGCAGTGGCCGCTCCCGGCCACCGCAGCCTTGACCTGCTGGGCTCCGGCGATCCTTCCGCCTCAGCCTTCCAAGTAGCCGGAATTACAGGCATGTGCTACCACGCCCAGCTGATTTTTAGATTTATTGTAGAGATGAGGTCTCGCTGCCCAGGTGGGTCTCGACCCCGCGGGCTCAGGCAATCCACTCACCTCAGTCTCCCAAAGGTGCGGGATTACAGGCTGAGCCACCGAGCCCGGCTTCAGGTTTCTTAAATTATCATTTACTATTATTTTAACAACATCATGGTTCCTTCCGTTACTTACTCGCCATAGCCTAGAATCTAAATACCTGGGAGTGAATGCTATTTATTAGTCATTTGACAAACATATCAGAGCCTGGTCTGAATCTAGCACAATGCTAGGTGCTTGGGACACCGGTGAGTGAGACTCTGGCCTCGGGGAGCGGTTGATGCAGCAGGAACTCTCATGCACAGCAGCATGGGGACACTTCCCAGAGGAAGGCAGGCATCTCTAAGCTGAGAGGGCAAAGCTATGTGGATGTTCCCCAGAGGAACAGCTGGAACACTCCAGCAGGAGAGGGAACAAACGTATGAGGCCAAGATGGGCAGAGCAGACAAGTTATCAGGAACCAGGAGGTATTCAGCAGGACTGAGCGTAGAGTTGGGAGGACAGGAGATGGAGAGACAAGGCCAGGCAGAGGGGCTGGGTATCCATTGGCCAAGAGGAACCAGACCAGAGCCTGGCAGTCCCCAGCCCACTCACCCGAGCCATCTGGAATGGCCCTGACAAAGGTAGGCAGCATCTTCACCGAGGCCGTGGGGTTGGTGTCCTTCGCCAGGCCCCTCTCCATTTCGGTCTGGAACCGCGCCATGATGTCAAAAAGGGTGTCATCGGAGAGCCGCATGTGATACAGGAACCTGTCCACCTGGAACAGATGCCAGCCACCAGGGTGGGCTACTGGGAGTGCTTGCCCTCCAGGACAGGCTGGGCTGTGCACTCCCACGCCCGTCACAAAGCTGCATTCTTGACTCTGGGGATGGTTGTATGACTTGGACTCCCAAAAGCTCTTTCTGGGACCCCTCAGCAGGCATGGGACAAGGTAGGGAATTGGGAGAACAGAACTGAACAGAGGACTGAGAAACTGTGTATTTATTCCTCTGAAGGGCAAACCCTGAGGAAGGAATGATTCCCCCATGATTCTTTTTTTTTTTTTAATTGAAGTCTCACTCTGTCACCCAGGCTGGAGTGCAGTGGCACATTCACAGCCACTGCAGCCTCAACCTCCTGGGCTCAGGCAATCCTTCCACCTCAGCCTTCCAAGGAACTGGAACTACAGGCATGCGCTACCACGCCTGGCTAATTTTTTGATTTATTGTAGAAATGAAGTCTCGCCAAGTTGCCCAGGTTGGTCTTGAACCCATGGGCTCAGGCAATTCTCTCACCTCAGGCTCCCTAAGTGCTGGGATTATAGGCATGAGCCACTGAGCCCGGCCAAGTTTATTTTAAAAGTCAGCTCAAATTGCTATTGAAAATGAGTGGATGTCATTCAAGTAACCAGGAAACTGGGGCAGAGTACTGCTGCTCCAACAGAGGGAAGGGTACAGATCACTATGGCTGTGCTCAGCCCACTTGGAGGGAGTGTGTCACTTCAGGAACGGCAGCAAGGCTTCTTGCCTCATGCTAATGCAGTCCAGATTCCCAAGGCTCGCTGGGATGGATGGCTAATGGGGGCAGGAGAGACACTGGCATATAGGCCCTGTATGTGCCAGCCCTGTTTTATATACTGAGCACCTTCTCCACCCTCCAGTTCACAAGGAGACCTGGTCCCAGGCACACTACTGGGGGAAGTGCAGTTTAAGGCTAATAACACACACTACAGATTCCCAAGGGCTTCTATGTATGTCACCTCTTCTTTTTTTTTTCTTTGAGTCATAGTCTCTCTCTGTCATCCAGGTTGGAGTGCAGTGGCACGCTCACAGCCACGACAGCCTTGATCCGTTGGATTCAGGTGATCCTTCTGCCTCAGCCTTTTTTTGTTTGTTTGTTTTTGTTTTTTGTTTTTTGTTTTTTTGAGTTGGAGTCTCACTCAGTCGCCCAGACCGGAGTGCAGTGGCGTGCTCCCAGCCACCGCAGCCTCGACCTGCTGGGCTCTGGCGATCCTTCTGCCTCAGCCTTCCAAGTAGCTGGAACTACAGGTGCACGCTACCATGCCCAGCTAATTTTTTGATTTATTGTAGAGATAAGGTCTCGCCAAGTTGCCCAGGTGGGTCTCGAATCTGCTGGCTCAGGCAATCCACCCACCTCAGCCTCCCAAAGCGCGGGATTACAGACTGAGCCACTGAGTCCGACTTGTTTGTTTGTTTGTTTGTTTTTATTGTAGAGACAAGGTCTTACCAAACTGAGCTCAGGCAATCTTGGGCCCAGGCAATCTTCTCGCCTCCAGCTCCAAAAGTGTTGGGATTATAGGAGTGAGCCACTGCACCTGGCTATGTCACCTCTTCTAATCCCTACAACATCCTTTGAGGCAGCCAGGGAAGGCCAAGTTCTTGTCCCCAACTAAGAGATAAGGAATAGGAGGCTTGGAGTCATTAAGTAGCATAAATAGATCTAAGATTAAGTGGCAGAACTGGAACTATAATGCAGCCTCTAGACTCCTCGCCCCATGGCCTGGTTTTGGTTCACAGCTCCATGGGGGTTCACAAGTCCAACAGACAAATTATACCAAAAGCACGGGGCTCACATCGCCTTCAACCCAGGACAGGTGCCAGCCATCAGCCGAGCATCAGAGGACAGGAGGACCCAGCTAAGCACCATGCCAATGCAGAGACCCAAGACGGGGAAATGACTGCTTGGCTCTGTGGCCTCGGGTGCCAGAGAAAGGCCAGAAAACCATCAGAGGGCTTTTAACAAAAAAGGACAATTGAGCTTTCAGCAGATTTGAGAAGACAGGATGTAACCAGGTCATGCTTCATTAAGGGCTTCCTGCTCCCCCGAGTCTGTTGATGACTAATTGGTGGGCACAGCCACACACAAATGAGGAAATCTGGATGGAAGGGACGTGACCCAAGTAATTGGGGCTGGGGAAGGGTGGGCTGCCCTGTGTAGGAACTGAACTTGGTCCTTTCTCACCCGAAGGCCCCTCAAACAGTGCCCTGTACCTACTGGCCACTTTTGTTTAACCTGAGAGTCTAAAGGCCTTCTCTAGACACATAATGCCATCCCTCCTATGTAAGTAATGGCTTCTGAGGCCCTGTGGGGGTCATTTGCGAGCTGCAGTTGAATGGGGTTATTTAGCACTTTGGATCACTGCTTGCTCTTTCAGTAAGTTAAAGTTAGGATAGAAAGAATGCCAGCTCAGCACCAGTCTCTTCTTTAGTATTAGTATCTTCCACCGCACGTGATACAGTCTTGGCTAGGAGTGTCAAACATATGTTGGGGGAAAAAAAGCTACATTTTATTTATTTATTTATTTATTTATTTCCTATCATCCAGAAGTGGGTTTTATTCTCAGCCAAGAGACAGCAAGACCAACAAAAAAAAAAAAAAAGCTACATTTTAAGTCCAAACAAGTGGCTGGTCTTGGTGGCTCAGCCTGTAATCCCAGCACTTTGGGAGGCCAGGCAAGTGGATTGCCTGAGCCCGTGGGTTCGAGACCAGCCCGGGCAACCTCATCTCTACAATAAATCAAAAAAATTAGCCGGGCATGGTAGCACACACCTGTAGTTCTGGCTACTTGGAAGGCTGAGGCGGAAGGATCGCTGGAGCCCAGCAGGTCAATGCTGAGGTAGCCGTGAGCGTGTCACTTCACTCCAGCCTGGGTGACGGGGTAAGACTCCAACTCAAAAAATAAGTAAATAAATAAGTCCAAACAAATGACTTGAGGCCTATGTAACTAGGGACATGTGCCAGGCACTAAGGAAGGGTACCTGTGCTGCAGAAAACCAAGCTTACTTTAGAGAGACTCACAGACCTTCAGAGGGGATATCTTTTTAACAAGAAAGCCAATGGACAGCATGATCAACTTGGGGCAAATTCATCAATTTAAAGCTCAGAGCTGTTGAATTACAGAATATGACTGGAAGGAGCCTTTGAGATCATTCAGTCCAAAGGTCTCAGGTTATGAATTGAGAGTCATAAAAAGGTTCTACTCTTTGACCCAGTGATTTCACTTCTGGGAATCGATTCTCAGGAAATAACCCTAAATATAAAGAATGATAAAGGTCTACCAATATTTATCATAACAACATTTTAATTGTTGAAAATGTTTTGGAAAACATCCAAATGTCCAACAAGAGGGTAAAGATAGGCAACCCCCTCAGGTCCCCTCCAACTGTGGGGGCTTTACTGTCCTCTCAATAAAACCTGCTTTCTAAAAAAAAAAAAGAGGGTAAAGGTTAAATAAATTATGGCATATCCACTTGATGGACTATTGGAAAGACATTACAATGATAATTATGAAGATGGTGGAGAAATGTCCATAAATGGTTACAGTATAATATGTGGCAGAAGGTTCAGAACTGCACATACATTATAAACAGAACTGTAAAATCATACACCATGAGAAAAACCACAAAGATTTCCACACAACAGATGAGAGTGTTTGTGATTAAATGTAAATTAAAGGTGGGATTGAAGGTAACATTCCCACTTTTTTCGTAATATTGACTTATTAAACTGTTAAAAAATACACATTGAAAACCTAACCAGTTCTCTTATGGATGACCTCTCAATCTGGAGGTCAATGACCAGACCTGGCCCAGTGTTATCAATAGGTCAAATAGGTCAATATATTGAATTGGAAAAAAAAGCTGTCAGGATGGTTTCTATTTTTATTTTCCTTTTTGTTTTAATGTTGGTATGGGAAGATTTTTAAAAACTGTTCCAAGGTCAGAATAGTAACTCTAGCAGACAAATTTGGCCCAGTATCTTGACAGTTCTAGAGGCAGGAACACAGAAACTAAGGAGAGCATTAACTAACTGACCACACAGAGGAAGGAAACTGTGCCTTTTGAGTAGGTGTGTTTTACCACAGGGAGGAGGAGGATTCTCTCAGAACTATGACTCAGCCCAGCAGCCATAAACCAGCTACCAAGAGACCTGCTGGTTCACTTGCTTAATTAAGGTAGCTACAAAAGTGCTCCCAACTTTCTTGCCTTCCATGGGGAGAGGAAGATCAAACCCAGGCTGACCCTCCTTTCAGAATGATCTGGAACATGTCAGTGGAGGCCATACTTCTGGTCAAAAGAGCCTCTGGAGCCTGCACCTGGGCTGGTGGATAGACATGATCTGCTTGATCCCAGGGTACAACAAAAGGTTAACCACCACAAAGGGCCCAAGGAAATGAACTTGAAGAGCCAAAGGTTTCAGGGTTCCAAGACTTCCTTAGGGCTGGATATTTACTAAGCCAGTGAGAAAAGAAAGTGAATTCTTAATCTTAATTTTTGATTTATTATTATTGTTAATTACTATTGTTATTATTATTATTTTTTTTTGAGTTGGAGTCTCACTCTTTTGCCCAGACTGGAGTGCAGTGGTTGCTCCCAGCCACCGCAGCCTCGACCTGCTAGGCTCCGGCCATCCTTCCGTCTCAGCCTTCCAGGTAGCCGGAACTACAGCCACGCGCTACCACGCTTGGCTAATTTTTTTGATTTATTGTAGAGATGAGGTCTCGCCAAGTTGCCTGGGCGGGTCTCTAACCCGCGGGCTCAGGCAATCCACTCACCTCAGCCTCCCAAAGAGTGGGATTTCAGGCTGAGCCACTGAGCCCGGCTTATTATTATTAATTAATAGAACTTTTTCACCTCATTAAGTTGCCAGTACAAGGCTACCTCAGAAGGTTTTGTGATCTAATCAACTAGTGAAAATGGACGGGTTGCATCTGTTGATTGACAATATTTTAAAATTTGCCGTCACCTCTAACCCAACTCTCTAATGAGTAGAATTTAGTGGGAGTTTATCCCTTCAAGCATGTAAGGGCTGTTAAGGGGCCAGACTTTCCTATCTCTCATTTTGAAAGGCAGGAGGGCATCATGGCAGAATGGAAAGAGCACTGGGGTCAGCCAACTTGAGTTTAATCCTAGTTCCACCTTAAGTGCCTGATGACCTTGTCAAGTCCCTCTTCTTTTTTTTTTTTTGAGTCGGAGTCTCACTCTGTTGCCCAGACTGGAGTGCAGTGGCCGCTCCCGGCCACCGCAGCCTCGACCTGCTGGGCTCTGGCGACACTTCCGCCTCAGCCTTCCAAGTAGCCGGAATTACAGGCATGCGCTACCATGCCTGGCTGATTTTCTGATTTATTGTAGAGATGAGGTCTCCCTGCCCAGGCGGGTCTCGAACCTGCGGGCTCAGGCAATCCACTCACCTCAGTCTCCCAAAGGCGCGGGATTACAGGCTGAGCCACCGAGCCAGGCTTGGCAAGTCCCTCTTCTAGGAGGACTTCTGATATCTAAATCGAGAGATGCTTCTTGCCCAGGGCAAGTAGCCTGACAAGGCAGTAGACTGAGATCATTCACCTGCCTGAAGTAAACCCTCATTACCCCCACTTGACCCTTGGCAACTTTTTAACCAGCCCAACTTGGAATAAATTTTGTAGACAAGTTCCTTGGGCCAAGTGACAAAATAACGCACACCATTAATAGCTTACTATTGGCCGGGCTCAGTGGCACAGTCTTGTAATCCCAGCACTTTGGGAGGCCGAGGTGAGAGGATTGCCTGAGCCCGCGGGTTTGAGATCAACCCGGGCAACCTGGCAAGACCTCGTCTCTACAATAAATCAAAAATTAGTCAGACATGGTAGCGCACGCCTGTAGTTCCGGCTACTTGGAAGGCTGAGGCGGAAGGATCGCCGGAGCCCAGCAGGTCGACGCTGGGGTGGCCGTGAGTGTGCCACTGCACTCCAGCCTAGGTGACAGAGAAAGACTTCAATTTTAAAAAAAATTAAAAATAGACATAAATAACAAAAATAGCATACCATTGGCAAACAGCACATGCCAATAATGAGTATTTCAATTATTGTACATTATGACTCACATCCCTCTTGGTGCTCATGTTTCTGTGCTTTCAAATACATGAATAAACAGATCTGCCGCAATAGTTCTAAAAACTTCTTTAAAAATGGCTCTCCTTTCCTTTGCGGCCTTTTGCAACAAACATCCCTTACATCAAACACAATCCCCTTCAAGCTTCCTGAAGATTCTCCTCATCCCCTTCCACATTAGATACCTGCCAGGAAGTGAAATTGAATGTTCGTGGCAGTAACGCAATGCCCAGGGACGTGGGAGATTTACTTCCTCATCCCCCTCTGTGAGTTTTTCACTGGTCACGTGCTCTCAGTTTCTTTTCTAATAAACTCTCCAAAATCTTCTTGGGTATAGGAATGGAATCAGTTAATCGTGCCAGTGAAGAATGAAACAGGCGTCTCAGCTATTTGAGTCCTTACCTTCTTGATCTGATCCTCCTTCAGCTTGGCGAAGTAAAATGCCATCAAGTGTACAGCAAACATTTTCTCCAAGTTTGATTCCCCCTGAGATGGGCAGAGATTTCTGTGCGGTGCTTACTCCCAAGACTCTGAAGTGCTACACACTTCCAGTTCAAGCTGAGAGACCTCCCGGGGAGCCAGGTGCTGCGGACTAAATACTTCCAGCCTGCTTGGTTCAATGATTAAACTTCGTCCCCTCTCTCTGGTTCCTCCCTCCAACACACACTTGGTTGTCTAATAGGAGGCTCCGGATGGTAGCTGAGGGTTGGTGGAGGAGAGGCAGGGAATTGATGGGTTGCTTGGCTATTTGAGAATTGGGTGCCACAGAATCTCGTTGCTAAGCAACACTCTTAAGCCAGTGCTCCACCAAGCCCACTCAGCCGAGAAAAATCTTCTGAAAAGTTGGGCACGAAACAAAGCCAACTTTCAACCAGTTGAGCTGCTCTGAAAATTTCCCATCCCAGACTTTTCTCCTTAGTCTTTCCCTCCTCAACCCGGTGGCATAACTCCATGACTTTCAGCTCCTCTGAATCACTGTCTTAATTAAGACTGAACACTGCACTGGTCAGGGAGATTTCGAGAATATTGGGTCAAATTCTTCCATTTGTGGTGGATCAAATCTCTTAGCTAACAGCCCATGGTTAGTAGAACACAATCAATGAAGACTGATCTATTCACAATGTTAAGCCAGAAAACTTTTATTTCACAGGTGGTGAACCAGAAAAAAACATGCATGAGAAAGAATGAACTGAAGTCACTGGTACTCACTGGGAATCTGCCACTGGAGAGAAAAACTGAAGTTACAGATGAGAAATCCCTCACGCTGTTGAGATATTTGCTTCATTCACCTATCCACTCATCACCTGATGTGAGAAAGACCCAGAAAGCACAATAAACCTTGCACTCTTCCCATAGTCACCAGCTGGCCAACAAAATCAATAACAACAGTGTTAACGACAGCAGCAAACATGGATGGCGCACTTACCATTCCCATTTTACAGATGAGCAAACAGAGGCCCAGAAAGTTTAAGTGATGCACTCAAAATCACAAAGCTGGTACAGTAAGGAATCAATCCTGGGAGCTTGATTCCAAGGCCCAGCTCTTAACCAATATATAACGTTGGCTCTCCAACTCTTCTTTCTCTACACAATAGATACTCAATTGGTAACTAATAGTAGCAGCAGCATTTTGTTAGGTTGTTATGAAGAATTTCCACTAAGTACTTGGAAAACAAAATACAGAGATATCATTCCAACAGGGTCTTCCTAGTAGAGGAAAAAGGCAAATAAAGAAATTCCTGACCATAACGTCCCAAATACTAATCAAATGCTCCCTAAAATTGGCAACTGGCCAGCTGTTAACGAGGGTCTGCTCACCACCCCAATGTTTTTCTCTCCCAAGTGGCACCTGCTCTTCATACAAGGGACTCTGGGGAAAAAAAGTGTTTTCCTAGTCAGCCGAACAGCCTCAGCTTTGTTTGCTTTTCTACTGCACAATCTCATTAATCAAAACAATTACTGAATGATCGCCTGGCAAGGGAGCCTGCAACAGCTGGCTCTTCAGAAGTCAATGATTCTCCGATCTGGGCACTCTACCCACCCCCACATGGATGAGCCTTCGGGACTCCAGCTTAAGCCCACACTACAGAGGATGCTTGATTAAAATTACTCCAGATACTTTTCTCAGATTGATGTAAAACTGTCGCCAGATTGAGCTCTATCCTCTTCTGTCTGTTTACCTCTCAGACCATGACTTTAAGCTTCTTTATTACATAAGAAAACAAAGGTTAACCTTTAGTTCCCAAAACCATTCAGTTCCCCAAAGCAGGTGGCACTATTGGTATTCTGAAATAGGCATGCCACTGCCTAGCCTGCACAGGCCAAGGATAACATCCTGGGGCAGATGACTAGTCGAGGAGTGATAATACTGCTTATCTTACTTCCTCCACTTATTTTATCTCATTTATTTTAGAGAGAGGGTTCCACTACATTGCCCAGGCTGGACTCGAACTTCTGGGCTCAAGTGATTCTCCCTCCTTAACCTCCCAGGAAGCTAGGACTACAGGCTTGTGCCACCATGCCCAGCTTTTAATTTCCTCATTTATTTTTATTTTTTTAGATTAAAAAATACAGTTTATTTAAAAGTAAATTAGAGAGAGAACGAGAAAGGAGAAAGAAGATTCACCTCCCCAAAGTGGGGGAGGGGGCCAAAGCCAGGAAGCATGGCGACAGCCATAGCTCAAAGAGCACATGGCCACACCAGAGTCTAGCAAGGCAATGGCCCTAATTCCCCCATTTAAAAAGTAACCTCTGCAGTGCAGTATGCACCAACTGTTATTGATTTATTCAACATAGGGATAAGAGTTACAATGGCCAGTAGACAAAAGGACACAAACCATCACCAAAGGTCTCTGCAATCTCACGGTTGCTTGTGTGAGTCAGATAGGCAGCCTTTGGAATTTTAATCAGGCAAATGACACCAGAGGATTTTCATCTGTTACATCATTCCATTTTTGATCTAAGCCCATTAGCATCTACATTCCATGTCTGAGTAAGCTGACTAAACCAAGAAGTTTAATGATTATAAAAATCATGTGCATTTGAAGTCATCTAGCTCATTCCCCTCATTTTATAATTAAGACAAAATAGATTATTTTTACCATTCCTCATCTGATTATCCTAATCCAACTTGTGGAATTTTTCACCCTTACCAAAGCTCTATTAGCTATTCAAGGATATCTGGGTTCAAGTCTTATAAACACTTGGATTTTGCTTACGAACACCCATTGGAGGGTTGACACTGGCAAGAGACGTTTTAGTTGAAGTGTATCACCCATCTGGCCAAAACTTCCATATAAGAAGGGAAACTCTCTTCTCTACACTCATCTGTTTCATAGAGCTCCACTTTAATCCACATGGTCCCAGTTGGGCAAGGTGGCACATGCCTGTGATCCCAGCACTTTAGGAGGCTGAGGCAGGAGAAGCACTTGAAGCCAGGAGTTTGAAACCATCCTGAGCAACATAGCAAGACCTTGTCTTTACAAAAAATAAAAAATTAGCTGGGTGTGGTGGCTTATGCCTGTAGTCCCAGTTACTCTGAAGGCTGAGGTGGGAGGATTGCTTGAGCCCAGGAGCTCGAGGTTACAGTAAACTATAATTACACCACTGTACTCCAACCTGAGCAACAGAGCAAGACCCCATCTTAACAAATTAAAATAAAATTTAAAAAAACATCCGCACGGTCCCTTTTGGCAAGGCCCAAAGATTTTTTTTTTTTTTTTGAGTTGGAGTCTCACTCCATTGCCCAGGCTGGAGTACAGTGGCACGTTCATGGCCACTGCAGCACCCCAGCATCCACCTGCTGAACTCCAGCAATCCTTCCAACTCAACCTTCCAAGTAGCTGGAACTACAGGCATGTGTTACCATGCCCAGCTAATTTTTGATTTATTATAAAGACGAGTCTCGCCAAGTTGCCTGGGCTGGTTTGGAACCCGCAGGTTCAGGCAATCCACTTCCCCTGGCCTCCCAAAGTGCTGGGATTACAGGCTAAGCCTTGACCAAATTCAGCCAGCCAGATATGATCTGCTTTCCTTTAAGTACTGTGCATGATAGGAGGACTAGCAGTCCAAATAAAATTTACCTATTTAAAATTTACCTATTTAGCAAAAAAATAAACATGGTATTTACCAGGAGTTTTATAATATTAATTCTTACAGCAACTATTGTTCTCTCCATTTTACAGATGGAGAAACAAAGGCACAGAGCCTAACTGGTACATGGTGGAAGAGGGCTGAATGCAGGCTCGAGTCCACGCAAGACACTGCCGCAACTGGCCAAGCAAAGCACAGGGGAAACGAGAGACCTGTGCTGGGCCTTAAGCCCTGGCAGCACAGTGGGAAGGGCACCGGCCTTAGGTTCCCAGCTGGGCTATTCTACTGAAGGTGAAGGTCCAAGTCCATTTTCGTATCTGGTTCATCTCTTGCTGCCTCAGTGGTCACTATGAGAATTAAAGTAAATCAATAAATTTAGAAAAGTAAATTAAATTAGATCACAGAAGGAAAGGCATGTAGCCTACCTGGGCACACTAAAAGCATCTCCGAAATCTAAGTCTTGACCTGACTAGGGTAGGGATTCCTTCCTAAAATTCCTATTTCATCTCATCCCATTTGGTCCCTTGGGATAAGAAATGTGTGCAGACCTTTCACTATACTCAGTACAACATAACTATAGACCATTAGAAGGTACCGGTTCCATTCACTGGAATTACAGGGTTAGGACTTATATGTAAGTTCTATTCCTGTTACTAAAGAAAACAGATCTTGAACTCCGTCCTGTATTTTTTTTTTTTTGAGTTGGAGTCTCACTCTATTGCCCAGACTGGAGTGCAGTGGCTGCTCCCGGCCACCGCAGCCTCGACCTGCTGGGCTCCGGCGATCCTTCTGCCTCAGCCTTCCAAGTAGCCGGAATTACAGGCACGCGCTACCACGCCCGGCTAATTTTTTGATTTATTGTAGCGATGAGGTCTAGCCAAGTTGCCCAGGCAGGTCTCGAACCCGCGGGCTCAGGCAATCCACTCACCTCGGCCTCCCTACGCACGGGATTACAGGCTGAGCCAACGAGCCCGGCCCGTCCTGTATTCTTTTTGATGATAAGTCCAAAGTCAAGTTGTCCATAACATAAACCAGCCTAACCTGCTGCTATTCCACTTACTGCTACAGAATAAGGAATCGAGTGTGACAGAGCAAACTTCCAGTGTAGAAAAACCAATGTAGAAACTCTCCAACTCTGCTAGGAGTTACAGTTACTATGGTGTCTCTATGGGAGCAATCACAAATGAAATAGAAATGTTATCCCGAGCAAGTTTCAAAAGAATGCTACTTCATACTCAAGTTGGGGTTGAAAGTTAAAAAAAAAATGCTACTGATCATTTTAAATCATTTTTTACAGGTTTATTTCTAACCTAAGACAGGAAATGCTCATGAAGAAATTATGACACAATTTTTAAAAATCACAACTGTACATTAAGAGTCCTATTTGCAAAACACATTTCAAGGAAAACACTGTAGAAGGAAAAGCAATTCATATGACTTTTAACATTTTTCAGTGTAATTACAATCTCAATTGCACAAAATTACTAACTTTTAAAAGCAAATGAGAGTTCAGGCTAAACATGGCATTAATACACAAGGATAAAGAAAAATGAAATCGTGATCAATGAGCAATCTTAACAATTCTGGAAGACAGAAAGCTGACAGAAAAGTAATGGTCTAGCAAACACTTCAGCCTAAGTGCCTGCACAGGGTGATTCTGTTACATAATTTGATGACATCTATAAAACTCTAGAAATGCTCAGGAATTGAAGGCCCAGATATCTGAGAAAAGCAGGGGGCAAGCCACAGAGCGGAAAACAGGAGACTGGTTACAAATCTAAATTAAAAAGCAGTTAGGCCCAAGGTATCCCCCTCCACCTCAAGCAATGAGTGACCACCCAATCCCCACCTTGTAGGAGACTGGGCATCTATCTGTCCAAGTCTCTGGATTTGGGACCATCAGGCATCAGGAAGTGGGAGTGAGACATAAAACTGGAACTAGGGCAACCAAGTGACACCCTCATTGAACAAGGGAACCCCAAACTGCTCTTTTCTGTCCAGCTTCCATCAGCAGATATATATCTGTATATATCCCTTTCTTCCCTTCCTGGGAGGAGATGGGGGAACCTTGTTTTTCCTCTGGCAAAATTAAATGACCTCAGAGAAAAAAAAAAACCCACAGATAAGGAAAAAGCAAAACTATAGAGACAGTAAACAACAGAGCAGTGGTTGCCGGGAATTTTGACAGGGGTGGGGTGGGGGAGAGGGCAAGAGGTTGAATAAGTGAAGCAGAGGAGTTTTTAGGGTAGTGAAACTATTCTGTATGATACTGTAACAGTGAATACATGACTTGATACATGTGTCAAAACCCACAGAACTTTACAGCAAAACAATTAATTTTATGTAAATTCAAAAAATATTTAGTTCAGGGACCCAGCAGACTGACAAAAGAATCTGACTGTATTGCAAATGTATAAAATAGCTTTACTGAAAGGGGAAAGAGAAGATGCTAGCCCAAGTAATTGTGGAAACGCATTGGTAAGACTTCAAGTAAAAGGAACTGTATGTGGCACTGTACTCTGCTTGATAAAGTTATTTCCTACAAGAGCATAGCTTCACAATTCTAAAACCACTATATGTATATACTGGAATTGAACAATTAAGTAAATGTATGGTGGATGGTAGGAGGTAGGTCTCTTTATTTTTGTGAGTTGGAGTCTCACTCCATTGCCCAGGCTGGAGTGCCATGGCACAATCATGGCCACCCCAGGGTCGACCTGCTGGGTGCTGGCGATCCTTCCGCCTCAGCCTTCCGAGTAGTTAGAACTACAGGCACGTGCTGCCACACTCAGTTAATTTTATTTATGTATTGTAGGGACAAGGTCTCGCCAAGTTGCCCGGTCTGGTCGCTAAACCCGCAGACTCAGGCAATCCACTCTCCTCGGCCTCCCAAAGTGCTGGGATTACAGGCTAAGCCACTAAGCCCGCCAAGGTAGGTTTCTTGTTGGTAGAGTGGGAGGTTTTAGACAAGCAAGGGAGAAGGTAGAATGATCCATGTTACTAGATTAGAAGTGAGGACATCACTATAAACTCATGTTTAGCTTGATATAGATATAGATAGCTATATACACATATAAGTATTTGGAGACATGTATATACATAGCTTAGTATACACTAAAACAGGTATACACATTTTAAAAGATGTTATCTATGTATTACTTTTCTTTTTTTTTTTTAGTTGGAGTCTCACTCTGTCGCCCAGACTGGAGTGCAGTGGCCGCTCCCAGTCACTGCAGCCACGACCTGCTGGGCTCCGGCGAACCTTCCTCCTCAGCCTTCCGAGTAGCTGGAATTACAGGCATGCGCTATCACGCCCGGCTGATTTTTTGATTTGTTGTAGAGATGAAGTCTCACTGCCCAGGTGGGTCTCGAACCCGCTGGCTCAGGCAATCCACTTACCTCAGCCTCCAAGGCGCGGGATTACAGGCTGAGCCACCGAGCCCGGCTTATGTATTACTTTTCAAAGTTGAATTAAATTACGGTAGCAATGTGTTGTATGATATTTTCTCAACCATTCTTCTGCCATTTTCTTTGAATGTCCTGCCATTTTCTTTGAATGCGGTGATGCTAGCATTCATTTGATTAATACCATCTTTTGAGTAAATGTCATACTTAAAATGTGTGTACATTTTTTTGGCACCCGCTGCATATTTCCTTGCTTTGTCAGCTGACAGACCCTAGAAACAATGACAGCCAGTAGCAACAGGCATACCTAGTGCCTAGATCTTTGTGTAATATTATTCTTAAAATGAAACAAAACACCAAAATGACAGGGATATGTCAAAGGGACCAGAAACCAACTGAAAGAGCTCCTGATAACCAAAGCTAGAACAATTTGAGCAAGATAAAGCATTATTGGATTATAACCCAAAGTATAAAATGAATTCCCATTAGCCTGTACTGATAAAAATAAATAAATATATAAATCAGGGAAAAAAGACAAATCTCCCATGCAGAAGAATTCCAATTTATATAGATACTCCCTCCTCAAAGAGGTGAAACATAGTGACTTCCTTCCAAAGAGTTAGGAAGAGCTGGGCTCGGTGGCTCAGCCTGTAATCCTGCGGCTTTGGGAGGCTGAGATGAGTGGATTGCCTGAGCCCGCGGCTTTGAGACCTACCTGGGCAACTAGGCAAGACCTCATCTCTACAATGAATCAAAAATTAGCTGGGCGTGGTAGCGCACACCTGTAGTTCCGGCTACTCGGAAGGCTGAGGCGGAAGGATCGCCGGAGCCCAGCAGGTCGAGGCTGCGGTGGCTGGGAGCGGCCACTGCACTCCAGTCTGGGTGACAGAGTGAGACTCCCACTCAAAAAAAAAAAAAAAAAAAAAAGAGTTCAGAAGAAAGGGGAGATAAGAAACTTTACAGTGAAAAAAACCTGACAGACTACCTCAGCCATGTGCTCAAGGTCAACATCAAAAGCGATGAGTCACATTGATACTTTGTACCTTTGATATGATGTGATGAGGATGGCGCTTTACCGCTTGGTTCCTCCTCCCCAAAACCTACAACCTCAGTCTAACCATGAGAAAAACATCAGGCAAATCCCAATTGAGGAATAGTCTATAAGACACCTGACTAGTACTCAAAGCTGCCAAGGTCATCAAAAGCAAGAAGAGTTTGAGAAACTGTCAGAGCCAACAGGAGCCTAACGAGACATGACAACTAAATGTAATGTGGTATCCTGGATGGGATCTTGGAACCAAAGAAGACCATTAGGTAGAAACTAAGAAAATCTAAATAATCTGTGGCCTTTAGTTAATACTAATTTTTCAATCTTGATTTCATTAATTACAGTTGTACTATATTAATGTAGATGTTAACAACAGGGAGAACTGAATGTCGAAAATACAGGAATTCAGCTGGGCTCGGTGGCTTAGCCTGTAATCCCATGCCTTTGGGAGGCTGAGGTGAGTGGATTGCCTGAGCCCGTGGGTTCGAGACCCACCCGGGCAAGCGAGACCTCATCTCTACAATAAAATCAAAAAATTAGCCGGACGTGGTAGCGTGCGCCTGTAATTCCGGCTACTCAGAAGGCTGAGGCGGAAGGATCGCGGGAGCCCAGCAGGTCGAGGCTGCGGTGGCCGGGAGGGGCCACTGCACTCCAGTCTGGGCGACAGAGTGAGACTCCATCTCAAAAAAAAAGAAAATACAGGAATTCTTTGTACTACCTTTATGAAATGTTTTGTGAATCTAAAACTAGAGTTTTTTACAGTTTGTCTTAAAAACCCTAAAGATACTGACATTTGGGGAATACACTAAAAAAAAAAGTCAGCTTACATCCAATCAAACTGCTATCAAAATCCAAAAAGCAATTAAGCCTTTAAACAGAGCTCCCCATTAGCTTAATTTTTTGACTTTTAAACATGGCTGAAGCCAAGGATCACTAGATACTTGAGAAAAGTTTTGATGACAAAGGCAGAAATGAAACAAAGAAAAAAAAATAAAAAGAGTGTAAGAAACAGAAGAAAAGTTAGAAAAAAAACTACACTATCTGGAGATACTACATGCAGAAGTTTATTCTAAAGCTTTCAAACAGGGGAAGGACATCTTAGCTTGATTCACTTACCCATTTTCCTGTCTCTGAGCAAACCCCAACTTTTCATTACATCCTAATAGGTTTGAGTTAGACATACACAGAATGACTGCATCCTAATTACAGACTCCCAGTTCTGAACTCAAGAGACTTATCATTTATGATGATAGTTTTGTATATTTGTGATTCCCAGGAAGTCATTTTTCTTTTTCTTTTTTTTTGAGTCTCACTCTGTCGCCCAGACTGGAGTGCAGTGGCCACTCCCAGCCACCACAGCCTCGACCTGCTGGGCTCCGGCAATCCTTCCGCTCAGTCTTTCAAGTAGCTGGAACTACAGGCACGTGCTACCACACCCGGCTAATTTTTTTGATTTATTGTAGAGAGGAGGTCTTGCCAAGTTGTCCAAGCGGGTCTCGAACCCACAGACTCAGGCAATTCACTCACCTCGGCCTCCCAAAGGCACGGGATTACAGGCTGAGCCACTGAGCCTGGCAGGAAGTCATTTTTCAAGGCAGTTCATTTTGTAGATTTACACTTTTCTACAGGTACAAACCATTACAAGTCGTTTGTTATTATTCCCAGTCAGTCATGTATGAATCACATTTTTTTAAATGACTCAGGTCTGTAGTGGTAGAATTGGGATCGGCATTTAAGCCTCAATCTATCCCCTCATGTTGATTTCCAGTGGAATCCACAATAATCCGAGGGCTTAAGGCAAGTACTTCAAAACTGTTTGAAAACTGTAAGGAAAAAAAGGAGCTGTGTTTTAGAAAGTGATGTGAATGTGGTGAAAAGAATGCCTGGAATTTAGCTGGCCCTGAAGCCCACAAAGAAAGATAAGTGACATACCAAGCTCATTGCTAAGGAAGACCAAGCTGTTTTCTTCATGACAATCTTAAAGCACACTACAGATAATTATCCAGGGTCATTTCAATTATGTGTTTTCTGTTTTGCTTCACATAAATCTTTCTTTAGTCTCTTCTACTTAGCCACAGTGCCCTCCTTTCCTCACAAAGATGAAAGGGCATACTATCATCATTTATTTTTATTTTTATTTTTTTGAGTCGGAGTCTCACTCTGTCACCCAGGCTGGAGTGCAGTGGCACGCTCACGGCCACTGCAGCCTCGACCTGCCGGGTTAGGCGATTCTTCTGTCTCAGCCTTCCAAGTAGGTGGAACTACGGAGGCACACTACCATGCCCGAATAATTTTTTTGTGATTAATTGTAGAGACAAGGTCTCACCAAGTTGCCCAGGCTGGTCTCAAAACCCCAGGCTCAGGCAATCCTCTCGCCTCGGCCTCCCAAAGTGCTGGGATCACAGCCTGAGTCACTGCACCCGGCCACTAACATCATTTATAAAGCCTGTAGTCAAATGTTCAAGTAGCCCTTCCCTTATGGAATCCCCCACTCTCACTTCTTTTGGCTTTGTGAACTTTTAATTTGCAAGTGTCTTGTCTAAGTATCTTCTCTGAATTACCCCAAATTGGAGAAAATGGGAGAGTTAACACTCTAAGTGATGCACCTCATCACTTAAATACAATGGGACGAAATCCACTATTCAGTGCAGTTTATGAGTATTTCTTGTAACTAGCTGGACAAGAATGACCATGTCTGCTAGAGTGTAAATCACAGGGGAAGGCAAATTCTAGAAGTGGCATTTGCCCTAATGCAGAATATCAAGAGATAAGTCCTTCCAGGCATTTCACTATCGTTTACCCACAAGCAAGTCAGTGCTACCCATTCAGCCTTTATTTTCATGAAGGCAGTATCAGAAGAATGAAGATTGTCATGTCAGTTAAATGAATCACCATCTTACATATGAACTACCAAAGAACAAACCAGAGAGCAACGACTACCTTGGCACACCTTGCTCTGTTCCCTGGCCTAGTTTGAACCAAATCAGGTTTAATCTCTCCTCTGAAATCAGTAGCAACTCAGTTGCTCAAGAAATTAGTTCTGTTCTTAGATTGATCTAAGAGCTGAATTCACAGCCCAGAATGAACCCAAACCTTCAGTTCATTTATAAAACACTTCCTGTGCCAGACCCTGCAATAAATGACACATTGCCACATTTTAACCTCCTGAGCTACTCTAAGTAGGCATACTGACCCTCTCCTTCAGATGTTGATACCAAGCCCAGAGAGGGCAAGGTCACAAAGCTAGATGAGAAACTGAACCAGGTCTGTCCAACTCCAAAGCTTACACCTTTAAGCTCCTTGTAGCTGTGTTTCTTATCAGGATTGAAACTGATAGACAAGCAGAGGCCACTGTGCATCACACTGGCCTTTGGACAAGGATAGATCATCCTATCTAAAATAGTCACTTCTACCACTCATCACTACACTCCTTATTCTACTTCTTTCTAGCATTTATCTCTGAAATTACACCCCTTCATTTCACAACGACTGATTGTGCTTCTTGCTATACTCCACACACTGTGGATACGGCATTGAACTAGATAGACAACAATCTCTGCCCTCATGAAACTGACATTATTTAATGGTTAATCTGTTCCTGTCTCCCCTGCAAAATATGGGTTCCATGAGTGCAAGAACATTACCTGCCTTGCTTACTGCATATTTCTAGCACCTAGTACAGCCTCTGGTACATAGGTACAACAGAAAGCAATGTTTGTCAAATAATTCCATCCACAACATCCTCAGCAAAGGTGTAGGAAACTAGTCAAACAATTCACCAGTGATTTTATTCCTATGCAGAGTTCCTTATAGTGCACTAACTGCTGTACCACAAATGGCCATCATATAAAGATTTAAATAAATAAAATCTCTAAGACATCTTAGTACTTTCTAAAGGTTAAAACATACAGAGGGTGCTAAAAAAAGTATACACTTTTTTTTTGAGTTGGAGTCTCACTCCGTTGCCCAGGATGGCCTTCCAAGTAGCCAGAACTACAGGTGCATGCTACCATGCCTGGCTAATTTTTGGTTTATTGTAGAGACAAGGTCTTGCTAAGTTGCCTGGGCTGGTCATGAACCCGCGGGTTTAGGCAATCCACTTGCCTCAGCCTTCCAAAGTGCTGAGATTAAAGGTTGAGCCACTGAGCCCAGTCAAAATTGTAATATTCTATACACTGATAACAAAAGATGAATACAAGTCACATTTGCTTATGCAATTACAAGAGGTGCTCAAAGTGGTTACCTCCAGCATCCAGACACTTCTGATTATGGTGAACTACTGCAGAACTTGTTAGTATATGAGGTCTCCTGGATCTTCCCTTGTACACATCACACATATAACCATGTGTCTCAAATTTATCATGAATGCAAACAATTGTTAGGTGTGTTGAAGGTTCTGGGGCTGCATACTCACACCTCTATTGTGGTTGTACTTCCACAACATTCTCAAATTTCAGATACCACTTCAAAATGATCTTGAGCTCTTCGAAGAACCGTGCTTCCACCATTTTCTCTGACTGTCCTACCTGTTACATGGTGACACTAGCATTCATTTGATTAATACCATCTTTTGAGGAAACGTCGTACTACACATTGCTACCATAATTCAATTCAACTTTGAAAAGTAATACAAAGACAACATCTCTTAAAATGTGATACATTTTTTTGGCACACCTGATATACTCTGGTTTCTCTTCAGATGGTATCTTCTGTCTTTACCAAATGTTGAAACAGCAGTTTAGTCATTTTTAAGAGTTAATTTTTTTTTTTTAGCCAGGCTCGGTGGCTCAGCCTGTAATCCCACGCCTTTGGGAGGCTGAGGTGAGTGGATTGCCTGAGCCCGCGGGTTCAAGACCCGCCTAAGCAGGCAAGACCTCATCTCTACAATAAATAAAAAAAAAATTAGCCGGGTGTGGTAGTGTGCGCCTGTAATTCTAGCTACTCGGAAGGCTGAGGCAGAAAGATAACCAGAGCCCAGCAGGTCGAGGCTGCAGTGGCCGGGAGCAGCCAATGCACTCCAGTCTGGGCGACAGAGTGAGACTCCAACTCAAAAAAAAAAAAAAAAAAAAAAAAAAAAAAAAAAAAGAGTTAATTCTTCTGTGCAAAAAAAAAAAACAGTAAACAAAAACAGTACCAGATAGCCACAATACTAGAAAGCAGTAAATGCATATGAGGATAAGAGATTTTAAAAATATTTTTATTTGCAAAATTAAAAAAAAAAAAGAAAAAACTAATCCGAATCAGGTTCCTTCTTCTTTCTCCTTGTCCCTTTTGAGTAAGTCCCAGACTCAGTTTTTTCGTTGCCATGTTCACTTCGTCGTGTCGTCAACCACTCTTTTTCTAGCTGTCTCAGCATGTCTGGAGTGAGGAGTCCTTGCTGCACCAATCTGGAAGCAAGGGATATCTCTCCTGCATCAGGGCTAGATGGCTCAGCAGCCTTACTCCCTCCAGCTTTGGTGCTGCGTGTTCTTCTTGTTTGGTTCTTTAAGGTTTCTGACAGTCGTGACTGGCTCCCTGATGACAAGTTCTCCAAATTTAACAATTTATGTGTCTCAGAAATTTTAATCAATTTGGTGATGTTGTGCACACCATCTTGGATAATGCCATCTATGTCTTTCTGGAGATCTCGAACAAGACTGGCATCTGGAAACATATCCATAAATCGGTAGCTGGGGAAAAGACACATTATATTATGGCAACAGCCCTTATGATAGTCACTGGACTAATCTCAGTGACATACCTACCTGTTGACACTGATTACTTCCAAATTTTCTCTTTTTTTGCAAACTCTGTTCAGTGCCTTTGCTCAACCTTTATTTCTGCCCCAACATAGCTGAGGAATATGTCATTATGAGGGTAGGTCAGCACCCAAATGATTCTGATATGCTCCCACGGACATGCCCCTCCTTTGAGAATCACTGGTCTAGAATAGGGCTTCTCAAATGTTTTCATTTATTTATTTACTATTATTATTTCTTGTTCTGTCTCCCAGACTGGAGTGCAGTGGCATGATCATGCCTTACTGCAGCCTCGAACTCCTGGACTCAAGTGATCCTCCTGCCTCAGCCTCCCTGAGTAGCTGGGACTACAGGCCCATACTACCATACCCAACATCAAGTATTAATGTACAAATGAATCACCTGGGATCTTGCCAAAATGTAGAATTTGATTAAGTCTGGGATGGGCCTGATATTCCTGATTTCTAACTAGCGCCCAGGTAATACCAATGTTTTCGGTCCAAGGATCATCCTTTGAGTATCAAGAGTCAAGTGAGCCCTTCCTTTTCACCTAGTTATCTTAACTAGAACTGCAAGAATTTGTTAAGTCATTTTTGGAAGGTATAAACTAGGCTTAACTGCCTTTATGGACAACAGACAGAGTATTCTGCAAATATGTGCCTAATTGGAAAGAGAAAAAAAAAATCATAAAACCTTTGACTTGCCCTATTACTTATAAAAATTAGAGCACACAAATGAAAAATTTTGGTACCTTAGCCACAGGTAAATATCCAAGACATCATGGATGGCTTCAAGATCCATGAGGTCTTTAATATTCTTAGGTGGATGTAAAGGCCATTTGATATATCGGCGTAACCATGCAAAGGTCAGGGGCTCATTCCTGCTAAACTGCCTGGCAAACTGAGAGAAAAACAAGAAAAGAGTAATAAACATATTAGAATTCCCTTAAGTATGTGATTAGAAAGAAAAAGAAAGCACAACAAAACGTTAACTGTGGTTGCATTCAAATAGGCTGGTTTTTTCTTTTATATTTTTTACATAGTTAAGAACACTTAATATTTTATAAAGATACTTTTGCTTAAAAAAAAAAAAAGGATGGTTTTCTTCTTCTTTTTCCAAAACCAGGGCAATAATATGTATATGTGAAGTTGTACAAGGGCCAACTTTCCAGGGCCTAAGTCTATTAACTTATTTACACATATCTGTTACACATATCTGATGCTCTAAACTATGGGCAGCCAACACCTGAAGACTCCCATTCCTACCTCATCATGTAATAGTCCCACAACCTCAAAAATGAGCTTAAGTTTCTCTATTTTGTTAATGTCCTTTATTATAAAGCAACTCTTTGAGGTGACTTGGTGCAAGGCTGGTCATGAGTCAATCTTGGTTCTGCCTCCTACTAGCTGTGTGGCTTTGGCCAGCCTGCCACTCTGTGCTTCAGCTTTCTCATTGGTAATATGAGACGCCACACCCCCATCCTGAACCACAAGACACTGCTGGGAAATGTGCTTTGAAAACCATGCTGCACCACAGACAATGCTAATAAGCATTATTACCTATCACCTGTACTACAGAAGATAGAAATACAACCACAAAATAAGAGCCCTTAAGTAAAAGTTAAAACAAAATCTTCAGCTTCGAGAATAAGCTAATTCCTAATGATTCATCTCCTAATTAGGGAAAATAATCTCTAAATGTTTAACCCAAGCGAGGCCAATACTTCAGAGAAGCAGAGCAGTTTTAGACCAATTGTGACTAAATAATGCTATGATTTTTATTAAATTCAGTTTGGTGCATTCTGCTAAGTAGGATAGCCATGAAGGATAAAAACGTGAGGTTAACCTGCTAAGCAGGTCAGGCCAAGCATGAGTTCTCAAGTTCTCTTATTATGACAATGACTTTTTTGGCCACAACCAGTGGAAGCCCAATATGTAAATGAGCTAAGCAAAGAGCTGGCCAGAGAGGGCAGACAGAGATACCTATCCAGCCAGCAGCCAGCCCAACAAGCTCCGTGGAACACAGTTTCAAAACCACAGTCCTGGCCAGGCATGGTGGCTCAAGCCTGTAATCCTAGCACTTTGAGAGGCTGAGGAGAGAGGACTGCCTGAGCCCAGGGGTTCAAGACCAGCATGGGCAACTTGGCAAGATCTCTTCTCTACAGTAAATTAAAAAATTAGCTGGGTGTTGTCACTCACGCCTGTAGTTCCAGCTACTTGGAAGGCTGAGGTGGAAGGATTTGCCTTAGTTCGGCAGACTGAGGCTGCAGTGACCGTGACTGTGCCAACTGCACTCTAGCCCGGGCAACAGAGTGGAACTCTGACTCAAAAAACAAAAACCAAAAACAATCCACTGTCCTAGCGAGGTGCGGTGGCTCACACCTGTAATCCTAATACTTTGCCCAGGAGGTGAGAAGATTGCCTGAGCACAGGGGTTCAAGACCAGCCTGAGCAACATGGCAAGACCTCGTCCCTACACTTACCCAAAAAAAAAAAAAAAAAAAAAAATCAGCCAGGTGTGGTGGGGTGAGCCTGTGGTTCCAACTACTTGGAAGGCTGAGGCAGAAGGATCACCCAAGCCCAGCAGATCAAGGCTGCAGTGGTCATGAGCATGCACACTGTGTTACAGCCTGGGTGAGCACACTGCACTACAGCCTGGGTGACAGAGTGAGACTCCAACTCAAAAACCCCCCAAAAAACCACAGTCCTTAGGGGCATTAGAAGCCACCAATGGGACTGAGTTCTTTTACATTTCAGTAATGATGAAGATCAAGAAAAAAGAACACACTCTTGATTTCACATTCTAATATTTAAATAGAAAACGTAAGCAACCATTGGCTTGCACTGTTCTAGAGACTTCCTACTCCTTAGAAAAGTGCTTCTGCTTCATTAAAATAGCTGCTTGAAAGATGCTGGAAATGGGGCCAAGACCATGGGATAAAGCTTCATTCAGGTCAGTTTATACAGTTTTTTTTTTTTTTTTTGAGTTGGAGTCTCACTCTGTCGCCCAGACTGGAGTGCAGTGGCCGCTCCCAGCCACCACAGCCTCGACCTGCTGGGCTCCGGCGATCCTTCCGCCTCAGCCTTCCAAGTAGCCAAGAATTACAGGCATGCACTACCACGCCCGGCTGATTTTTTGATTTGTTGTAGAGATGAGGTCTCGCTGCCTAGGCGGGTCTCGAACCCGCAGGCCCAGGCGATCCACTCACCTCAGCCTCCCAAAGGCGCGGGATTACAGGCTGAGCCACCGAGCCCGGCAGTTTATACAGTTTACGACAACTCCATAAACTTCAACCTTATGCTAGCTACATCTTTCACAAATGCTAGCTCTAAGAAACATATTTTCTAGGTAAACACCTGGACATAGAAAACCTCTAAGACATACTGTTAAGAGAAAAAGAAAAGGGTAAATTGCAGAATAATTCTTTATTAGGGAAAATCATTTATGGGGAAACACACCCACACAACAAAGCTAATATTTGTACATGTACATGTCTGTAGGCAAATGCAATGGGAAAAGGTCAGCAAAGATACATACACACTGATAAGAGTAGTTATTTCACAGGACTGAGACTGGGGAGGTAGCCAAATTTAACCTGTTAATGTTTTAATTTATCCAAAGAGAATGTATTTATGCAATTTAAAAATAATTTTAAAAACAGATTTAGAGATAAATTTGATTAAAATAGAACTAGTATGCAGAATGCTAAGGCCTGTAGAGGAGATGGTAATAAACTCCAGGACAAGAATAAAAGAGGAAGCCTTTGGGTGTAGTGTGGTGGGGAGAACACGTCAAACAGAGGCAACAGGACTCAGATGGGAGACAGAACAGCAAGTTCAGTTTCTATTGCTCTTCCTGGCCCCCTGAGAATCCTGGGCTCCTCGAAGTTCAGAGATTTTCAACTCCACCCAAAAGAAAAGAGGTTGGAACCTTTGTACTGCACTCATACAAAACAGCAACCCCTGGCTAAGTGGCTCAAAGTTAAGAAAACCGCTACTACTAGACCCTGGTCCCCATGCCCTCTGACACAAATACTACTCAAAACTAACAAGGAAAACGTATATTAACAGGTAAAGTCCCCACCTCAAAAATTTTTACTTAATTATTTTTGCTTTAGCTTCTTCACAAAGGTGACTATATATGCCCAAATAAGGGCTCCCCCTTCTCCAAAAATTATCTCTAAGAAAAAGAGAGTCACTTTACATTTAAGTTTTTTATAAAATCTCTCATATTACTGAGTACTCTCCAATGGTTTTATTTTGAATAAAAAGTACTGTTTGGGAAAAATACATCAACCTGAAACAACTCAAAATATCTTAAAGAGAAAGGCTTACCTGTAACAATGAAGAACAAACAAAAGGCTGCTTTTTGTTGATAGGGGCTGTGCAGAAAATATACCTCACTCGTAGACTTAATGGAATATGCTGGATCAACTCTGCAGAAAATTTAAAATCATCCATATTGCAGACAAAATACTGCCCATCAACTTGTGAAAAGTCTACAAAAATATCCTGGAGAAAAAAGATATATGAAATTATTGGACTGCCTAACTGGGCATGCACAATGTACTTAAGTCTATAAAAGACAGTCTCTTTAATCCAGAACAGACTTCCAGAAAGGTCTGCTTTATTCACTGCCTCCTAAGCTAATAGATTTCCCCATATCCTTTCCAACCTGAAATACTCAGAGAGGAAATTGCTTAAGACATAAGTCCCAGGAGATTTTTTTTGAGTCAGGGTCTCACTGTTGTCCAGGCCAGAGTGCAGTGACAAGAATACAGCTCACCACAGCCTTGATCCCCTGCCCTCAGATAATCCTGCCTCAGCCTCCTGAGGAGCTGGAACTATAGGCATAGGCTACCATGCCTGGCTAAGTTTTTGCTTTTTTTTACAGAGATGAGGTCTTGTTATGCTGTCCAGGCTGGTCTCAAATCCCTGGGCTCAAGCAATCCTCCCACCTTGACCTCCCAAAGTGCTGAAATTATAGGTGTGAGCCACTGCAACCAGCCAAAAGTCCCAAAAGATTTTAAGAAAAAGTTTTCTTTTTTTTTGTTTTTTGTTTTTTGAGTTGGAGTTTCACTCTGTCGCCCAGACTGGAGTGCAGTGGCCGATCCTGACCACCGCAGCCTCGACCTGCTGGGCTCCGGCGATCCTTCCGTCTCAGCCTTCCAAGTAGCCGGAATTACAGGCATGAGCTACCACACCCGGCTGATTTTCTGATTTATTGTAGAGATGAGGTCTCGCCTGCCCAGACGGGTCTCGAACCCGCGGGCTCAGGCAATCCACTCACCTCAGCCTCCTAAAGGCGCGGGATTACAGGCTGAGCCACCAAGCCCGGCTGAGAAAAAGTTTTCATTTGTAAGATAAATTTCACAAATAGCAACTTTTCAAAAGTAGACTATCCATTCATGCCCACCAGTTTTCGTTAACTCAGGCTTCAGAACAAAGTCGTTTTCTTTTCTTTTTTTTTTTTTTGAATTGGAGTCTTGCTCTCACCCATGGTGAAGTGCAGTGGCACACTCACAGCTACAGCAGCCTCAACCTGCTGGGCTCAGGAAATCTTTCTGCCTCAGTCTTCCAAGTACCTGGAACCAAGGGCATGTGCCATCACACCTGGCTCATTTTTTTAATTTATTGTAGAGACAAAGTCTTGCCAAATTGCCCTAGCTGGTTTTGAACACCTGGGATCAGGCAATCCTCTTACCTCTGCCTCCCAAAGTGCTGGGATTGTAGACGTGAGCCACCACGCCTGGCCTGAGAATGAAGAAGTTTTTTCTCATTCTTTGAGGAGGACCTTAGCATTCTGCATACTAGCTCTAGTCTATGAAATTAATCTCTAAATTCACTCTTTTTTTTAATAATCAATATTTTTTATTATGATATTGTGGGGTACAGTTAAGGGTTAGGTATACAAGTACATTTCATAAATTCACTCTTTAAATTATTTTTAGCTGGGCTCTGTGGCTCAGCCTGTAATCCCGCGCCTTTGGGAGGCTGAGGTGAGTGGATCGCCTGAGCCTGCGGGTTCGAGACCCGCCTGGGCAACCTGGCGAGACCTCATCTCTACAACAAATCAAAAACTAGCCGGGCGTGATAGTGCGCGCCTGTAGTTCCAGCTACTCGGAAGGCTGAGGCGGAAGGATCGCCGGAGCCCAGCAGGTCAAGGCTGCGGTGGCTGTGAGAGTGCCACTGCACTCCAGGCTGGGCAACAGAGTGAGACTCCAACTCAAAAAAAAAAACAATTATTTTTAAATTACATAAATACGGCAATTGTCTGACAAAACATTTTTAGAAGAGACTTAAAAGGCAGTTTCCACTTACAATGAGGTTAGAAAGCGTTGTATCAGGGAGATGGTAGGCAAACATTTCAATCTGCTCAGCAGTTGGATGAAGACCAGCTGCCTTTTAGAAAAAAAAGAAAAAGTAATCATAAGATAATGACAAATTTTCTTAAGTTATTTCAAGATAAAGTTCTATTATCAGGCTAGGCTATCACCAAATGAGTTAAATGCCAAGAGTAAAACACCATCATTTTACCATTTATTACCAGGTAGAAAATTTGATGAGATGATTTAGTGAAAATGACAGATTATGATCACTAAGTAATGTCTTTTGCTTACATTTTAGTCATATTTCTAAACCCCAGGATGATCTGATAGAGTCTCAAAAATGCTTTCCAGGGTAAAATCATTTTCCAAGTTTAAATTCTCCCCACTGAATAAAAATGAAGAAAAACCCAGTTACTTTAACTAGGGCAATAAAACTGACATGCATACATAAACACATGAGAAAAATCTTAAACTGGAGGTCAGTTACCTCTTTAACTGTATAGTCTCAGTGTTTTAAGAAATGTCTACAGGTAAATATAAGGAATGAAGTAATAAAAAAAAGTGAATGGAAAGAACAAAGGAAGCAAGAGATATGGGTCAGGAGGGAAGAAGGAAGAGTATGAGCACAAGATGTGAGGCACACAGGAGAACGGGGCGTGTCACTATCAGCTGTGCTGGGAGCCACTCATGGACCTAACTGTACTAGTAACAAAACCTCTACAGCAATGATTTCAACCACAGCTTTCCCCCAGACACTTTGTCTTGAATTATCTCACCTACATATTACCTCATATTTTTGACAAATGAGATAAGCCATGGAGTGAATTTTTCAGGCAACTTTAAATTTTAACTTTTTTAAAAAGTTAGTTTAAAATACATACACTTGGCTCATGAACCTTATTAACCAAACTTTAACCTTGTCCTTACTGGATGAAGTTGTACTACTTTTTTAATTGCGCTGTTTTTCCCCACACTCAAGAGTTTCGTCTGTATTCAAGCTTCTGGTAATTCTTCAGTGTACAGATAGATGTAGCCCAAGGTGCCTACCGGAAACAGCTGTGCCCATATCCCCACCTGCTGCTAGACTCTGGGAAGAACTAAAGGAAAATCAGGTTAACTAAACTGTTCGTCCTGGGTCTTTCACTTGCACACCACTCCCTAATCAAGGGGCCTCTATGCCTCTCCAAAGCAATCAAGTAGAGCTTTCTTAATGTGGTTTTTATGGCACATTTTCTTTTGCTCATCTCTATTTCCAGTTTTGTGTCTGAGGCAAGAGTCTGGATGACTGGTGAGGGAGAGAATGTCAGTCCTCCACTGAGAAGCAGCAACTAACATGCTACACCTTACCCTTATAGGATCCACAGGCCTACTCAAAATTTCCTTTAATAAACTGAGGTCTTCGTGATTCATTGTTGTAACCTCTCCTTTTTTAAACTGTGAGCTGAATCTACCAGCTCTGCCAGCAATCTGCAGGGCTTGAGAGGTGGTGATTGGTTCCATTTCTTTCTCTCCCTTTTCATTGATACTGGGCTTTATAAGCGAGTAAAAAATAATTCTCCTTATGCTCCTGAAACAAAAATAAAAGTAAGACCACAGACCATATGAAAAACCCTCCATCACTTGGATCATCACAGAAATGCTCACTCTAATTCTAGTTTAGGCTACTTGCGATCTTGCCTGACATTTAAAAAATAAAGAGAAGCCGGGCTCGGTGGCTCAGCCTGTAATCCCGCGCCTTTGGGAGGCTGAGGTGAGTGGATTGCCTGAGCCCGTGGGTTCGAGACCCGCCTGGGCAGCGAGACCTCATCTCTACAATAAATTAAAAAATCAGCCGGGCATGGTAGCGCATGCCTATAATTCTGGCTACTTGGAAGGCTGAGGTGGAAGGATCGCCGGAGCCCAGCAGGTCGAGGCTGTGGTGGCCGGGAGCGGCCACTGCACCCCAGTCTGGGCGACAGAGTGAGACTCCAACTCAAAAAATAAATAAATAAAAATAAAGAGAAGAGGTTTGCTGGCAATTCTTTTTCTTCCCCTCAAATAGTATATAAATATTTTTTGAGTCGGAGTCTCACTCTGTTGCTCAGGCTGGAGTGCAGTGGCACACTCATGGTCACCCTGGTGTCAACCTGCTAGGCTCTGGCGATCCTTCTGTCTCAGCCTTCCAAGCAGCTGGAACTACAGGCATGTGCTACCATGCCTGGCTAATTTTTTGATTTATTGTAGAGACGAAGTCTCGCCAAGTTGCCGGGGCTGGTCTCGAACCCGTGGGTTTAGGTAATCCACCTAGCTCGGCCTCTCAAAGTGCTGGGATTAGCCGGGCTAGTGGCTCAGCCTGTAATCCCGTGCCTTTGGGAGGCCGAGGTGAGTGGATTACCTGAGCCCGCAGGTTCGAGACCCACCTGGGCAGCGAGACTTCATCTCTACAATAAATCAAAAAATCAGCCGGGCATGGTAGCGCATGCCTGTAATTCCGGCTACTTGGAAGGCTGAGGCGGAAGAATCGCCGGAGCCCAGCAGGTCGAGGCTGCAGTGGCCGGGAGCGGCCACTGCACTCCAGTCTGGGCGACAGAGTGAAACTCCAACTCTCAAAAAAACAAAACAAAACAAAACAAAGTGCTGGGATTACAGGCTGAGCCACCAAGCCTAGCCTCAAACAGTATTTTTTAAAACTACTGTGTATGGCCGGGCTCGGTGGCTCAGCCTGTAATCCCACACTTTGGGAGGCTGAGGTGAGTGAATTGCCTGAGCCCACAGGTTCGAGACCTGCCTGAGCAACTTGGCAAGACCTCATCTCTACAATAAATCAAAAAATTAGCCGGGCGGAATAGCACACGCCTGTAGTTCCAGCTACTTGGAAGGCTGAGGCAGAAGAATCACCGGAGCCCAGCAGGTCGAGGCTGCAGTGGCCGGGAGTGGCCACTGCACTCCAGCCTGGGTGACAGAGTGAGACTCCAACTCAAAAAAAAAAACCAAAACACTACTGTGTATACTTACTAAAAATCATCCACTTACAAGGGGTGAATTATATGATATGTAAATTATACCTTAATAAAGCTATAGAAAATAACTTTTAAAACAAATAACCAAAATAAAGTATTTTCAGACTACTTTAAAAAGTCGGTTGCTAGTGCTGGGCTCGGTGGCTCAGCCTGTAATCCCAGCACTTTGGGAGGCCAAGGCGAGTACACTGCCTGAGCCCACGGGTTTGAGACCAGCCCAGGCAACTTGGTGAGACCTTGTCTCTATAATAAAATAAAAAATTAGCCGGGCGTGGTAGCATGTGCCTGTAGTTCCAGTTACTTGGAAGGCTGAGGTGGAAGGATCGCCAGAGTCCAGCAAGTCAACACTGGGGTGGCCGTGAGCATGCCATCGCACGCCAACCTGGGTGACAGAATGAGACTCCAACTCAAAAAAAAAAGTTGGCTGCTATTAATAGTTTTAATAGTTCTTTGATTCATAAAGATATAGTTGTCTTGATTACCTAAGGTGGAATATTTAGGTTAACACTATTACCACTAGAGGTAATGGCTGGCCTCATGTGTATAATAGGTACTTAGACATATATTGACTGAGAAACTGAAAATAAAGTGGTTTATATGACAAGTTAGCAATTGTAGGAGGCAGCACTCAAAAGTCCTACTGCTGGACAACCCCTTTGGGTCCCCTCCCACTGTGGAAGCTTTTCTGTCCTCTCAATAAATCCTGCTTTCTCAAAAACAAGTCCCAGCGCTATGTAACACTTTCTTTTCATTCTCTCAGTAGGGGTAAGCAAGACAAATCTCAAATCTATACTATAACACCTATTCTCCTAATGTCAAAGTGTTTGGTGATAAATGCCAATCAGGAAACTGAAAAGCAAAAAAACTGCCACCTAACCCACTGAATATCCATGCTTATTAAAAACAAATTACTTACAAATTAAGTCCCATGCCAATTGCATCTGTAGCAACCAGGATTTTGCATGGATCATCAGGATCATTAAACTTTTTTGCTTGAGCAAGTTTGGTCCCTAAAAAAGAACAATTGATGTTAAATCAGCTTTCTCAGTCTTTTACCACATCATGCTAAATACCTCTTGGAAATGTTCACCTCCTGCTTTTCCCTTTAAAAAAGAAAAAAAAAAGAGTTGGGGGTCTCACTCAGTTGCCCAGGCTGGAGTGCAGTGGTGTGATCATAGCCTCACTGCAGTCTTGAACTCCAGGGCTCAAGTGATCCTCCCACCTAAGCCTCCTAAATAGCTGGGACTACAGGCGAGCACCAACATACCCAGCTAATTTTTTTATTTTTTTTAGAGACAAGGTCTCACTATATTGCCCAGCTGATCTGGAACTCCTGGCCTCAAGCAATCCACCACAGCCTGCTGAATCTCTGGGATGACAATCATGAGTAGCTCTTCCCTTTTTTTTTTGAGTTGGAGTCTCACTCTGTCCCCCAGACTGGAGTGCAGTGGCCACTTTCCTTTTTTTTTTTTTTTTGAGTTGGAGTCTCGCTTTGTCGCCAGACTGGAGTGCAGTGGTCGCTCCTGGCCACCACAGCCTCAACCTGCTGGGCTCCGGTGATCCTTCTGCCTCAGCCTTCCGAGTAGCCGGAATTATAGGCACGCGCTACCACACCCAGCTATTTTTTTATTTATTGTAGAGATGTGGTCTCGCGGCCCAGGCGGGTCTCGAACCCGCAGGCTCAGGCAATCCACTCACCTCAGCCTTCCAAAGGCGCGGGATTACAGGCTGAGCCACCGAGCCTGGCATCGCTTCCCATTTTTAATGATGAAACTTTTATTATTTCAAAGTTATCTCTTTATGTCCTTAAAGAGCACTTATCCTTTACCTCAGCTCCTTTAAACACCCCCTCACAGAGCAACACAATAGCCCACTACACTAGCCTGATCATTCTGTGGATAATTATTAACAGAGATCAGGACTATAACTTTTTTTTTTGTAGAGACGAGGTCTCACTATGTTGCTTGCGCTGGTCTAGGCTCAAATAAGTCTCCCATCTCAGCCTCCTAAAGTGCTGGGATTACAGATGTGAGCCACTACACCCACCTTTTTTCCTTCTATATTTTAATGACATTTCTGAAAGAAAACAATGAACTGAACATTTAAAATTTAAAATATAGTCTAATAATAGCAAGTAATAAGAGCTGTAAATAATTTAAATACTTCTGTTCCAAGATAAAATATAAAAATATTTTACATAATCTATAAAAATTATCAATACAAAGCCAGGAATAGTGACTCATGCCTGTAATTCTAGCACTTGGGAGGTGGAGGCAGGAGGATTGCTTGAGGCCAGAAGTTTCAGACCAGCCTGGGCCACACAGTGAGACCTGTCTCTAGAAAAAATAAAAATAGATTAGTCTCGTACGGTGGCTCATGCCTGTAATTCCAGGTACTTGGGAGGTCAAGAATGCAGGGAGCTATGATTGCACCACTGCACTCCAGACTGAACGACAGAGTGAGACCCTGTTTTTTTAAAAAAAAAAAGTGCCAATACATCAAGCAGCTTATCAATTATCTTTTACTATGTTTTCTATACGTAACTCAACATAAATGGCAAAAAAAAACATTTCATATCCTGTCACAATGAAAGCCAATAATTACCAGGTGGGAGACTGCCATATATAACAGCTGATTCCAATCCCCGAATTTCAATCTGTCGACTCACAGAATAAATGTCATTCTTGCTAAAACAGACAATGCAGTCCCCAGGCCGGAGGTTATCTAAAGATTCTAGTGCATGATCCAGCACAGAAATGGGGGTGAGCCTCTTATAGGTTCGAATCTACAATAAAGAAATAGTAAAGTAACACACCCAACTCAACTTCTTGTGACTAATAATTAAGTGAAAAGCTTGCAATGTAGTCAAGAGCAGCCAAAAACAGATAATTACCAACATTTTTCAAAAGGAAACAGAAGAAAATTTATCTTGATATTATAAGGGTTACCATCAGTTCTCACTGGCATTTCTAAATAAATAAGATGAAACAGTGTTTCATACATTTTCAAGGCATTTTGATTTTGATATTTGATTTTCATGGCAATGTGGTAAGTTCAGAAGGGTTATTAACTCTTATTTCCATTTTATAAAAGATTAAAATATAGCCTAATAAAAGATAAGGTCTGAGGCTTTTTTCAGTTCTAGCCTTCTGTGATTTGCCTAAAGAATGCAAAGCTAGCCAGGCTCGGTGGCTCAGCCTGTAATCCCATGCCTTTGGGAGGCCGAGGTGAGTGAATTGCATGAGCCCGCAGGTTCGAGACCCACCTGGGCAACTTGGCGAGACCTCATCTCTACAATAAAATCAAAAAAATTAGCCGGGCGTGGTAGTGCGTGCCTGTAGTTCCAGCTACTTGAAAGGCTAAGACGGAAGGATCACCGGAGCCCAGCAGGTCGAGGCTGCGGTGGCTGGGAGCAGCCACTGTACTCCAGTCTGGGCAACAGAGTGAGACTCCAACTCAAAAAAAAAAAAAAAAAAAAGAATGCAAAGCTAAGAATGGCAAAACACACACTGGAATCCAGAATTTCTTCCACTACATTCCACTGGCTCTCCCTGAAAGCTAAGCACAAAATTAAAATAACAGGCCAATTTAAAAACATGTTTTCATCTTTTTATAGAACTCCGGTAAAGAAAAAGAAAAGCAGGATCAAAAGGAAACCAGGATGGGCACAGTGGTTCAAGCCTGTAGTCTCAGCATTTTGGGAGGCTGAGGTGAGAGGATTGTCTGAGCCCACGAGTTCAAGAACAGCCTGGGCAACCTGGCGAGACCTTATCTCTACAATAAATCAAAAACTTAGCTGGGCGTAGTAGCATGTGCCTGTAGTTCTGGCTACTTGGAAGGCTGAGGTGGAAGGATGCCCGGAGCCCAGCAGGTCGACACTGTGGTGACCGTGAGCATGACACTGCACTCCAGCCAGGGTGATGGAGTGAGACTCCAACTCAAAAAAAAAAAAAAAAAGAAAAGGATAAAAGAAAACCCATTACTTTCTACTCCAGGAAATTGAAACAGGGATACAAATGTGTCTGGCAATTAGATGTATATCAAAGGCACCTGCCTGGGCACAGCAGTTCATGCCTATAATGCCAGTACTTTGAGAAGCCAAGGTGAGAGGGTTGCCTGAGTCCAGGGTTCAAGACTAGTCTAGGCAACTCTGTGAGACCTCATCCTTACAATAAATCAAAACAGTAGCTGGATGTGGTGGTGCTCACCTGTAGTCCCAGTTACTTGTAAAGCTGAGGCAGAAGGACTGCCTGAGCCTAGCAAGTTGAGGCTGTGGTAGCTGTGAGCATGCCACTGCACTCCAACCTGAGAGTGAGATTCCAACTCCAAAAAAAAAAAAGAAAACACCAATATCAGACAAACAAGACTTTGAAAACCAAAATCAAAATTGGTGGGTCTCAAGCTTCCAACAATCTTGACTTACTTAACTCTAAAGAGATCTGCTCAAGCCCTAAAAGATTTATCAAGAGAAGATGAATCTCCTATACTCTTGGAAGACTTAGGGTATGATGGTCGTGGAGTTTAACCGAATATATATGATCCAGTCAATCACAAGCTAATATAGCTTTCTTCAGGAAGTTCTGATTCTGGCACTATCTAAGGCCTATGAAGCCAGGTACTCTGGGCTGTTATGCCACCTTGAGAACGAAGTGTAAAATCTAGTACCTCCACTTCTTCCCCGGTTGTGTACATAAGCTCAGTAACTAGGTCAATAGCAGCAGATTCTCCACACAAATGAACTTCTTCAGCACAGAGTCCTGTAAACGCAAAATTGAGTTTTTAAAATTTAAAGATTTATAATTAAACATGTAACACTTTACACAGTAAAAATACTTTAGGCTTGCTTACTTGCTGCTTTACAACTTTACCAAGTGTTTTTTGCAAATATTATCTCTTTGATGCAAATCTCAAAATAATAAACACCTTCTAGTGGGCAAAAGTTATCCTCCTTTATATAAATCTCAGAGCTTTTAAATTGCTTTGGCCAAGGTTTTGGGTAAATTATAGGGTGACGCCAGCCAGAACTAGAACCTGGCATTTTGAAGCTGAACACAGGTTCTATGGCTGTGTTTTTCAAATTAGGCTCCAAGGAACTACTGAAGTACCTGAGGCTGGGGGCTGGCAGCCAGAAGAAACTCCAAGCTCTTTACCCTAAGCCGATCTACTTTCATCTATTTTACATAATAAGCTTCAATGTATACTCTTTGTTTGAATAAGTTCAAGCTGGGCTTGGTGGCTCGTGCCTGTAATCCCAGCACTTTGGAAGGTGGAGCTGAGAGGACTGCCTGAGACCAGGGGTTCGAGACCAGCCTGAGCAACATGGCGAGACTTCATCTCTAAAATAAATAAATAAAAAATTAGCCAGGCATGGTGGCGCAAGCCTGTGGTTCCAGTTACTTGGTAGACTGAGGCAGAAGGATCACCTGCCTAGCAGGTAGAGGCTGCAGGGGCCGTGAGTGTGCCACTGCACTCCAGCCTGGGTGACAGAGTGAGACTCTGACACACACACACACACACACACACACACACACACAATAGAGTTCAGCTATTTGTTTTTACATTTGAAACCACCAAGGACAAGAGCAGGGACTCAAACTTGTAATCCCAGCATTTTGGGAGGCCAAGGTGAGAGGACTACTTGGGCCCAGAAGCTCAAGACCAGCCTAGGCAACATAGCAAGACCTTGTCTCTAAAAACAAAAAACTTTAAAAATTTGCCAGGTGTGATGGATCATGCCTGTAGTCCCAGCTACTGGGGAGGCTGAGGCAGAAGGGTTCCCTGAGCTGAGCCCAGGAGGACAGGGATGGGGTGAGCCATGATTATGCCACTATACTCCAGCCTTGGCAAGAGAGTAAGACCCCCTACTTGAAAACCAAAAACAAACAAACAAAACCTGCCATAAAACATGCTGAATTTTTTTTTAGATTGGAAAATATAGTTTAGAAGGTAAATTGGAAAAAGAGAGAGAGGAGATTCATCTCTCCAAGGTAGAGAAGAGGGCCAAAGTTAGAAAACATTGTAGCCGTAGCTCAAGGAGCCACGTGGCCAGACCACAGCTTAACAAAGCAATGGCCAAACATGTTAATCTTAAAAATTCACTCCAATATCAAGCAGTAGAAATGTTCATTCATGTCATGGACCTAGAAACTATTATGAGGAGCCTATCCTAAAGAAATAAGAAACAAAAAAATAAAAAACTACAGCCATAAAGATTTTTACTGCAGCATTATTAATAATACAGGATTAGGGGACATAATTATAATTCCAAAAGTTTCAAAAAGCATAAAATGAAAATTTTGTTCTATTCAAAAATAAAAAAATAAAAATAATACAGGAAAAATGCTCAACTCTATGGAACAAATTATGGTACTGCTCTTCAATGGAGCATATGCAATTACATTTAAATGGTTATGAAAAATATCTATTAAACAACAGAACTGAAAAAAAGCAAAGAATAACATTAAATGTTCTCAAAACACTGTATGTACAAGAAAAAAGACTGGCACGAAACACATCGACATACAAATAGCGGGGTTGCGCCAGGCTCGGTGGCTCAGCCTGTAATCCTGCGCCTTTGGGAGGCTGAGGTGAGTGGATTGCCTGAGCCCGTGGATTCGAGACCCGCCTGGGCAACTTGGCGAGACCTCATCTCTACAATAAATAAAAAAACTAGCCGGGTGTGGTAGCGCACGCCTGTAGTTCCAGCTACTTGGAAGGCTGAGCGGAAGGATTGCCAGAGCCCAGCAGGTCGAGGTTGCGGTGGCCGGGAGCAGTCACTGCACTCCAGTCTGGGTGACAGAGTGAGACTCCAACTCAAAAAAAAAAAAAAAAAACAGTGGGGTTGTGTAAATATGGTGACATTTGAACACTTAAATTTTAATTACATGGCTATGCTAATGTTATAACAGAAAAGAAGAATTTTCTATATTAAAACAGTATTTACAAAATAAAAACTCATACTTAGCTACTTTTTTTTGGTTGATTTGTTAAAAAGAGATGATCTAGCTGACTCTATTTGGCAATGTCAAGCAGATAAAAAGGGAGTTCAGTGCAGATGTCCTGAAGCACAGGTTTTATAGCATTAAAACCACCAACCTAGAAGTGCTCTGGTCCAGGCCCATCCTCTGGCTGGATCTTTAATCATTTGAATCTCATCAATTACAGCCACTTCATCTTAAAATAAAAAAAGTTATTATGAGCAATACAATCTAATTAAATAGATTAATTAAAAACAAATTACAACACTAAAAGTCAAACTTTTATTACCATTACCACCACCACCACCACCATCATTGCTAACTGGGTGCTTCTTTTCTGGCAGGCTTGTTCTAAGTGTTTTATAATTGTTTCTCCTCATTTAATCCTTATAATAAACATATGAGATTAAGTATTATTATTATCTCTATCTGACCGAAAAATCAACTGAGGCCCAGAGAAGATATATTACTTGTCCAGTTAGTAGTAGGGATGAAATTAAAACCCAGGCTATCCAGTTCCAAAGTCCATACTCTTTCTGCCCAGACTGGCCTCAAACACCTATGCTCAAGGGATTCTCCGGCCTCTCTCTAGCTGGGACTATAGGCATGTGTCACCATGTCTGATTAATTTTTAAGTTTTTGAGAGATGTGATCTTACTACGTTGCACAGGCTGTTCTCGAACTCCTGGCCTCAAGTAATCCTCTGCCCTAGCCAATCCAAGTAGCTGGGATTACAGGCACACAATACCTTGCATGGCTCCAAATCCATACTCTTAACTACACGACTGTACCGATTCCCAAATTGATGAGTTCCATTTATCCTATTTTCTGCAAACTCTGAGACAGCCTGCAGAATCTGCCTAATAAGAACTATCACACTTATATAGTAGTAAAAGAAGGTGGCAAGTATTTATGCTTCCAGAAACAAGGAATAGATAATCCTTCATTTATTAATGAAACATCTCTACAGTAGGCAACCAGATAGCTCTCAGGAGCAGAAAGTGAAGTGGAAGGCATAATTCCTTCAGACGCAGCTGTGCTCATTATTAGGGGTTTTAGGTCCATCTCTATGACAAATATCAATGCATCTTATTTTCTATCATATTATTTATTCTCTATAAGTCATATATATTTTTATTTTCTTCCCCAAATATAAAGGAATTGAGAATATTTTTAACAAACCATTTAATATAAATATACTTACAATAACATTTAGGAAACTTAAGAAAACTAATTTTATACTGAAAAAATCATCAGATTCAAAACTACTCATCACATCTGAATATATACAAACAAGACTAGAAAAGAAGGGCAGAAGAGAAAATTTTGATTTATAAACCTCTGTGCTATTACTTTTATAATACATTGATTTTTCTTTCTTTCTTTTTTTTTTTTTTTGAGTTGGAGTCTCACTCTGTTATTCAGACTGGAGTGCAGCGGCATGCTCCCAGTCATCGCAGCCTCAATCTGCTGGGCTCTAGCAGTCCCTCCGTCTCAGTCTTCCAAGTAGCTGGAACTACAGGTGCACGCTTCAGTTCTGTTGTTTAATAGATATTTTTCATAACCATTTTAATGTAATTGCATACTTATCAGTTAGCTCATAAGAGGAGAGAGAAACTAAACTAGGGAGTGATACAAAGGACATGTCAATAATACTTTCTCAGCTGGGCTCGGTGGCTCAGCCTGTAATCCCGCGCTTTGGGAGGCTGAGGTGAGTGGACTGCCTGAGCCCGCGGGTTTGAGACCCGCCTGGGCAACTTGGCGAGACCTCATCTCTACAATAAATAAAAAGTTAGCTGGGCGTGTAGTGTGTGCCTGTAGTTCCAGCTACTTCCAAGGCTGAGGTGGAAGGATCACCAGAGCCCAGCAGGTCGAGGCTGTGGTGGCCGGGAGCAGCCACTGCACTCCAGTCTGGGTGACAGAGTGAGACTCCAACTCAAAAAATTAAAAAAAAAAAAAAAAAACTTTCTCACATTTTAGCTCTTCTAAGAAAAAAAGGGAAAGAACACCCAGAAGCAAGAACACCAGAATGTTTGACATTTATTCATGGTGGGAAGTACTTGGTGTTTGTTGTACTATTCTCTTCTTTCTCTGGATTTTAAGATTAAAAACACCAAACCATCAGTTTTTGAACAGCACATACATACAAGGGGTTGAAATACTGCACATCTCAACAGTACAAGCAACATGGGTGGCCTGTTTCCCATCTGGCTCAACTGTCAAACGCTCTTCACCTGTTATCAAGTCACATGGTACACCCTAGAATAACAAAGAAAAACCTAGAATTATTTCTATCCTCAAAACAATTGCAAAAAGTTTTGGATGTTAAATAGAATATTCTTTCCATTACCATCAAATTTATTTAACAGTGGAAACAAAGTATTCCTAACATTTTTTCCCTTTTATAAAAAAACAAAATTAGAGCCACTATCTTACATAACCCAGGTAAACTTGTAAACACATCAAATCAGCTAAATCCTCAGGCAACAAAAGCACAAGAACTTGCAGAAGTTTTACATTTTAACCTTTTAAATTTCTGAACTATTTGACTTTATTAAAAGGAACATGAATTGCCTTTATATTGAAGAACATTACAAATAAAATTTAAGAATGTAAAGACCATCTAATACAATCCCCTGAGAAGAACCAACATCAAAGCTACGCTATATTAGGGTGATCAGTCACTCTGGTTTGTCTAGGACTAATGGGTTCCCTAAGGACTCTCGGTGCTAAATCTGGTAAAGTACAGGCAAACTGGGATGGATGGCTGGCTACCCTAGTGGCCTGAATCTAACCATGAGAAAACATCAGACATATCCAAACTGAGGGACACTTCCCAACACAACTAACCTGCAATCTTCCAAAATGTACAGGTTATGAAAGATAAAGAAAACTCAGGAATTGTCCAAGATTAGTGGAAACTAATACAGTGTGAGACCTTGAACAGAATACTGGAGGGGTGAGGTGTAGTTGGACAATTGATAAAATATGAATATGAGCTGTGTATTAAATAATAGTATTCTATCAAATGTCCTGCTTCAGATAAATATCCTGTGGTTGTCTGTTCTGAGGAAATACATTCTCAAGTATTTATGGATAAAGAGGTATTGATGTTTGCAAATCACTAAAATTATTCAGAAAAAATATAGAATGTAAATTACCTACCAAAAGTGGTCAAACTCACATTATAAAGTCATAATAAAATAATGAACCAAATTGTGGCCCCTTTAGTGAAATGACGCCTCAGACCACAGGGTTTCAGTCCTTTCAGTTTTGAAAAGGTGGCTTCAGTCTTTGCCATTAGTTCTAGCTGATAGCATCAGAGGTCTAATCTAAAAAAAGGTAAATTAAACACCATAACAGAGTAGTGGTTAACTCTGAGGAGGCAAAGGAGCTTAGAGGGAGTTTCAGCTATATCAATATTTTATTTCTTAAAAAAGTAAATGAAGCAAGTATGGGAAAAGGTTAGACTCTCATAGCTCTGGGCAGTAGGTTCAAGGTCATCTGTATGTTATTCTCTGCATTTCTCTATACATGTAAAATATTCTGTAACATTATACTTCATTATACTGTGTACATTTTAGTATCTGAAATCAGGACACATCTTAAGAATTGATAGCATGTTAGAGTCCAGTTGGCAGATCTTTTTCTGTCTTACTTGTACATAAAATAATGGCACATATTACAATCGACAACTTCTTTGGCACAATGAAATATGGTAATTTCTTGTCAACAGTAAATTAGTACATATGTCTATTTTCCACTCCCAACTTCACATCACCCAAAAAAATAAAATTAACAAGAAGAAATGAACAAATATTTGGTAATATACTGACAGCAGTATTACTCTTTTCGAAGATCTCATGTGCCAGTAATTTTAAAGGGCCACAATACACTCCAGATTTTGCTGACAAGTATTTCTGGATTGCATGATAAGTCTTTCCACTGTTTGTAGGGCCTGAATGGAATATTATCTTCCGCTGTATGGCTCTGGCTTCTGGGTACCTAAAACATGAGCAGGCAAACAGCTTAGTCCCATCAACCTCAAAATCCATCCGGGCAAAGGTATCAATTGAAAAAAATCTTAAATGAAACATCTTTTTAACATTCAAAAGATAGTCTTTGAAAAACTAAATTAAACAATGGGTTCCATATCCACATTAAAAGAATGACCAATTTCCAGAATGGCATTTACAAACTAGAAGACAGAAAAACCCAAATGCAAATTAATGTCTTGAATATTTTTCCAACTGTACAAATCTTTTTCTCTAAAAATAATGCCCTTAGTTCCATAGATACGTTCACATCATTCCCACAGCTCTAAACACATGCATTCCCAGGCCTCTGAATTCTAATGTACACAAACATAATAACCGAGTCTTCTGCTTCTGATCATGATGGAGCAACTGGCACTAGACTTGCCCTCCCACCATAAACAAGTACAGAACTGGCAAAATATATGTAGCAAATGTTTGGGGACATGAAAAATAAGCAGTGCAGGACTGCGACCCCTGAAAGAACGGAACACTTGAGATAAGCCCCACTGCACCCCAGCAGGGCAGAGGGGGCGGAAGCCAAGCAGAGTACAATAGTCCCACTGAAACAAGCAGCAGAGATCAAGTTCAGAGTTGCGGAAGCAGCTGGAATTTGAAGGGTAGAGTGTAGAAAAGAAAGGATGCAGGGAGGGAGAGCCCTGAAGTCTGTGGGGGGTTCTCTTGAATCCTTGTCCAAGGGTTGAGCTAAACAGGTAAACTGGCAGGGCACAGAAAAGAGCAGCTTACCCAGAGGTCTCAAAATGCTAGGATATATTGCGGCTCTAGCCATGGTGGAAAGAACTCAGCAACTCCCAGGCATTCACCATACACCAGAAAGGCCACACCTTAGACGGAAAAATAACACCCTAAGGAAAGGGCTACTCTAGACTTGCCTTAAGAAAATCTAAAACCACACTTGATCAGAATCAAGGGAAGACATCCGTTAATTGCCTGACAGAATTAACTGCCTGTTTTTCAGGAAAAACAGCCTAATCTATACTCCTTATAATTTGTTATCTAGAATACAATAACAAGTATAAGGATCACTAACCACCCAAGGTTAGAAACTGAAAATTTCAAATCCACAAATAAAGAAACTAACCAGTTAGGTGGTATTCTTAAGTCACTGATTTTACGTAGATCATCCTTACATTCCAACACAGGAAATATTTGTTTGGCGTGTCTCAAGAAAAATGGAAATAAATCATCCACATGAGCTGGAAAATAAAACACTGTATTAACAAGTGCAATCTACACAAAATCCATAACTAAATTTAGTGATGGCTTTTTTTTTTTTTTTTTTTAGTGAGCTAAGTTGGTGGGCATTGCCAGGATACAAAGAGAAGTCCTGGAGCAAGGGACCCTATGGTTTTCTGGGATCCTGCTTTGTCTTACTTTTTCCTCTTAATTTCACTTATATTTCCAGGAAAACAGAAAATTGGTTGCCATCCACCATGTTCTACTCCTTCAGTGTAAACAGGCAAAGATTAGTGTTGGTTAATGTTAAGTTAAAAGAACCTAAAAATATTCATTAGAGAGAAGGCCTGCAGTTACATGGAGATGAAGGTGCACTTTTTAAGCTCTGAAGACTACAGAGAGACAAAACATGAAAGTGAGCTGGTTCCTCAGCAAAAATTCTCCGTATCTTAGTGCCTCTGAGAGGAGGGTGGGCCCTGTCCCATTCTGCTTTGTATCCTCAGTGCCTGGCACAGGATGAAGGTCTAAGAGTCAAACACATTTACAAATTATTAATTGCCCATGGGAACGAATGATGATGTTCTTAAATTTTATGGCAAGAACTTTGTCCTGATAGGAAGCAGAAATAAGCTAATGGCAGAAACAAATGGAGACTGCTATGCATTAACTGTATCTTGTGAGGGCTCATTTCACTGTGGCCTACACTAACAGTTGAGAGCAGATGATGATAGATCAAGACCCCAGTACTCCTCTAGCCTAAGTCATGGGTGATTTAATAACTAGCTCAGCAAATGACCTAAAAGGCTTCCATCAAAGCACTGAATTATTTACAGAAGATGTCACTGGGATCTGTTCTAAAACAAATAAGCCCTGAGAGAGAAATAAACATGAAGTATGGGAAGAAATAGAAAATACATTCAAGAGGATTTAAAAAATTCTCTAAACACTTGCCTGCACTGTAGCAAATATCATTCAAAACAATGTGAATGTCCACATCCAGGGAATGAGACTGCATAATATAGTTTCTAAAGCTTATGAAAGCTTGGTGGAAGAGACGAGCTGTGGGAAACACAAAATCAAGATATGTAAGGTTTAGTTTTCATTTTAAAAAGTACACATACATACCACATCAAACTCATTAAACTGTCTTTTTTGGGGGTAACACAGTTGATTTATTATAGTCTGGGCTAAACTGAAATCCTAGCACAACATGAATGAAGGCTGCTCCTCTGCTGTGCAGTCTGGCTCACAAGGCAAGTCTTGCCTGGCCAGGAGCAAAGAGCAGGGACATGTCTCTGGACGACAACTATATACTTATGTCCAAGTCACACAAGGTTCCACACAGTCTTGACAAAGCTGTACTCTAGGAAGTAAGATAACATCCCTATTAAAGATGTTATTGGCCTTACCATCAAGTCCATAATCAGCACCCAGTTTCTGAATTTCTTTCCTCTTGTAAAATTTGTCCAAGATCTTCTTTACTTCATCTAGAAGAGAGATATCAAAGTTTAACATTTATTTCCTACCTTAGATAGAGAATGACAAAAAAGCAAGAGGAATTTGAAGTGGAACACTAAAGCCAGCAGTCTAATGAGTGTTGCAAGAATGTGAAAGTTTTAGGGGATCCCTCTCTATGGGTTGATATGTGATGGAATGTAGAAAAATGATAAAGTCAAATAACGCAATACCCAATTATAATGCACAGGACCGAGCAAGGTGCTGCAGGATCAGAGAAAGCCTCAAGCCTTCACAGGGCCACTTACAGACAGAAAAGCTTGGTCATTTACCTATAACCATTCTGCACACCCAAACACACACACATATTCACATAGCGTATACATATATTGCAGATCACAGGCAGCTATCCTGGTATTTCTGGGTTTCTGTTACTTTGTACCTAAAGGCAATAGTTCGTTTCTTTGTATCATCAACAGAAAAAAAATCAGTGACAAAAGATTGGGAAAAACGCAGACAACTGCTATAGAAAATTCTGCTGATCTATAAATTAAAACTGAAGACAGATCACATTTATTTGAAAGTAAACTATTTTCTAGCCAGGTTCAGTGGCTCATGCCTGTAATCCCAGCACTTTGGGAGGCAGAGGCAAGAGGACGGCCTGAGCCCAGGAGTTTGAGGCCCACCTAGGGAACTTGGCAAGACATCGCTACAATAAATAAAAAAAATTAGCCAGGTGTGGTGGTGGGTGTCTATGTCCCAGTTATTTGGGAGGTTGAGGCAAAAGGATCACCTGAGCCCAGCAGGTCAACACTGCAGTGGCTGTGAGTGTGTCCTGCACTCCAGCCTGGGAGACAGAGTAAAACTCCAACTCAAAAAAAAAAGTAGCTTATTTTCTGTGACTAATACTCTGGTGTTATATAAAAATCACGTACTTTAGTCAATTCAAAATGCTTCCAAACTGTGAGGTTTCTCATTATGCTAAGTAAAAGAGAGTAGTCACAAAAGACCATATATTATATGACACTGTGTATAAAACATATACAAAATATATTATCCACACAAAAAATGAGATTTCTGTGTATCAATAATTTATTTTATCCAAAAGGATTTTCCCCAAATCTACTATCATTTTAAAAAACCTGCAAAAACATGAGCACACTGGAAGGCATTGAAAAAAATTTAATCTACCACAGAAGCATACGGAAACATAGATTTGTTTTTCATAAGAGTTAAGCTTTAACTGTTCCTAGCTACGAAAAATCAGAATGAGCCAAGCATGATAGTTCATGCCTACAATCCCAGTATTTTGGGAGGCTGAGATGAGGACTGCTTGAACCCAGGAATTTCAGACTAGCCTAGGCAACATAGTGAGAACCTCGTCTCTACAAACATCAAAAAATTAGCCAGGTATGGTAACGCATGCCTACAGTCCCAGCTACTCAGGAGGCTGAGGTGAAAGGATTGCCTGAGCCCAGAAAGTCCAAGCTGTGATGGGTTGTGATCATGTCAATGCACTCCAGCCTGCACAAGAGTGAGACCCCAACTCAAAAAAAAAAAAAAAAATCAGAATGAAACCATGTTTGAAGGTGCATCTGTCACCCATGGACAGGTTGACTTGGCTGATCTGAGTGCTAACATGTTACCTTCCTCTTTTTCACTGCTCCACTCAAAATCACCCAAAGCTTCTAGCTTTGTCCACTTTCCCAGAAAGAGGAGGGCCACTCTGCCATCACAAGTAGCTATACTTCACTGCTAGCACTTCTAAACACTTGTAATTTCCTAACATTGCTTATAAAAGAAAAAAAGCAGAAGGCTTAAAGCACTACTCTAGTGGAGCCAACTGATGAGCAGAAATAGGTCTGAGAAAGTTTACACCAGCTATTCACAGCCTAGGGAAGGGCAGGCTTAGAAAAAAAATCCTAGCTGGGCATCATGGCTCGCGCCTGTTCCCAGCACTTTGAGAGGTGGAGGCAAGAGGACTGCCTGAGCCCAACGGTTTGAGACCAGCCTTGGCAACTTGGTGAGACCTCGTCTCTACAATGAATCAAAAACTAGCCAGGCACGGTGGCGTGCACCTGTAGTGCCAGCTACTTGGAAGGCTGAGGTGGAAGGATCACCTGAGCCTAGCGGCTTGAGGCTATGGTGGCTGTGAATATGCCACTGCATTCTAGCCTGGGCAAGAGAGGGAGACTCCCACTCAAAAAAAGGAAAGAAAGAAAGAATCCTGTATTTATACAATAATTTTTTTAATTATTAATTTTTAAAATCCTCACATCAACTTTTCATGTAAGTAGGACAGATTATCTGGGTCCCATGGGAATAATTTTCTCAGTTTCTACAAATCACAGATTTTACTGCACATGACAACCCAGCAACTTTTTTTCTTCTCATGTTGTAAGTTTATTTACAAACACATCCAGTAGGATATGAATTCAAGAGTTGGATCCATTTTTTAAGGAGACTGTACATCTTAAAGTGCTCTTCATATCTGTTAAATGGATGAACTAAAATATCCTTACTTCTTAAGCAGCTGGTGTCTTACTATAAAGAAAGGTGCAGCAAACTCAGATCCAAAGTACAATGCCATCATTACTAGCAACTGCCACTTGTTTTCCATCAAAAATGGCAAATTCTTCCCCAGGTCCTCCTCATAGTGGCTCCTACGAACCACAGAGGTGGTGAATCTCTGGACGCCCCTGTCTCCACATGGCGCTGCTGTAAGCTCCGTGAAAGGGCAGAGACAGAAGGCAGAAAAAAATCAACCCAGCAACTTTTTTTTTTTAATTGGAGTCTCACTCTGTTATCCAGGCTGGAGTACAGTGGCACACTCAAGGCCACCCCAGCATCGACCTCCTGGGCTCCAACGATGCTTCCGCCTCAGCCTTCCAAGTAGCCAGAATTATAGGCGCATGCTACCATGCCCAGCGAATTTTTTATTTATTGTAGAGATGAGGTCTCGCCAAGTTGCCTGGGCTGGTCTCGAACCTGCAGGCTCAGATAATCCACTCGCCTCAGCCTCTCAAAATGCTGGGATTACAGGCTGGTCACCAAGCCTGGTCAACCCGGCAATTTTAATTCCATTTCTCAAACAGCAAATGTTTAATACAAATTATATTCATTCATCCCTTTACATTTTCAAAGTGCTTTGCCAAACATGTTATGATGATTTTCACAATCCAGAGATGTAGGCAGAGAAATATTCTCATTTTACCAATTCAGAATGGAAAAAAGATAAGTGAATTACAAATTAGGCTAGTCACTTAAGTGCTATATGACTCTCACAAATATGCATCATCTTTCTAGTTGTAGTTGATCAACATACATGTGGCTAAACATGTTACAATCAACCAGAATACACAGACAGATACACACACACACACACACACACACACACACACACACACACACACAGATACATATACACACCGAGTACCTACTGTGTGACTAGAACACTTGGTGCATCAGATATTCAAGTAAGGAGAGACAGCAGTGAAGGAGACCCTTGTGGCCACACCTTTCTGAAGCCCACATGGAATCTAGTGTATGAATATAATCACTGATCAAGCAATTACAAGAGGGGTGAATGTTACGCTGGGGAAAGGGAGGACGCTAAGGAAGCTTGGAAACTTAATCCTTTACTGGTCAGAAAGTAGCATTTGAGTTACTTTTAAAAATCAAGAAAAGTCAGCTAGATTAAAAATGAAAGTGAAGCAGGGCTCGGTGGCTCGGCCTGTAATCCCGTGCCTTTGGGAGGCTGAGGTGAGTGGATTGCCTAAGCCCGCGGGTTTGAGACCCGCCTGGGCAGGCGAGACCTCATCTCTACAATAAATCAAAAAAATTAGCCGGGCATGGTAGCGTGCGCCTGTAGTTAGTTCTAGCTACTTGGAAGGCTGAGGCGGAAGGATCACCAGAGCCCAGCAGGTTGAGGCTGCAGTGGCCAGGAGTGGCCACTGCACTGCACTCCAGTCTGGGCGACAGTGAGACTCCAACTCAAAAAATTAAAATTAAAATTAAAATAAATAAAATAAAAATGAAATGAAGAGGCTGGGCGCAGTGGCTCAGCCTGTAATCCCAGCACTTTGGGAGGCCGAGGTGAGAGGACTGCCTGAGCCCACGGGTTCGAGACCCACCTGGGCAACTTGGCGAGACCTCATCTCTACAATAAGTCTCAAAAACTAGCTAGGTGTGGGGCGTGCATCTCTAGTTCCAGCTACTTGGAAGGCTGAGTCAGAAGGATCGCTTAAGCCCAGCAGATGGAGACTGCGGTAGCCATGAGCATGCCACTGCACTCCAGTCTGGACGACAGAGTGAGACTCCAACTAAAAAAAAAAAAAAAGAAAGTGAAGAGATACCCGCAGACTGGAGAAAATATCTGCACATCATACATCTGATAAGGGACAAATATCCAAAATACATAAGTAACTAAACAACTCAACTGCAAGAAAAACAAATAATCCAATCAAAATGGGCCAAGGACCTAAATAGACACTTCTCAAAAGAAGCTTCACATAGGCCGGGAGCAGTGGCTCAAGCCTGTAATCCACCATTTTGGGAGGCTGAGGCAAGAGAATTACTTTAGCCCAGTTGTTTAAGGCCAGCCTAGGCAACTTGGTGAGACTTTGTCTCTACAATAAATAAAAAAATTAGCTGGACATGGTGGCATGTGCCTATAGTTCCAGCTACTTGGAAGGCTGAGGCAGAAGGATAGCCTAAGCCCAATAGCAAGAACATGGAACCAACCGTGCTGTCCATCAAAAGAGGACTGGATAAAAAAATGTGGTACATATACACAATAGAATATTATGAAGCCATAAAGAAGAACAAAATCATGAACTTCGCAGCAACCTGGATGAACTTAAAGTTTATAGTACTGAGTAATCTTTCACAGAAACAAAGAACTGAGTATCACATGTTCTCACTCATAAACGGAACTTGAATAACTATCATAATACTAGAAGAAAAGGAGTGGCAGTAGTGGGAAACTGTGGGGGTGGGGGTGGGATTGGCAATAGTGGGAATCTGCTTGGGGAAGGGGGGCACACCTCATCAACAAGGGTACCTGCATAATGGGTATTTGTATACCTAACCTTGAATTGTATCCCACATCTTTAAAATGAAAAATTTTAAAGTTAAAAATAAATAAGTAAATAAAAGCTGTTCATCAGCACTAATCTTCAGATAAATGCAAATTAAAACCACAATGAAATATCACCTCACACCTGTTAGAATGTCTATATTAAAAAAAAAAGATAACAAGTGTTGGCATGGATGCACCATGGATGAGAATATAAGTTGGTACAGCCATTATGGAAAATAGTATGGAGGGTCCTCAAAAAACTAAAAATAGAACTACCATATGATCCAGCAATTCCACTTCTGGGTATATATCTAAAGCAACTGAAATCAAAACATTGAAGTGATATCTGCACTACATGTTCACTGCAGCACTATTCACATTAGCTAAGGCATGAAAACAACCTAGGTATCCACCATCAGATGAATGGATAAAGAAAATGTGGTATGTGGTATGTACACACAATGAAATACTATCCAGCCTTTAAAAAAAAGGAATTCTGTCATTTGCAATAACAGGGATGTACCTGGAGGGCATCATGCTAAGTGAAACAAGCCAAGCAGAGAAAGACAAATACCGCATGGTTTCACTTACACATGGAATCTAAAAAAGACAAACCCATAGAAGGAGAGAGTAGACTGGAGGTTACCAGAGGCTGGAGGAGGAAGATCAGTGGGGATAGGGGAGATGTTAACCAAGGGTACAAAGTTTCAGTTAGACAGGAGGAATAAGCTTTACTGTACAGAATGGTGACTATCATGAGTAATAATACATCGTTTACTTCAAGATTGCTAAAAGATAGTTCATAGTGAGTGGCTAAAAAAAGGGGGAAAATTGCTAAGAGTATATTTTAAATATTTTCACCACAAAAAAATAAGCATATGAGCTGATGGATTTGTTAATTAGCTTAATTTAATCATTCCACAATGTAAGCACATATAAAAACATCATATTGTCATAAATACACATATACATATTATAAATAAAAATACATTATTTTTGTCAATTAAAAATAAAAATTTTAAAACTGCAGGCAGAAGGGGTATTCTAGGCAGTTGGAGCAGCAGTGTAACAGGACTGAAGCACAGCACACACTTCACCTGTATGGCTGAAGCATAGAGGGTACCAGGCAATGAAGCTAGAGGGTACCCACGCCAGATCAGGGAGGGACATCCTTACAGTCCATATTAAGGCTTAGGGACCCTTTTAAAACTAGGAATAATGAAAGAACATTAAACAATTGTTTGCAGGGGAGCACCATGGTGAGATCTCGTTAAAGAACATTCTGACTGTAGGTAGAGCATGGAAGGGAATCATCAGGAAGAATCATCCAACAGGCTATTTCAACAGTCCAGTTAAAAGACAGAAGATGGTAACTTAGGCTAAGTTGGTTGCCATGGAGAAAAAGGGAAATAAATGACTTCATTATTTATTAGGTAGAATCAACAAGACAGACATGTCAAATGAACTTCATGACTGTTAGATGTTGGGCACGAAGAATGAAAGAACAAAGACCTCCAGGTTTTTGACCTGAGTACCTGGAGAGCAAGCAGGCTGAGGGGAAGATAGGTTATCTTGAACCTGCTACAGTGAGGTGTAAGAAACCCAAGTGGAGACATCTGGTAGGCGGCTAGATCTACAGGTCCAGGTAAATGAGAGAGGTCCAGGGAAGAGACAAAGATATGAGAGGAATACTGAATTTAGGGGAGGGAGAGAGAGAGAATGAAACACCCTAGAGAAGAGTGCAGAATCAGAAGCCAAGTGACATAGGACAGAGCCTAGAAGTATATCAACACTTCAAGCGAGGAGTAGGCAAAGAGATTGAAAAGTAGGTCTGTAATTCCAGCACTTTGGGAGGCCGAGGTGAGAGGATTGCCTGAGTCCAGGGGTTCAAGACCAGCCTGGGCAACTTGGTGAGACCTTGTCTCTACAATAAATCAAAACATTAGCTGGGTATGGTGGCAAGAGCCTGCCTATAGTTCTAGCTACTTGGAAGGCTGAGGCAGGATTGCTTGAGCCCAGCATGGTGAGGCTTTGGTGACCGTGAGCTGCACTCCAGCCTGGGCTGCAGTTAGAGTTTGAGACTCCAACTCAAAAAAAAAAAAAAAAGATTGAAAAGTTTCTTGTCCCAATCACTACATGAAAATCTGGTATCTTAACCACATGGCTATATAAGAGCATAGTAGTTCATCACCTTCTGCAATCCCTCTTGTAATGCTGAAAAAATATCCTAGTAAGTTCAATATCTGCACTACTTCCGGCCAAAGGCAGGTGAAAATTACCCAGCACACACTGACCCAATGAGGTATCTAAGGATTCTCCACCAGAAGAAAATCTGGTGCTGACACTCCTGTCTTCATTCTGTCTTCTTACTGGGAGCATCAAAGGAATTTACATATTCAGGTAAACTGGAATCACTGCACAAAATAAGAACTTACCTATAATTGAATGCAATAAATAAGGCAAACTGTCTCACACAAATTGCCTTATGCCTTCAAATAACATAAAGGGAAATTGTTGCTTAATGGGTAAACTGTCACTTAATTGAGTTTCTATTTTGCAAGATGAAAATGTTCTGATGTATTTCACAAAAATGTGAATATACGAAACACTACTGAACTATACACTTAAAAACAATTAAAATGGTGAATTTTATAGTTTTTACCATAACTTAAAAATCAATGGCCAGGCACAGTGGCTCAGGTCTGTAATCCTAGCACTTTGGGAGGCCGAGGTGAGGGAATTGCCTAAGCCCACGGGTTCGAGACCAACCTGGGCAACGTGGTGAGCCCTCATCTCTACAATTAATAAAAAAAAAATTAGCCGGACGTAGTATGTGCCTGTAGTTCCAGCTACTTGAAAGGCTGAGGTCGAAGGATCGCCTGAGTCCAGCAGGCCGATGCTGGGGTGGCCGTGAACATGCCACTGCACTCCAGTCTGGGCGACAGAGTGAGCCTCCAACTTAAATAATAATAATAATGATAATTCCATTATTAAAAACAATACCGTCCCTGCTATGGTTTGTGTGTCCCCTCCAAGACTCATGTTGAAATGTAATTGTCATTTTAACAGTGTTGGGATCTTTAAGGTATGATTAGCTCTGCCCTAATGAGTGGATTAGTGCTGTATCACAGGAGTGGGTTAGTGATCACGGGAGTAGGCTCTTGATCAAGGGTAAGTTCAGCCCCGCCCCCCACCCCAGTCTCACAGGCTCACCTGCCCTTTGGTCTCCCACCATGGGATGATATGACACAAAAGCCCTCATCAGATGCTGGCTCCTTAATATTAGACTTCCTCCAGAACCAAGAGCCAAATAAACTTCTATTGTTTTAAGTTACCCAGTCTCGGGTATTCTGTTAGAGCGGCAGAAAACGACCGAAGACGGTCTCCCAACTCCAAGCACAGTGAAAGGCCTTGCTTGGCACTGATTTGGAAGAACAAGTCAAAGAATAACATACTGTGAGCTCCATCACATTTTTAGTGAAAAGACTGTATTTTCCCTGACAAACAGGCCTTGATCAATAGCATGCTGTAGTCGCTACTTTAAGATTATAACAGGAGGATACAGCGTTGCTTGTAGAAGTAAACTTCCTGGAGGCAGTTCCTGGAGAGCATTCCCTCAGCCTCCCAGTGCTTCATTTGGTCACAGAAAACTCCCTCACCTGCCCAATCATCCAGAAAAAAAGTACAGCCGTACCATCCGAAACTCACTTGGAAAACATTTCACACGCCTCTGTTCACTAATTCACCCACTTACTTTTGCAGAACGAAACGCACTGCCACGCGCTGATGCTACGCGTTCCCGCTCCTTCCGGAGCCTGGGCCGATTCCCTGTTCCACCTCGTCATGTTCTACCCTGTGTTACAGTTCATGACCATGTGTCCGTCCTCCCCACGAGACCGTTAAGTTCCTTGAAAGGAGGAGATCTGGGCCTGAGTCTGGTTCCTCTGGCAACCACCACGCAGTCTGACGGTGCCTGGTGTGCGAGGGCCCCAGTCAATGTCAGGGAATCCTGAAAGAGGTCCTCCGCTGGCATGTCACTGCCTCACCCTCGTGCGCCTTCTCGGAGGCAGCACTTCTGGAGGGCGGGAGAGGAACAAAGACGGCAAGAAAAAGCGGTCGTCCACCTAACGACTCAAAGAAAGTCCAATAGTCCCCACACTTGAGAATTTAAACCAGAAAGCAGGACAGTGGAAAGGAAAAGGCCACTTCCGGGACTGGGAGCTGAGGATGCATCCACACGGTCCCCAGCGCAGCGGGGCTCACAAACCAGCGAGGGAGGCGCCCGCGGACAGGCACGATGACAACGATCGAGGGACCTCGGATAGCCCGGCCGACACCCACCCCCCGCCGTGCTCGCTGGTTCCGCACTCACTCTTGTCCAGAGGCTGGGTCAGCTCGGCCCCGACATCGCCGTCGGCGCTGGGGCCCTGAGGTTTCACAGTCAGGGGCACGAACAAGGACGTATTCGGGGCTTTGGAGCCGCCAGAGGCAGAGGAGGAGGCGGTGGCAACGGCAGGAATGCGCCCCAGGGCCCAAGGAAAGGGTCCGAAGTGGGGGCGAAAGGCAGAGCAGGCAGCTGCCCGGTGGCCAGCCTGGCGCCCCGCCGGGAGCCGAGCCCACAGCAGGGCACACCGGGGGAAGGACATGGAGGCCGCAGGCCCTGAAGGAGCCTGGAGTAGCCCACGGACACGGCGGCGGATAATGACGCGCGCCCCCGGCGCCGGCTGTCCGGAAAGCCCCAGACTGAGCAGCGAGCTGCCCTTACGAACGCCTGATTTTTCAGGAAAGAAAAAAAAAAAAATCAGTGCATGGGACTGCTCTCACAGGGAAGAAAAACGCCAGAAAGGAAGACTATTAAAGACGAATTCTTCTTCTCTCTCTCTTTCATGTGCGATTGGGGCCGGCTTTCTCTAAAGAAGGGAAAATTATCAGGCATTTTGGGATTTCATAGATGAGTGGAGGGGGCCTGCCGGCTGCGTCACGTGACACCAACCGGTCCGCTTGGTAAGCACAAGTCCAGAAGCACGTGGGCAGTGGGGTGAGCGGTGGTGGCGCCTCTCGTGGAGGACGCTCTGCTTGTGCAGAGTTGGAGACCGCCTGCGGACTCAAATACTGAAGAACATTCCCCGCAAGTTTCTTTCTTTATTAACCGTCATTTCCTAATGGGCAAAGTTGGAGGTATATCTTGATATGCCCCTGAAAAAGATTGCTGAAAAATTTTGTTGTACTTTTGGGTAAACGCCTGTATAACAGGTGTGCAAGTACTTATACTTTATGTATTTATTAAATGAGTCGGGGTCTCTGTCGCCCAGGCTGGACTGCAGTGGCACAGTCACAGCTCACCGCATCCTCCACCTCAGCCTCCCGAGTGGAACAGGGATCACAGGCGCACGCCACCATCCCAGGGTAATTATTCAAATGGTTTTTTGTAGAAACGAGGTCTCACTATGTTGCTCGGGCTGGTCTCGAACTCCGAGACTCAAGCAGGCATCCCGAAGTGCTGGGACTACGGGCGTCAGTCACCGAGCCCAGCCAGTACTTATACTTTATTTTATTTTACTTTATTTCAAGTTTTATACTTATTTATTTTTACAAAGTCATCCTGCAGGCAAAGATACATATTCAGTAACTGGGAAGCCATAAAACTTTTGATCTATACTTTCAGGTTGGTTCGATTGTGATACTTGAGATAAGGATCATCAGCAAACCAGTTTCGCCTCTTCCAGAAAGATGTCGTCATTTTATCTAAGAGCTCACTCTGGATTTTATTGCAGAACACAAATTCCCTCAAGCGTTTTTTCCTTGCATTTGTCTTTTTCCATAATGTTTTCTTATAACCAGCCTTTCTCCTTAGCCAAAGGCCAGAATGAAGTCGAAGAAATCTGTAGACGACAGCTTTCACAGTCTTTCTCTTGCCTTCCCGTGAACTGAAGTATGTTACCGTTCTGACGGCAGCTTTAGGACGTTTGGAAGCAAGGGGACACCCTATTGAAGATTGTTGCAGTGCGACCGTGCGTCCATAGTCAGGTTTCTGACAGATGTAATGAGTCTCGGAGCAGAGGAAACAGCTGGTGTCTGAGTGTGACTAAAGTGTCCCGTGGATAATGCAGAGGTAAGAGAGGCATTCTTGGCACAGTGTTGATAGGCTGAAGATGCCAAAATATTCAGGGGCATAAGACACCTGAGGCCGCTCTCACGGTGCTGGTGAAGGTGGAGGCGGCCATCTTGCCCCTCTACTTATACTTTAATATGAGCTGTTTGTGTACCTCGTCCAAGCAGCTGGTATGTCACAATCTCGTGGCAAAAATATGTGCTCTGTGCCCCGGCCAAAATTTAGTTTCATTTCCATTAGTTGAATGTTTCCTCATAGGAGGCCGCTATGTTAAATTCGAAACAAGGTTTTCCACATATTTATACTTAAATCGTTAGGATCTTGCCATTTGAAGGAACATGTTATATAGTATGTAATACTGTGTGTCGAATAGGATTCAAGTAACAATTTACTACGTGCCTTTGAATAAAGATAATTTCTAAACAAGGGATACAAGAAGCCTGTTCCTTGCCCTTTAAGAGTTTCTGATCTGGGTGCAGTGGTTCATGCCTTTATTTAATAAAGAAATTTATTTATTAAATACATAAATAAGCATGTAATCTTTGCGCTTTGGGAGGTGGAGGTGAGAGATGGCCTGAGTCCAGGGGTTCAAGACCAGCCTTGGCAACTTGGTGAGACCTCATCTCTACAATAAATCAAAAAATTTGCCAGAGGTGGTGGCACACCTATGGTTACAGCTACTTGGAAGGCTGAGTCGGAAGGACTGCCTGAGCCCAGCAGATCGAGGCAGTGGTGGCCGTGAGCGTGTCACTGCATTCCAGCCTGGGTGTCAGAGTGAGACCCTGAAGCTTAGGCAACAGAACAAGACTGTCTCTTAAAAAGTGGTGAGTCAAATCTTTCAGGCTTCAAAGCAAATACAGTTTTTACCACAACATGCTAACTTTGGCAGAAATCATCCAGAGGGAAAGTTAGCATATAATTACATTTTTGCATGATTACTACATAGTTTTTGTTTTTATTTTTTTACAGTATTATTCAAACCATATGGCTTTTTGGCCAAGAGCAGTATACCAATTGTTGGACCAGAATCAACAGGTTTTTTGGGTGGTTTTTTTTGAGTTGGAGTCTCACTGAGTCGCCCAGACTGGAGTGCAGTGGCCGCTCCTGGCCACCGCAGCCTCGACCTGCAGGGCTCCGGCAATCCTTCCACCTCAGCCTTCCAAGTAGCTGGATCTACAGGCGCACGCTGTAGTTATAGAGATGAGGTCTCGCCAAGTTGCCCAGGTGGGTCTCAAAGCAATTCACGCGGACTCAAGCAATTCACTCACCTCAGCCTCCCAAAGCACAGGATTACAGGCTGAGCCACCGAGCCTGGCCCAGAATCAACAGTTTTTACTAGTCTTATAGATCTAGTCCAACCCAAATACAGATTTGAAGGAAGAAAAAACTCTCAAAATTATTTTTACTGTAACTTTGATTGCATATCCTTGCAGGTATAAAGTGGTGTCTCAATTTTATGACAGTACACATGGGCTTTCCCCCTTCATCCATTCATAGAACTGAAATAGGAAAACTCACCGTAAAGGTTTTACAAAATAAAAATCTGTCATAATTACAGCAGTGTGTCATGTTTATAGCACTAAGTATAGTCAGCACTGAACATAGAGCCTCCATAAATGTTCTGCTTCTTGAATGAATGAACAAATCCTGGTATTTGTTCAAACCTCATTCCATACTTTGCTGTAGCACCATAACAATCTTTGAAAACAAATCTGATTAATTTACTCCTGCTTAAAATCCTTCATTGAGTCTGAGTAAGTGTTCAGATAAAGTCCGCACTCAGTTCTTTTGTATGGCACCCAAACACTACCCTAAAGTGTTTCTCCCTACAAGGCCCTTCCAGCCTCTTCTCTCCACTCCCCACATCCACCATTCTCTTCAGGCCAGAACTGCACACTAGTTGTGCCCATTCCTCACTTCTGTACTTCTGAACACATTGGGTGCTTCTCTCACAGGGCCTAGTAGAGATTCTGTCTTTGCACTAAAACTGCATAATTGTGTCTACATCATTGATTCTCAAACTTGAGAGTCATCAGAATCATCAGGAAAGCTTGTTGAAAACAAGGTTGTTGGAACTTATCTCTGAAGCTGCTGATTCAGTAAGTCTAGGTGGGTCCTAGAGTTTGCATTTCTGATTTGTTTCCAGGTGATACAACTCTGCTGGTCTGAGAGACCACACTTTCAGAACCACTGCTCTGGACTGTACTTTCTTCAGGATAGGGCCAATGAGATAGCATTGTCTTAGTCCATGCATTGCTGTAACAGAACACCACAGACTGGGTAATTTGGTTTTTTAAAAAAATTATTTATTATAATTCTGGAGGCTAGAAGTTCAAGCTGGAGAGGCCAGAGTCTGGTGAGGCCTGCTTGATGCATTTTAACATAGAAGAAGAAATCACATGGTAGGAGAGCAAGAGCTTTCATGTCAGCTCGGGTCTCTCTTGCTCTTCTTGAAAGCCACCAGTCCCATCATGGCTAATAACCCTATGTAATCCCAATTACCTCCCAAAGGCCTTACCTCCAGTCAATATATGAATTTGGGGGACACATTCAAACCACAGCAAGCACTAGCAGATATTCTGTAAATATGCCAAATGCATGTATGACTACTGAAGAGGGAGAAAGGATGTGGGAGAAGTAAAGAATCCAGGTGGTAGAAAATAAAACACATTCCCCCCCTCTGCTTTGCCTTTGATTTTGCTATTAATAAAACTGATGTACAAGCTCTCACAGAAGCACAGCTTGTAGATTTCTCCCCCTCACACCTTGCCTACCAAATTTTGTACTTTGAAGTTTCTAGGACTTCTGACATGAAGGTCATCATAATCTGGACACTAAATTTGTGTTTACCCTAAGGTTGTGTTTATCCTACTAAGGTTTACTCCTAGGATCATAGGATATTAGAACTGCAGTTATCTGGTCCAGTTTCCCCAAACCTGGGGAGGGGGCACCTATGGGATGTACTTGTAGAAGTTGTGCAGATAACACCCACACTGTGGTGCACTGCCCTCTGCCCTGTCTTGCTATCTCTCCAGAGGTTGATTATTACTCCCAGAAAACCTGGTTTCTTTTATTCTAATATTGAGATGAATAACAGTACTTTTTTTTTTTCATTTGAGTTGGAGTCTCATTTTGTCACCCAGGCTGGAGGGCAGTGGCATGCTCCTGGTCACTGCAGCCTCGACCTGCTGGGCTCAGGCGATCCTTCTGCCTCAGCCTTCCAAGTAGTTGGAACTACAGGCACATGCCACCATGCCCGGCTTTCTGATTTATTGTAGAGATGAGGTCTCGCCAAGTTTCCCAGGCTGGTCTCGAACCCACGGGCTCAGGCAATCCTCTCACCTCAGCCTCCCAACGTGCTGGGATTATAGGCGTGAGCCACTGCACCCGGCGATAACAGTTCTTATCCATAATTTTATTACATTTGGAACCTGTATGTTTGTTTAAAGAAAAGCACCTTTTATAATCACTAGGAAAAGATTCATCCATGTGTTCAAATATTGAGTGTGTGATAAGTACAAGAGTCTGAGCCCTCAGGAGGCTTCAAATCCATAGAATTAAACAATTTAAATGTCTTGTAAAAGTGTAGTCAATATTGGTCAGACGCAATGGCTCACACCTGTAATCTCAGCACTTTGGGAGGCGGAGGTAAGAGGACTGTCCAAGCCCAAGAGCTCGACACAAGCCTGAGAAACTTGGTGAGACTTTGTCTCTTCAAAAAAACCAAAAAGTTAGGCGGGTGTGGTGGCGGGCACCTGTAGTTCCAGCTACTTGGAAAGCTGAGGCAGAAGGATCACCTAAGCCCGACAGGTTGAGGCTGCAGTAGCTGTGATGGTGTAACTGCACTCCAGCCTAGGCGACAGAGTGAGACTCAGACAAAAAAGAAAAAGATCTTACCCCAGAGGAGTGTACAGCATGCTTCGGCAGCACAGCAAAAGGGCAATTCTTTGACTAGAGACAAACAGGTATCACATGAGATTTTCCAGGACAGTCTTACTAGAAATCAGCTGAAGTGCAGGCAGGAGGGTGGGCAGTCTCCAGAGTCTGGCATAACGAGCTGAAGATATTTTGCAATGTGGAATTTGACCTTTTCTCTGGAAGTAAGTCAGTCACTGAAAGATTTTTAGATAGGGAAGTGAAGAGAATGCTGCTGGGAGAAGACCCCAAGCCTAAAAAAAAGGATCTATTATATCGAAAAATATACATTTTCCTCATGCTTTTAACTGATTTGAAACTTAAAATACATTGTTCCAATCCAGGCTAGTGTCAACCCCTGGAGGAAGCCACTATATATGCTCAACAAATTCAAATGAATATAAAAGGAAAAGCATAAAACTTTAGACTTTACAGACTCATATGGTAATTAGAATTGAATATTTCAGCTACTAGATCCATATTGTCTTGTCCAGAATACATCGCTGAGGCATAAAAATTATTTTTGAGTAGAAGGCATGTAGTTCTTGAAATCTAAAAGCCCAGCCTCACAAAAAAAATTAGTTATAAATCCGTTCCCCAGGAGGAACCAGTGAACACTGATTTTTCTACCTAGTACGTGGGTACCACAACTAAACAGACATGATCACAAAATTGTATCTATTTATTCTCCTAAGGACCGATTTTTCTAAAAGTAACTCGTTTTTCCATAAGTACCATTTCTCTTCCATCCACTTGCCCTATTAAGCCACAAATTCTGCCCATCTCTTTGAGTCACATTTTTGTGAGCTTTTATCTCTTGTCTAATTCATAGGTCCCATGCACTCAACCTGGGAGGGCAGAGTTGAGTTGGGAACCCTAAGAGGGTTTTTCTTTCCCAGCAATATCAAAACAATAAAGAGAAAATTCTTCAATAGTGAGAGAAATTAAAAAAAATTAAATGGTTTAGACCAGTAGCTCTGGGTAGCTATTTTAAAAATATTGATATCCCAGCTCCTGAGATTTTATTGGTTATGGTAAGACCTAGGCATGGTTATTTTTAAAAGCTCTTAAGGTGTTCTATCATGTAGCCAGGGTTGAGGACCAATGGATTAGACACTGTATTCTTTTTTTTTTTTTTTTTTTGAGTTGGAGTCTCACTCTGTCACCCAGACTGGAGTGCAGTGGCCACTCCCAGCCACTGCAGCCTCGACCTGCTGGGCTCCGGCGATCCTTCCGCCTCAGCCTTCCAAGTAGCCGGAATTACAGGCATGCGCTACCATGCCCGGCTAATTTTTTTATTTTATTGTAGAGATGAGGTCTTGCCTGCCCAGGTGGGTCTCGAAACCGCGGGCTCAGGCAATCCACTCACCTCACCCTCCCAAAGGTGCGGGATTACAGGCTGAGCCACCGAGCCCGGCTGACACTGTCTTCTTAAGACAAAAATTTCTTTTTCAGTTTATTACTTCTAATTAACTGGCAACTTTTGAATGAAATCACCAAATATTAAATTCAAAAATTTTTTTTCAAATTGGTTATGCAACAAAAAGTCTCGAGCAAACTGAATAAGCATTCTGTATATGACAGTGTTTTAAACCAGCTAATTAAAAGTACTATATAGCTGTTTAAAATTGAAACCAGTAATATTAAAACATCATCATAATTATAGCTTCCTAAACTACTGAGCAATCCTTTCTGCAAAAATAAACCTAACAATGAGATTTGAACAGAATAAATTTGAATAGAATCATTCAAATAGCAAGCTCGGTTTCTGTTTCAAATTCTTTATTATACATCATGGTTGCACAATTTGAGGCTGATTAAATACAACTGGTTTTCAAAATCTCTTTGAATATGTTCTAGATTACTACATGCGAGTGACCATGAAAATATTTGGCATTTTAAAATTTTGAAACTTTGAATAGGCACTTACATGAAGAAAAACATTACCATTAATAGATATCCACATCTAAAATAGATGCACGGCACATGGTACATGGAACCCTTTGCCAGTAAAGTTGGTTATGGACCATTTTATCAAAGTGCCATAGTAGTAAAACAGGTTTAAAGAAATGTAATTTGGGTTATTTAGCTCACTCATAAAGTAAGGTTAACTGACAAGACTTGAAGTGTATAAAAAAATATTGGTACAAAATCCAAATGAACCATAAGTGAAAATTGTTTCCCTAGAGAAGGCTTCATTTTGGTTCCTATACCCTACACTTAAGTGTATTTGAGATCATACCCATGCATATGATTGGATGACTGCAACCTTCTTTTTTACAAGACTTTAAACAAATGACTTGAATTTAGTGTTAAAAGAATTAAAAGATTGGATGTTTAAATGTGAGTTTGAACTAACCAAAGTTCCAGTTTAATAAACATGACATTTCCAGGTCTAGATAACTACATGTTTCACAGGTCCTTCTGAGTCACCATCCCAAAGTTTCCCTATAAAAAGTAAAGAGAATAAATTTGTGAAGTTAAGGAAAAGATATTTGTGTACAAATGGCAAAAATACTCCTTAAACTGAAATGTGTGTGTGTGTGTGTGTGTGTGTGTGTGTGTGTGTGTGTATGTATGTGTGTGTATTTCAAAGTACTTACGGAAAATTTAAATAGTGTAACAAATTCTAAAATGCCAATATAAGTCAACTCTACAATGCAGAAAAAATAGGGTGGTACTACTGGAAAGTAGTAGCAAAACAGTTACTTAATGTGGCAAAAAAAAAAAAAAGACACAATGACATGCCACATAATCTCTTGGGGGGGGAAATTTTAACATTCATACCATAAAAGACTCCAAAGAAGATAAAATTCAGGAAGCTATGGAATGGTATACTCAGAAGCACCTGCAGTGAAACACTCCATATGCATTTCTCAAACACATATATAAAAATAAATGTAGTTCTCTAAAGTATCAAGATGCTATGTTTAAATCTTTGCAGGATGTAAGGGCCACTCAGGCTTTCTAATTTTATTTGAACACAGAACATTTAATTTTTTGCATGTAGAGAGTAAGAGGTAATCATTAGCAAGAAAGGGAGAAAAGGATTTATAATCAACATTATGCAGAAAGCAAAATTATAAATACCAGCCTGCTCACATGAAAATCTTTAATGTTTATGCTGATGCATATCTGAGTGCTTATCGTCAAATCAATGTGTGCAGTTAAAAAAAAAAAGGCAGCTTAAAGTTCCAGTGTTTCAAAGAAAGCACTTTAAAAAAATGTATATACATGAAGAACATTTTGTTATATCATAAAATAAATGCAGCGCTGTAAGATAAAGGAAGACTAATATATATGGAGCTCTGGCCTTTCCCCCCCACACGCTGCAACCATCTTTAACCTGCTGAACTTAATCTCAACGGTTACAGGAGTTTGTGTTTTTCTTTTTCATCTCCTATTCAGTTCACATTTCAGGCTGTTCAGCAGATGCCTGTGATTCTGGAGACTCAAATCGCTGGTGAAAGTTTGTTCTCTGTTTCCTCAGTTTTTCAGGAGCTTTTCTCCATAAAATGATCTCCTAGTAAAACAAACATAAGATATTAACAAATTAATGTTCTTTATTATGCCTTAAATTTACACCTTTGAAATAATTGTCACTTCAATTTTAACCATAAAAAATTAAATTCTTCCCTACAAAAGTCATCGACTTTTCTGACTAACACACTTTCCTTCAGTTCTAATCATGACCGCCCCGCCCCCTTTCATCTCGTGTTCCCACCACCAGCACCCACACATACACCATCCACAGATCCAGCCTGGCAAGAAGTCCTAGCCATTATGGCTTTAAAGAACTTCCCATATGGATCCTTTGGTTTCTGTTCCATTGTCCTTATCAAAGTTCTAGCCGCTATCACTGAAAAACTAAAACAGCTTCCGTAGATGGTTCTACTTCTCTTGCCTGAGAGACCCCTTTCTAATTAATTCTTTATTAGCCCTACCAGATAAATCTTCTAAAACACTACTTCAATTGCTCTTCAATAGTTCTCAGTGCCTCCAGGATAAATCCACACACCGGAACTCACGGCCCTCCATAAACTTTTTCCAATTTACTAACATTACTCCCTGCCTGCCCTAGACCCCTCTCCCCAACCAGCCAAATGGAGCCTCCAATGCACTTCAAATACGCTTGCCCTAGCCCTCAAATCCTTATTCCTCTGCCTATCAAACTCTTACCCTAACCAATTCATCCTGAGAATTTCCTTCTTCTAAATTCCTAAAATTATTTGCTGCATAAAGTCAGGACTGACTTTGTTTTTTAACTAACATGTCAGAACTTAAACATCCAAATGAGTGCTCATGGGAAACAATATACTTATTCCCATAGTGCCATGGTATGCAAGTGATTTTGAAACTGTAAAAATCATGTAACTTATTTTAAAGTTATACGTAACCTATATTTAATTATACAGCATTGTGGTAGCATTACTTGAATTTATTTTTTTTCTCTTCTAAATTACAATCAAACACTAAGTTTTCTGTTGGTTATATATATAATTTTTCTTTTTTCCACATATCTGCAATGTTAGGATCTGGAGGACAAATCATGATTATAAAAGGTAGTTTTTGTATTCTTCACAGTACTTAGCACAGAATAATTTCTAATTTAGCTTTGAACATTCAACTGACATTCTAATTCATAATTATTAATCTGATCCAGAATACAAAAGACCATTCTAATCACAATCTTCATTCAAAATTCACAAAAGCCTTTTAATTGCTTTTCAAATGAGAACAAGTTTATGACAAACACGTCATATAAAAAGGTATTAAAATTTGGTCATGTTATGGACGTTTATAACATAATTGTTTAATAAGAGATAAATAAGCACGCCTATAATCCCAGCTACTAAGAGGCTGAGGCAAGAGGATTGCTTAGTAGACTCCTGTCTCCAAAAAAAAGTGATAATGAAGATCTATACTTGTTAATAAGAGAAAGATAGCCAAGACTCTATTGTGTAAAAATGTAAATTAATGAGCAACATACTTAATATGATATAAATACACAATTTTGTCTGGAAAACTAACTACAATAGTGATGGAATTCTGCTGACCTTTACTTCATTCTCTGTTCTTTATTGCCTTTAAAAAAAAAAACAGTGGGTATTGTTTTATAAAAAAAGAAAGGAGGGAGGGAAGAAAGAAAGAAGGAAGAGAAAGAAAAAACTTTTAAGAGAAAAATGAAAGCCTGAAAAAGTTACAGCTCATTCCAGAGTCCTGCAGAATGACTAGGGGGGATCTATCACACCATGATTCCACTCTCATAGGTACTTCTTTATCATATCCTCAGTGTTTCCATTTACTTAGAAACTCCCACTCACTCTATACAATAAAGCTTAGAAAAGTGAGTAACTTTTAGATGTTACAGAACAAAATACCAGCTGGAGCGGCACCATACCTGCTGCTTGAAGTACCTTCTGTCTTCCTCATCAACAAGCACTAAATTTAGAAAGTATCTTACTGAAAACTTTTTGTTCACATCTCTCATTGTTGGAGTTGGATCATATCCTGCTAAAAATAGTCTTATTGGAATTGATTCACCTGAAAGAAAAAGAATTTCCACTTAATTCTAAAAGATGATGAAATAAAGTCACATAGTATCTAGGACTAAAGAGTAGATACTAATGCTTCAGTTCCACATGAGATGCAGCATAACAAATACCACAGCTTCTCAAGCTAGGCAAAACATTTTGGGCTGCATAATTCTTCGCTGTGGGTTAGGTCCTATCCTCTGTGGCCTCTACCCACTAAATGCTGGTAGCACTTCCCAAGTGTAACAGCCAAAAATGCCTCTAGACAATGTCAAGTGTTCCTTGGGGGACAAAGATGCCCCTAGGAACCAGTGCTCCAGAGACAGAATGCCTGCCTACAAATCTCAACTCTATCACTTACTGGTTGTGCGACCTTGGTCAATCACTTAATCATTCTGTTCAAGTTCCTTATCTGTGAAATGGGAGTAACAACAGTTCAGGGAACTTGTAGGGGCTTTATGAGTTATTATATGTAAAGAACTTAGAATAGTGACAGCAGTTAAGTACATATAGCATATAGTAGTTGTTATTTTTTGCTTTAATGAAGTTTACCATAATTTCTAATCATATACATAATATCTTCAATAATTATTACAAATACATTCAAAGCAACATAACAGAATGATAACATTCCTCCATTGCCAAAAAGATTGTCATTCAGATTCTCTTCTATTTTCCAAAGGGTAATTATTTGCAAATTACTTAAAATATTTTTTTATTTTAAAGATGTGGGATATAATTCAGGGTTAGGTATACAAATGGTCATTGTACAGGTCAAGTTTGAGCCTCTGGAACCCACTTAGCACGGTTTGAGATCAGCTACCCTTATTGATGAAGTGTGTCCCCCTTCCCTCCCCTGACAGTTTCTCACTACTGCCAATCCTTTTCTTATAGTATTATGATAACTGCTCAGGGTCCACTTATGAGTGAGAACACGTGGTACTCAGTTCTTTGTTTATCTCATAGATCACTGAGTATTACAGACTCTAAATCCATCCAAGTTGTTGCTATGAAGTTCATAATTTTGTCCTGATGGCTGCGTAATAGTTCATCATGTATATGTACCACATTTTTAAAATCCAGTCTACTTTCAATAGGCAGCACCGTTGCTTTCATGTTTTTACTATTGTGAATAGTGCTGCAATAAAGATGCATGGGCAGGTATCTTTTTTGTAGAATGATTTGAGATTCATGTGGGTATATTTCCAATAGGGAGATTGCTGGGTTGTATGAAAGGTCAATTTTTAGATCTTTTAGGAATCACCACACTGTTTTCCACAGAGGCTATACTAGTTTACACTCCCACCAACAGTGTAAAAGCATTTCTTTTCCCCACATCATCTCCAGCATCTGTTGTTTTTGAGTTATTGACGATGGCCATCCTGACTGAAGTTAGGTGGTATCTCAGCGTGGTTTTAATTTGTATTTCTTTGATGATTAGTGAGGCTGAACAATTTTTCATATATCTGTTGGCTGCTTGTATGTCTTCTTTTGAGAAGTGTCTATTCATATCTTTTACCCACTTTTTAATAGGGCTGTTTGTTTTTTTTCTTTTCAGCACATTTGAGTTTCTTGTAGATCCTAGATGTTAGGCCTTTGTCAGATATACAGTTGGCAATTATTTTTTCCCATTCTGTGGACTGCCTCTCTGCTCTCTTGAAGCTTTTCAGTTTGATGAGGTCCCACTTGTCTATCTTATCTCTTTTGGCATAGGTATCTGAGGGTATGATCAGGAATTGGTTGCCAGTTCCAATTTCCATAAGGGTGTCTCCTGCATTTTCTAAGGTTATTATAGTTTAAGGTTTTACGTTTAGGTCTTTGATTCATTTAGAGGTGATCCATTTAGAGTTGATTTTTGTGTATGATGATAGGTAGGGGTCTTGTTTTAATCTTCTGCCTGTGGTCAGCCAGTTTTCCCAGCACCATTTACTGAATAAGTTCTCTTCCCAGATTGTTAGTGGAGCCTTTGTCAAAAAAGTGAGTTGATTGAGAAATTGAGGTTTTGCTTCCAGAATCTCTATCCTGTTCCATTGGTCTTTATGCCTGTTCTTGTACCAATACCAGGCTGTTTTGATTATTGTAGCCTTATAATAAAGTCTGGAAGTGTGATACCTCCTGCTTTGTTTCTTTTGCTGAGGATTGTTTTGGCTACTTGTGGTCATTTATGTTTCTGTATGAATTTCTGTATTGTTGTTTACAGGTCTGAGAAGAATGATGCTGGTAATTTAATGGGTATTGCGTTAAATATGCAGATTGCCTTGGGTAGGATAACAATGTTGATTCTTCCAATCCATAAACATGGAATATTTTTCCATTTGTTTGTGTCATCTTTGATTTCTTTGAGCAATGTTTTATAGTTTTCATTTTAAAGGTCTTTCACTTCTCTAATTAGGAAGATGCCGAGGGATTTCATTTTTTTGTGGCTATTGTGAATAGGATTTTATTTTTTATTTGGTTCTCTGCTTGTTTGTTGTTGATGTATAAGAATGCAACTGTCTATTGCACATTGATTTTGTACCCTGAGACTTTGCCAAAGTCCTTTATCAGTGCAAGAAGGTGTTTGACAGATTCTCTTGGATTTTTGAGGTACAGAATCATATCGTCAGCAACTTGACTTCCTCTTTTCCTATTTGGATATCCTTGATTTCTTTCTCTTGTCTGACTGCTCTAGCCAGGACTTCCAACATTATGCTGAACAGGAGGGGTGAAAGTGGGCAGCCTTGTCTTATTCTGGTTTTCAGGGGAAATGCTTCCAAGTTTTGTCCATTTAGCAATATGTTGGCTGTGGGTTTATATGATGGCTCTTAGTATTCTGAGTATGTTCCCTTTATGCCTAGGTGTTCAAGGGTTTTTATCAAAAAGGGATGCTGGATTTTATTGAAAGCCTTTTCTGTGTCTAATGATATAATCACGTGATTCTCATTTTTACATCTGTTGATGTATTTAATTACATTTATAGTCTTGTGGATGTTGAACCAGCCTGCATCCCAGGGATGAAGCCTACTTGGTCATGGTGGATGACTTTTGAGATGTGTTGTTGGATCTGATTTGCTAGAATCTTGTTGAGTATTTTTGCATGTATGTTCATCAGGGATACTGGTCTGTAGCTCTTTCTTTGTTGGATCTTTACCCAATTAGATTATCAGTGTGATGTTAGCCTCATAAAATGATTTGGGGAGAGTTCTACCTTTCTTGATTGCTTGGAATACTTTCAGTAGGATTGGTATCAGCTCCTCCTTGTATGTTTTGTAGAACTCTGCTGGAAAGCCACCTGTTCCAGGACTTTTATCGTGAGTAGTTTTCTTATGACAAAGTCAATTTCCTAGGTTGTTACTGGTCTATTTAATGTCTCAAATTCTTCTTGTTTCAACCTTGGGAGGTTGTGTAATGTCAAGAAGTCCTCCATTTCATTTAGATTTTCAAATTTGTTTCCATACAGCTGTTCATAGTAAGCTCTGATAATTTTTTGTATTTCTTCAGGGTTCATTGTGATTTGGTCTGCATTTCTAATTGTGTTTATTTGAGCTTGCAAATTATTTTAAATATTTTTATGTAATACTTTTTTCATCCATATTTGCTGAAAGATATAAAACCTATCACTTTACATAAAAATTTGAAGCTAGGCTGGGCTCTGAGGCTCAGCATGTAATCCCAGCACTTTGGGAGGCCAACACTAGTGGATTGCCTAAGTCTGTGGGTTTGAGACCAGCCCGGGCAACTTGGTGAGACCTTGTCTCTACAATAAATAAAAAATTAGCCGGGGTGGTAGTGTGCGCCTGTAGTTCTGGCTACTTGGAAGGCTGAGGTGGAAGGATCACCAGAGCCCAGCAGGTCAACACTGAAGTAGCCATGAGCGTGCCACTGTACTCCAGCCTGGGCCATGGAATGAGATTCCAACTCAAAAATAAATAAATTTGTGGCTGCTGGATTTTATAACGTAATGTTGCATAACACAAGAGTACATATACAAAGGGGGACCCAAAATTTATAAAAATTGTGTATTTATTCTTACATGTTTAAGCTTCAGTCACTTTCAAAGAATTCACCATTTGATGCAATACACTTATCCAGACACTTTTTCCACTATTCAAAACAGTTTTTGAATTTGTCAATTATGATGCCTTTTAGTGCTTCTGCCGTTTTCATTTCACCTCTTCCACATCAGCAAAACGTTTCCCTTTGAGAACTTTTTTCATCCAGGGAAACAAAAAAAAGTCACTAGGGGTGAGATTGGGTGAATAGGGAGGGTGGGGCACAGGGTCATGCCATTTTTTAAAACTGCTAAACACTCAGTGCAGGGTGGGCAGTTAAGCTTGTAAATCACTTATCATGAAATGGGCAAATGCACTGAAAGACTCTTAAAAAAAATGCGCTGAAGCTGAACGCAGCCTCTCACAACAATGCTAGCAAGTATACTGATGCTGATGGGTTCCTAGAACACTTACCTAGTGCGGGAAGCCTGTACTGCAAGGTTCCAGGGTTTTTTGGGTCCCCCTCCTACATGGGTCTTGGAGTCAGAAAGGACTGGGCTCAAACCTAAATTCTACAATAATTATCTATATCACCTTTAACGAGTTTTTTGACCTCTTTCATCTCAGTTTCATCTGTAAAATAAGGGACACGACCACCAAACTCAAAGAGTGGTAGGGAGCTGTGGAGCACCTGAGACTACAATACCTTACCTACATTGGCACTCAATAAATGGTAGCTACTTTTTGAAGTTATTACTAAAGAAAAACCCAAAGACATAAATTTAAAATGATAAATACAGGTTTCATTGTCAAAAACACTCATCTAGTAATGAAACTGCTTATTTCTGAGGGGGCAGTAAAGACTCCAAAATCCCACAGGGGTTAATGTTCAGCCATACTGCATCCTGTAGTCAGTATGAGAAAAAGGTTCATACAAAGATGAACCAATATAACAGAAAACAATAAAAACATTACAAATTCAGAACTAGCAAAGAGATACATATAACTGTCTAAACCCTAAATTTAAATTGAGTGAAAAGTTAAACCTCATTTCAGACTAGGAAGTACACTTACAGTCTCTTTAGGAGCTATACAAAGATGATTTTAAAAGCCATCATTAGAATTGTTTTAAGAATTCATAAATACTTTCACACTGAGTAAGTACAAACGAAACTGCCATAAACACTACAATTTGTACTACACATAAGAAGTGAAAAGTGTATTACCTTTTACTGGTGCACCATCCATTATTTCATATTTGGCAATTGTTTCTGTTTCTGTTGTGGTACTGGGTCCTAGTGCAATAATGTAAATAACAGTAATTTAAATATTTCCAGAATAGAATTTCCAGCCTTATGCCTTCAATCTTTCAGTTACATTATATGTTAGTACTAATTTATCTTGCCATTTTGTAAAAAAATGTTGATCAACCTTTTCTATTTCTTTCTAGGATTATAGACACATGCCACCACACTCAGCTAATATATGTATATATATATATTTTTTTGTTGTTGTTGTTGTTGTTTTTTGTTTTTTTCTTTTTAATGTTATGTAGAGATAGGGTGTCTCACTATATTGCCCAGGCTGGTCTTAAACTTCTGACCTCAAGCAGTCCTCCTGCTTCCCAAAGTGCTGGGATTACAGGTGTGAGCCACCACACCTGGCCCCTTTTCTATTTCTTGATCTACAGTCAACATACTCATCACTCAAATGAACATTTCACTCCTTTCTTTTACTCCCATAGGTAACATATAGTTCAGAAAGAATTTTCTTCACAAAGTTCCTTCTATTATTTCTAATATATCTAGACTAGAAACTAGCAATATATATCAGGAATTAACTATTACATGCCAGTTTTCTTTAACACCCAAACTGTCTTCTGTTGTTGAATTTTTTTGTTGTTGAAACCGAGTCTTAATATGCTGCCCAGGCTGGTCTCAAACTTCTGGCCTCCACTGATCCTCCTGCCTCAGCCTCCCAAGGTGCTGGGATTACAGGTGTGAGCCACCACACCCAGCCCTGGACTTCATTTTAACATAAACAAAACATCAAACTGAATACTTGACTGACATAAATTTAAGGATTTACTCTCTAAGAAATTATTCGAACTCAAGAATTTTTAAAAAGTCAATAATATGTTAAGTAAAAAAAGTATATCAAAACATACAGTAATGATCTCAATGTTGTACAATAATATACAAAGACTAAAGTCTGCTCTAGATTAATGAATATAGTTTTTCTTTTATTTAAATTTTTCTATAACAGTACATAGGTTTTATAATTAGAAAGTCTAAATAGCCTCAGCCTTCCAAGTAGCTGTAACTACAGGCATGCATCACCAGGCCTGGCTAATTTTTCTTGATTTATTGTAGAGATGAGGTCTCACCAAGTGGCCCAGGCTGGTCTCAAACCCATGGGCTCAGACAAACCTCTCACTTTGACCTCCTAAAATGATGAGATTATAGGCGTGAGCCACCACACCTGGCCTTGAATTAAAATTTTATTTTTTGGCTTCTTTTTGAGTTGGAGTCTCACTCTGTAACCCAGGCTAGAAGGCACTGGGACACTCCCGGCCAAGGCAGCCTCGAATTCTTTTTCTTACTGATGTGTAGAAACTATATATTAGAGAAGTCAAACCCTTTTTCTATACTAAGAGTAACAAAAATGTCTCCAGTTAGTCTTGCTTGTGGTGATTTTTGACATTTAAGTAGTCAGATTTATCTGCTATTCCTTCTATGGCCTCTGGGTTTTGTGACATGGTTAGAAAGGTCTTTCTCACACTAGTACTAAAGATAATTTTCTGTGCTTGATTCTACTAAAATAAAATATTATGGTTTGGGGATTTTGTTTAAAATTTTAATTCGGGGCCAGGCACAGTGGCTCACGCCTATAGTCCCAGCACTTTGGGAGGCCGAGGTGAGAGGATTGCCTGAACCCATGGGTTAGAGACCAGCCTGGGAAACTTGGTGAGACCTCATCTCTACAAAATATCAAAAAATTAGTTGGGTGTGGTGGTACATACTGGGAGTTCCAGTTATTCAGGAGTCTGAGGTGGGAGGATCACCTGAGCCCAGAAGGTGAAGCTGCAGTAAGACATGATTGTGCCACTGTACTCTAGCCTGGGTGACAGACTGAGACCTCAAGTTAAAAAAAAAAAAAAAAGGAATATAAATGGTTGATTGCACCACTGTACTATAGCCTGGGTGACAAAGTGAGACCTCAACTCAAAAAAAAAAAAAAGGAATACAAATTCTTTCTCTCTTTCTATCTTTTTCTTTCTTTTGAATCATTGTCTCACTCTGTCACCCAGGCTGGGGAGCAGTGGCACACTCATGGCCACCCCAGCATCAAACTGCTGGGTTCCAGCGATCCTTCCACCTCACCCTTCCCAGTAGCCAGAACTACAGATGCACACTACCACGTCCGGCTAATTTTTTATTTATTGTAGAGACAAGGTCTCTCCAAGTTGCCCAGGCTGGTCTCGAACCCATGGGCTCAGGCAATCCCCTAGCTTCAGCTTCCCAAAGTGTTGGCTTTACAGGGTGAGCCACTGAGGTTTCTATTACACATGTAAAGATGCTCACCCTCAATCAGAATGAGAAAACTGAAAATTAAAACTATGATGGGATATGTTAATTAGCTTGATTGTAGTAATCATTTCACAATGTAACATGTATAAAAACATCCCATTGTACACCTTGAATACATACAGTTTTTATCTGTCAATTATACCTCCATAAAGCTGGTGGGGAAAAAGAATACATAAGAAAAAAATTCCCAAAACTACAATGGAGTACTTTTTCTGCCTCACTCATCAGATTGCCTAAGTTTTTTGTACTGCTGAGAATATGGGGGGAAAGAGGCATTTTCCTACATTCATTGCTGAAAGATTGGAAACAACCTGTATGTTCACCAACAGTGGGCTGGTTCAATTCTAGTATAATCAATAAAATGAAATACTATAAAAAAGATGAAGTGTTCTACACATTGATATAGAAAGATCTCTGTTAAGTGAAAAAGCAAAGTATGTATTCTGTCACCATTTACAAAGAGGTATGTGTAATATATAGGTATCTGTTTATATAACTATTTAGAATAATCTTGTTTTCTTAGTTATTACTTTTTTTAATTCCATGTCGTGGATTTTGAAACTTAGAAACATATTACTTATGGGTAGTTAGAGTACTAATAGGACTTTTTTACTGTAGAGCCTTTTACATGTTTTTTATACCATGTGAACTTATTACTTACTCAAAAATTAATTTTTAAAAAAGCATTACGTGAATAACTTATTGCCAGTAATAGTAAATAACAAAGTTAATATTCAGTGTGGAAATCAAATTTATTTTATGTTTAAATAATATTTTAAGATTTTTAAAATATCAACAAATAATTTCAATTCATATACTCTTTTCAACTTACCAATTCCTGTGATCTCTTTTTTGATCAGTTGTAACTCCATATGCTGTATTTTTATTCTCACTAATAAGAAGTAAATTTTTCCAACAATCACATCCTTTAAATGATACCTATTGGGAAAGAATATATCTCACAGCTTTTAAAACAAGCCAAAAAAAATAAAATAAGTCCTGAAAGACTTTCACATATGTCCTTAGTATAAAATTTTAAAATACCATTTTGACTATTCATATTGTTTAATGTCCCTTCTCCAAAAAAGTATGTGTCATTTCACTATGCAAATAAGAAACCAAACTTTTACTTGACCATGAATATACCTTAGAGGGAATAATTAGCCTGATTAATAGTTGGTCCTACTTAGACATTAACATAATTTTCAGAGAACCTAAGCACTTAATTGAATGGAAAATTAAAATTTTTACACTTGAAAGCTGGGCACAGTGGCACATGCCTGTAGCCCCACTTAACTGAGAAGACTAGGCAGGAGGATTGCTTGAGGCCAGGAATTCAAAGCTGCATTGTATTATGATCACACCTATGGATAGTCACGGTACTTCAGAGGGCAACATAGCAAGGCCCCATCTCAAGAAAAATAAAAAAGATCGGGTGCGGTGGCTCACACCTATAATTCCAGCACTTTGGGAGGCCAAGGTATGAGGATTGCCTGAGCCCATGGGTTCGAGACCAGCCTGGGCAAGTTAGCGAGAACTCATCTCAACAATAAATCACAAAAACTAGCCAGGCGTGGTGGCGCATGCCTGTAGTTCCAGCCACTTGGAAGGCTGAGATGGAAGGATCGCCTGAGCCCAGCAGGTCCAGTCTGTGGTGGCTGTGAGTGTGCCACTGCCCTTCAGCCTGGGCAAAGAGAGTGAGACTCCAACTAAAATAAAAAGACTACAACTGAAATATTTGAGTTGGAGTCAGTCTCACTCTTGTTGCCCAGGCTGGAGGGCAACGGCACACTCAGGGTCACCACAGCCTAGACCTGTTGGGTTGAGGCAATTCTTCTACCTCAGTCTTCCAAGTGGCTGGAACTGCAAACGCACACCACCACTCCTGGCTACTTTCTGTGATTTGTTGTAGAGACGAGGTCTCACCAAGTTGCCCAGGCTGGTCTCGAACCCCTGCGCTCAGGCAATCCTCTCACCTTGGCCTCCCACAGTGCTGGGATTACAGGCTGAGCCACCACGCCCAGTCAAAAAAAAGATTTTTATACTTGGAATATTTATATGGTGTGTATGAAGATATTTTCAACATGAGAAGTTCAATGCAAGAGTTTACTGTCATTATTATTTTAAATGCTAGAACAGCGTAGCTACCATAAATCATCTAGCCACCACGAGAGGGTAAAGGGAGCTACCTCTATAGGCTGAGTTTGCTGTTGTAATATCTAATAACCAACAACTTGCCTTGAGACGAGGTGGTAGTAAATCTGGGAATACCTGTAATACTCAGAGGACTTTTTAGCCTCCTTCCAGATTGGATCTCAAAATACTAACTCGAGTTGATTATTACAATTACGTCAGTCTGAAGAGAGGCTTCAGTGATGCATTTTCAGTCCCAAACGATCTGATAATTTTTTTTTAATTTTGTTTCAGCTCTGATGTGACCATAGTAAACTATCTGATAATTTTATCAACAATATGATTTTAAGACTCTGATGGCATATGCATCCATTTTCAGTGATATAAACCTGGAAATGACAACTAATAAAGATCATGCAACAAAAGAATGTTGTAGGAGGGGGATAATACATGGTGCATCTATTTCTTCAACAAATAAAATTTTTTTTTTGAGTTGGAGTCTGTTGCATAGGCTGGAGTGCAGTGGCACACTCACGGCCACACCAGCATCGACCTGCTAGGCTCTGGCAATCCTTCCACCTCAGCCTTCCAAGTAGTGGGAACTACAGGCATGTGCTACCACACCCAGCTAATTTTTTTTATTTATTGTAGAGACGAGGTCTCGCCAAGTTGCCTGGGCTGGTCTCGAACCCACAGGCTTGGGCAATCCATTCACCTTGGCCTCCCAAAGTGCTGGGATTACAGGCTGAGCCACCAAGCCCGGCCTCAATAAATAAATTTAAATTAAAAATTAGGGGGAATCCTATAAATTAAAAGAAACTTAAGAATCAAACAACTAAATGTGATGTATGGACCTGTTTGGATTATGATTTGAACAAACCATATGAAAAAAGAGAGACATCTGTGAGCCATAGTAATTGACATATGAAGATATTAAGGATTTACTGGTATTTTTAGATATAACAGTATTGTAGTTAAATTTACAATAATTTCTTAAATTATCATTGAATAGACAGGATATAAGCTTGTCATATAACATTCAAATAACAGAGATGTATAAAGTAAATATATATTTTCATCCTCTACAGATAATCACTGCTAATGGCTTGCTGTATATCAGTACAAGCTCATATCCAAATACATTCTTAATTTAGAGAAATGGAATAGTAATATACATCTTATTTTTATGGCTAACTTTTTCACTTAAAATATACCATGGACATTCTTTTGCAGAAGTAAATATACCTACATCAATCTTTTTAACTCTTTGGCATACTGTAGGTATGGTTAGACATAATTAATTTAGCTTTTCTACTGATGGGCAATTAAATGGCACTCAATTTTGTGTTCTTTATTTTCTTTTTTTGAGTCAAAGTCTCACTCTGTCACCCAGGCTGGAGGGCAATGGCATGCTCACAGTCACTATAGCCTCGACCTGCGGGGCTCAGGCTATCCTTCCTCCTCAGCCATCCAAGTAACTGGAACTACAGGCATGCACCACCATGCCCAACTAATATTTTGATTTATTGTAGAGATGAGGTCTCGCCAAGTTGCCCAGGCTGGTCTCGAACCTGTGGGCTACGGCAACCCTCTCACCTTGGCCTCCCAAAGTGCTGGGATTATAGGCATGAGCCACCACACCAGCCTCAATCCTGTGTTCTTACAAATGCTTCATGGTCCATGTTTAAAATAATAAGTACCCCATATGTTATACTGAAGCAAATTCCAGACATAGAACTTAATTGATAATTTTCATGGGTTAAAATATCATTTCAATAAAACCCAAACTCTTCCAAAGGGAGCTGAATACAGATAAAACAAATCAGATCATGTGTTGATAACTGTTGGAGTTGGGCAAAGGGTACATGATGATTCAATGAATTATTCAGTATATTGTTCTTATGTTTTTAGTGTATGTTTGAAATCATCCATAATAAAGTTTAAAAGGGCATTTAACAAAAACAAAATATGAGCCCATTTTTAAAAAATACAACATATATTCCCCTTCCCCATGGAAAGATATACAAGAGGATATGAATAGTGGTTAAGTTGTAAAGGTGAAAATATGCACAAAGAGATGACAAGGATGAAGTGATGACAAGCCAGTGATGACAAGCCAGTAAGATAAATTTTTACAGAGTATTGGCTGCCTTCTGAGATGGTGAGGTCCTCTACAAAAAGTGGCCAAGCAGAGACTTATCAAGAATAGAATATAAAAGACATCTTTACTAGGTGGAAGCCAGACAAACTCCTAAAGTTTCCTTTAGTTCAGAGATTCTCTTGGTCTGTTAACAACACCAATTCTGTCCTTACTTTGACCAATGTACAAAGACCTGAAAAGTTCACTTTAAAATTTTTCCTGACATTTATCTGTGAAAGCAACTTACTTTGATTTGTTATATTCAAATTCTATATGTAGACAATCTTCAATGCCCACTTCCATCTTAATAGAGTTGTTAACATCAGGATAGGTGGCAAGCTGGTGAACAATAAGATCATATTCTTTGACCAAGTCTGTCAGTCTTCTTACTATTGTCACTTTAAGAAAATACCTACAAAGTTAACAGAGAGGACAAGTCAAATCATCTATGACAAACTGTAATGTTTTAAATTAGTAAACATTAACAGCAACTCAGTTTTCTTCCTGTTGGAACTCCTTTGGGATCAAATTACTTCATTACTTCAAGAAGGAGTTCTAATTTTTAAAAATGCCCCCAACAGGGGAGGGGACAAACAAAAATGCCCCCAACATAAAGAAAATGCAAAGTTCAATTTTAAGAATAATGTTAAGTACTTTACAGATTGAGTTTAGAGAGCTGTCATCAAGCCTACTTGAAGAGACCTCTCCAGATCTCTTTTTTAAAATAAAAATCTAGTCAAGGCACTGCTATTTGAAATTTAGGTTGTCAAACCCAGTTCCTGATGGACAATGCCAAGTTAAACAGCGAAAGGATCTCGGACCCGATGCATCCAGATTAACATTTTCGAATGTCTCGGTCTCTGAGGTATTCCTGGCTTCCTGCATGCAGACTTGGTGAAGGGAAAGGACAATGAATTGAGACTTGAGAAAACTGGGCTCCTACTCTAGTTTTGCCATTCACTACTTGTGTAATTTTGGACAAGACAGATGCTCTTTGATGCTCCAGATAATTTCTTAACCATAAAATTTTTCTTAACCATATACTAAGTATGATTTTCTGGGAAACTAATGGATTTAGAAGGTCACTCAGTTTACCCAACAAATGAAGTATCTAAGGGACAATTCATACAAGGGAAGTGTGTGACTGGAATTTCTCATGACGGGGTTCTCTAAATCTATAATGCTAGAAAGCTCTATCTCTATTTCCTCAGTTCAGCATTAGCCATACAAAATAAGTGACATATTTTTTTAAAACTGTAAGTCTTTCAATCCAGAATTATAATTAGAAGTTTGAATATAATATCAACAGTAGCCATTACTTTCTGGTTTTGATTCTGTTTACAATTTCTCAAATATATCCATACCTCAGGCGGACATTGGCACCAATGTAAGATTCATATGGCTTTTCAACTTGCATAAATTCAAAATCATAACTTCTGCTTTGAGTCAGTTCTCCAGGTAAGGCTAGTTCTTTCACTAGGTTTACAAATTCATGAGTATTACTCTTGTCATTGAAAAGTTCTAAGAAATTTAAAGAAGCAAAAAGACCAGTTATTTTTAATATCCAGTTCAATAAAACCAAACTTCTTCCAAAGCAAATAATCTTTACCAAAAGAATTGTTGGATTTGTCTCTACTCTAATAAACCAGAGCTATGATCTGAATCCCATCTTTCTCATCATTATGCTCCATTGAAGCATAAAAATTTTTAAGTAGCATAGTACAATAAAACTTTTTATTAAAAATGAGTTCTGGCTGGGTGTGGTAGCTCACACCTGTAATTCCAGCACTTTGGGAAGCCAAGGCAGGTGGTCTGCCTGAGCCCAAGAGTTTCAAGAACAGGCTGGAACATAGTGAGACCCTATCTCTACAAAATTATCAAAAAAGCCAGATATGGTGGTGTGTGCCTGTATTCCTAGTTATGCAAGAGGCTGAGGCAAAAGGATCCCCTGAGCCCTGGAGGCAGAGGCTGCAATAAATCGTAATCATGCCACTGCACTCTAGCCTGGGTGACAGAGTAAGACAACTCAAAAAAAACCCCAACCATCAATTACTGCAACTTGCCCCTCAAGTACAATTTCATTCAGAATAGATATATAAACAAATATCCACCCATCCCAATATTGATACTTTAAAATGTACAATAAAGCTTAGAAAGCTAGATTTAAAACCTAGCTATGTAGACTATTAAAAAGACATATTTTCTTTTCTGAATCTACAGTAATAAAAGATTTACACCTTTCCTTTGCACATGAAATTTTCTCAGCCGGGTGGGGTACCTCATGCCTGTAATCCCAACACTTTGAGAGGCAGAGGCGAGAGGATTGCCTGAGCTCAGGGGTTCAAGACCAGCATGAGCAACAAAGCGAGACCTTGTCACTACAATAAATCAAAATATCAGCTGGGCATGGTGGTACACACTTGTGGTACCAGTTACTTAGAAGGCTGAGGCAGAAGGATCACCTGAGCCCAGCAGGTCGAGGCTGTGGTGGCCGTGAGTGTGCCAATTGGCACTCCAGTCTGGGTGACAGAGTGAGACTCTGACTCAAAAATTAAATAAATAAATTTTCTGTTGACAGGTGGGTCTGGTTACAGGCACACACTAGATAAGAAAGACAAATGGCATGGGTACTTAGAAAATGAAAGATGAGCCGGGCTCGGTGGCTCAGCCTTTAATCCTGCGCCTTTGGGAGGCTGAGGTGAGTGGATTGCCTGAGCCCGCGGGTTCGAGACCCGCCTGGGCAGCGAGACCTCATCTCTACAATAAATCAAAAAATCAGCCGGGCATGGTAGCGCACGCCTGTAATTCCGGCTACTTGGAAGGCTGAAGCGGAAGAATCGCTGGAGCCCAGCAGGTCGAGGCTGCAGTGGCCGGGAGCAGCCACTGCACTCCAGTCTGGGCGACAGAGTGAGACTCCAACTCAAAAAAAAAAAAAAAAGAAAAAAGAAAATGAAAGATGAAGGTGATGCAGCTAATTAATTGTGAGAAGTCTGGTAGGCAGATGAAAATTTCAGTGAGTCAACTAATTCACTTATATTATTTTTCAAGACTGGTACTTAATATATATAACTCCTTTTATTTTTAGTAAAGGAGTCCAATAAGAAATAAAGGCAGGATGAGTGAAATATTATCTATTACAAGTAAAAGAAATATAATTTAACATATTTATAAAATAAATACTCTTGCTTATTATGCAAAAATCAATTCCCTCCTCCTACAAAGCTATAATTCAATTATTTCAGTGCCAAATCCAACCCTCTTCAAACTTGGTTATGAAAGAAAAAAAACCAATACATTTTTAAAACTCACCAATTTGACCTACAAATTCAATTCTAATTCCTTGGTGCTCTAGCCTTTTTCCAGGTTGCTTAAAGGCTAGGTTTACCTGCCAAAACATGAAATTATAAGAGATGTTAACAATCCTTTGAATGAGCCTACTAGTAGATTCCTTTCAGATGAATGCAATATATAAGTATATTCAGGTATTCACTTAAGAAGTTTGAGGCAATACCTAGATCAGGATGATGTTATAGCACCAGAGAGGTATAATTTATTCATACACAATCATTAATGAACCTATTACTTATATAAACATTAAAGCATATGCTTTGTTAGAAAGGAATCCTTTATAGCTGGAGAACTAAAAAAAGACTCAAAGGAAAAGTCTTCAACTATACATATATATTTTCTGGGCAAATAAGAATTCTATGACTAATAATAACACTTTAAGGTGAAGTATTCACTAATTAAGAATAGACCTAAAAAATAGATATAAATCCAGGATATTTAAATCAAGCAACTCGAACATTTAAATGACCAGAACTATCTTATGGACAATGCTTAGAAATCTGTGGGTCAAATCATAGCTTTATACCTACTGTACTTATGGTATCACTTTCTGATTTTTGTAACCAAATATATATTATTATAATTCCTAATCTTTTTTTTTTTTTTTGTAGACAGGGTCTCCCTGTGTTGCCCAGGCTAACCTCAAACTCCTGGCCTGAAGCAATTCTCCTTTTTCGGCTTCCCAAAGTGCTGGGATTACAGACATGAATCATTATGCCCAGCCTAATTCCTAACCTTAAGGCAGTATGTATTGCCCTAAGTCTGCTACTCATCCTAAAAACAGAACATCTAAAGATTTCAATTTTGAGCTGGGCATGGTGGCTCACACCTGTAACCCCAGTACTTTGGAAAGCCAAGGCAGGAGGACGACTGATTGAGCCCAGGAATTCGAGACCAGCCTGAGCAAAATAGAGAGACCTCATCTCTACTAAAAATTAGCCAGTGTGATGGCACATGCCTGAAGCCCCAGCTACTTGGGAGACTGAAGCAAGAGAATTGCATGAACCGAAGAAGTCAAGGATGCAAGGAGGCGTGATCATGCCACTCCAGCCTGGGTGACTGAGTGAAACTCCAAGTCAAAAAAAAAAAAAAAAATATATATATATATATATATATATATATATATATATAATACTGAGTTTGATTTACCTTATGAATTTTTGAAGTAAAATTTATAATCTCAAAATTCCTGAATTCATGTATCTGCCAAATGGAAACTAAATTTATAATTTTTTAATCTGAAAAAATATCTGTAGAATATATATATTAAAATTCAAAACATTTAATAACAGTTAACAAAGGACCTTTTTCACACCAAAAAAAAAAATACTTCCAGGTTTATTATTATTACTTCTAGGTTTATTATTATTATTTTATTATTTATTATTTTTGTTTAGACAGGTTCTCACTCTCTCACCCAGGCTGGAGTATAGTGGCACAATCATAGTTCACCACAGTCTCAACCTCCTGGGTTCAGAAGATACTCCTGCCTCAGACTTCTGAGTAGCTGGGACTCAGGGCTCACACCACCAAACCCAGCTAGTTTTTTGATTACTAAGAGACAAGGTCTCACTGTTGCCTAGGCTGTTCTTGAACCCCTGGGCTCAAGTGATCCTCCTTGTCTCAGCTTCCTAAAGTGCTGGGGTCATAGGTGTGAGCCACTGCACCCAGCCAAATATTCACTCTTCTGTATCTACCATACCTTATAATCAATATAAGTTAGTCACATGCCTTCAAAATACCTCAGAAAAAGAGGTAAATAAATTGTGGTATATCATATAATGGACTATTATTAAAAGCTTAAAAATAATAGTGTCAAGTAATTTTTAATGATGTGGGAAGATGTGAATGGTATGTAATGTGAAAGAAGCATGGTCAAATTGTATACAAATATATGCCAATTATATTTTTTGAAACTACAGAAAGGAATTACTCTTAACAGTAGTAACTTCTAGAATGAATATTATGGGTAATTCTGTTTTCTTCTTTGCAGTTTTTAAGTTTCTTAAATAATAGGCAAAAAATACACAATCAGAAAAATACTTCAGAAAGAAAAGTAGTACTCAGACAAGCTGCACATACACTAAAAATTTTAGGTCTGAACCACAAATAAATAAAACAAGCCTAACTGCAGTTGCTTCATAAACCAGGCAATGATTAGAGCTGTTCTCTAATTTGTACCAATGAAAAATATAGAAAATAAGTATAATTTTTTTTTTTTTTGAGTTGGAGTCTCACTCTGTCGCCCAGACTGGAGTGCAGTGGCTGCTCCCGGCCACCGCAGCCTCGACTTGCTGGGCTCCGGCGATCCTTCCGCCTCAGCCTTCCCAGTAGCTGGAACTACAGGCGCGTGCTACCACGCCCAGCTAATTTTTTGATTTATTGTAGAGATGAGGTCTCGCCAAGTTGCCCAGGCGGGTCTCGAAGCCACGGGCTCAGGCAATCCACTCACCTCAGCCTCCCAAAGGCCCGAGATTACAGACTGATGAGACTGCTTTTATTTGAACATGGCTTTGTCTGATATATTAAAATTCTTCAAAAACTATTATGAAACCACACTATTAAGAAATGCAGTTATTCATATTTCCCATTGAACTGCCTAAACTCTGAAATTGTCCTTGATTTCCCACTGATGCTAAAACAAAGTCCTTTTTAAGCCTAATGCAGAATTTGAAAGCATAATTAAACATTTTGGTTTAAAAGCTATTCAGCAAGGGAGCATAGAAAAGTAAATTAACTATGAGTGTAAACTGGGTCAAAGAATCAATACCGGCTCATCTATACTTTTCTAACTTTTTTACTGTAATATAATTTCAAATGTGCAGAAAAGTTGCAAGAATAACACAAGAAAATCCCACATAACCTTTACCTAGGTTCATCATATTTACATCTTGCCTCATCTGTTTTAATCATCTTCTTTCTATGTATACATGTGCATGCATACACTTTTTTTGCACAACAAAGAATAAGTGGAAGACATCAATGCCCCATTACCTGGAGCATGTCATGTGTATTTCATAAGAAAACAGGCATTCTCTTACATAATCAGTGTAACTGCCGAAAACAGGAAAATTAACATTCCATGGTCTATATTCAAGTTCCATCAACGATCCCAATAATGTATAATAATGTACTTTTTATTGCCTTTTCCACTCCTGTCCTGGATCATATATTACATACAATTGTGATGTCTCTTTACTATCCTTTACTCTAGAACACTTCTCAATCATTGCCTTTCTTGACCTTGATATTTTTTTTTTTTTTCCTGAGTTGGAGTCTCACTCCGTTGCCCAGACTGGAGTGCAGTGGCATGCTCCTGGCCACCGTAGCCTCGACCTGCTGGGCTCCGGCAATCCTTCCGCCTCAGCCTTCCAAGTAGCTGGAACTACAGACACATGCTACCATACCCGGTTAATTTTTTGATTTATTGTAGAGATGAGGTCTTGCCAAGTTGCCCAGGCAGTTCTCAAACCCACGGGCTCAGGCAATCCTCTCACCTCGGCCTCCCAAAGCGCTGGGATTACAGGCTGAGCCACCGAGCCTTATCAACCTTGATGTTTTTAAAGAACACAGGTCAGTTACTTTATAGAATGGCACTTAATATGAGTCTGTCTGATGTCTTATCACAGATTCAGCTTATGTATTTTTACCACAAAAATACCACAAAAGCAAAGTTGTGTTTGTCTCAGTGAATCATATTAGGAAGCACATGATGCCATTTTGTCCCAATAATGGTGATGTTAACTTTGATCATTTGGTGAAAGTGATCCATCAGGTTTCTCCAATTTAAAGTTACTATTTTCCTCTTTGCTATCGATGAGTAATTTGTGTCTAGATACTTGAGACTAAGTCTATATGTTTAAAAGGTCGTGAAAACTGAAAGTAGGGAAACTATCTGTAAAACATACTCACTGCTCCAAACTAGTCTCAAAGCTCATGTCTCAGCATATAAGGGGGGGACAAGACAAGAAAAAAAAAACCCAGAATTTCTTTCTTGTGTATTTATTCTTTCTTGTATATTTATTATTTCTTGTGTATTTATTCTTACATGTTTAAACTTCAGTCACCTTCAAAGTATCCTCCGTTTGATGCAATACACTTATCAAGATGCTTTTTCCACTGCTCAAAACAGTTTTTGAACTTGTCAATTTTGATGCTTTCTGGTGCTCCTGCTGTTTTTGTTTCACCTCTTCCACATCAGCAAAACATTTCTCTTTGAGGAGTTTTTTTCATTGGGTGTTTCCCAATGCAAAAAAATATGGAAAAGTTGTAAGAATAGCACAAGGAAATCCCACATTTACCTTTACCTAGATTCATCATGTTTACATTTTGCCTCATCAAAAAGGCACTTGCAGTGGTGAACAGGTAAGGTAGGGCATGGGGTCATGTCATTTTTGGTCAAAAACTGCTGAACACTCAGTATGGTGTGGGCAGGTTGTTTGTGTAAACTGCCCATCATGATATGGGCACTGAAAGAATCTAAAGAAAAAAAAGTGTCACTGCAACCGAACACAGCCTCTCACAACAACACTAGCTGGTACATAGATACTGTTGGGTTCCTAGAACACTCACCTAGCAGGGGAAGCCTGTACTACAAGGGGCCCGCCCTCCAAAAGATAATTCTGGGTTTTTTGGTCCCCCCTCATATAATATTCTGCGGATGTCTCAAATAACACTATCCTCAGGATTTATTTAAGAAGTGATACTTTTCTATACTGTGTTTAAGACAAACACATACTATCAATATATTACACACCAAGACAGGTGTGGTGGCTCATGTCTGTAATTCCAGCACTTTGGGAGGCTGCGGAGGGAGGCTTGCTTGAGCCCAGGTGTTTGAGACCAGCCTGGGCAATTCAGCAAGACCTCGTCTCTACAATAAATCAAAAAATGAGCCAGGTGCAGTGGCACATGCCTGTAATCCTAGCACTTTGGGATGCCGAAGCAGGAGAATTGCATGAGCCCAGGGGTTCAAGATCAGCTTAGGCAACTTGGCGAGACCACGTCTCTACATAAATCAGGAAAAAAAAAATAATAACTGGGTGTGTGGCACAGGAATGCAGTCCCAGCTACTTGGAAGGCTGAGGCAGAAGGATCACCTGAGCCCTGCAGGTCGAGGTTGTGTTAGCTCTATCATGTACTACACTCCAGTCTGGGTGACAAAAAAAATCATATATATATATATATATGTGTGTGTGTGTGTGTGTGTATATACACACACACACATATACATACACACATATATAACACACCATTTATAGAGTCATCTTACTGTGAGACACCAAGTTATCTGTAAATTATTGTTGCTGGATATTGTGGTTATTCAAGATTAGTTTCTAACTGCTGTCAGATGAACATGGTCCATATACATACCGATGAGAGATACTACAAAAATATTCCTTGCTTAAAGAACTAAACTACAAACTACTATAATCTTGGGCTAAACATATGCCTTTGTTCACTTCTTCAACAGGGAACAGATGCAGAACTCACATAGGTGGCATGGGACGAGTACTACCATTTCAAGACATTTTACTTATCACAGACCTAATTTCTGAAGATGAATAAGACAAAAATGTCTTATAAATAAAAGTATAGAACAGTAAAAACTGACTTCTAAAATAATGCATCACTTTGAAAAATTACCAATTTTTTTTTTTTTTTTAAGTGTTGGAGTCTCACTCAGGCTGGAGTGCAATGGCACACTCACAGCCACTCCAGTGTTGACCTGCTAGGCTCCGGTGATCCTTCTGCCTCAGCCTTCCAAGTAGCCAGAACTATAGGCATGCACTGCCACGCCCAGCTCATTTTTTATTTATTGTAGAGATGAGGTCTCGCCAAGCTGCCCATGCTGGTCTTGAACACGCAGACTCAGGCAATCCACTTGCCTCAGTCTCCCAAAGTGCTGGGATTACAGGCTGAGCCACCATACCCTGCCCAGGAGTATCTTCCAGGGATACAATGCCAAAAGCATGATCGACAAAAGAAAAAAAACAGATAAACTGGATTTCATCAAAATTTAAAACTTTTTTGCTGGAAAAGACACCATCAAGAAAGCGAAAAGACAACTCACAGAATGGGAGAAAATATATGCAGAACACATCTAATAGGGGACTTGTATCCAGAACATATACAACTCTTACAACTCAACCATATAAAGATAAACAATCCAATTTAAAAATGGTCAAACTTCGAATAGACTTTTCTCCAAAAAAGATAAACATATGGCAATAAGCGCATGAAAAGATGTCATCAATATTAGACATCAGAGAACTGCAAATCAAAATCATGAGCTACCACTTCATGTCCACTAAGATGGCTACAATAAAAAGTACAGACATTAACAAGTGTTGCCAAGAACATGGAGAAACTGAAACCCTCATATATTGCCATAAGCAATGTAAAATGGTGCAGCTTCTTTGAAAAGTTTGGCAGCTCCGCTAAAAGTTAAACACAGAGTTAAGAAATGACCCAGCAATTCTACTTCTAAGATTATTCCAAAGAGAATTAAAAACACATGTCCACACAAAAACTTGTACATGAATGTTCATGACAGCATTATTCGTAATAGCCAAAAAGTAGCAACCCAGATGTCCTCAACTGATGAATGGATAAACAAAAGTGTGGTATATCCTTATACCACATGGATATATTAGAATATCATTTGGCCCTAAAAAAGAGAATGACATTCTGATATGTGCTATAACATGGATGAACTCTGGAAAGATACTGAATGAAATAAGCCAGGCACACAAGAACAAAATTATTATATGATAAAGATTATATAAAATGTCTAGAGTAGGCAAAATCATAGAAACAGAAAGTAGATTAGAAGTTACCAGGGACTGGGAGAAGGGGGAAACAGTGAGTTATTGCTTAATGAGTACAAAGTTTCTGTTTGGAGTGATGAAAAAAAGTATATGCCATAGATAGGCCAGTAGAACAGAGAGACCAGAAGAGACCCATACAACCTCAATGATTTATGAAAAGGTGACATTGCAGCGAGAGAAAGCATAGCTTTTTCAATATATGTCCTGGGTTAACTAGTTCTCCACATGGAAGAAAAAAAAAAAACTTGACTATGTCATACCACAGACAAAACCAATTCCAAACAAAAGGAGCATCTCAATGTGAAAGTATAAAATAAAATTGACGGGAGAGTATTTTCATGATCATGGGATAGACAAAGATTTCTTAAACCAGGTATGAAAAGCACAAACAAAAAGGAAGCATTAAATATTTGTAATGCATTAAAATTAAGAACTTCTGTTCAACAAAAGACACCTTAAGAAAATAAAAAATCAAGCAAGAAAGTAAGAAGACACTCACAATACATATACAAAGGACTCCATACCCAGATATATAAAAGACTCCTGTTAAGAACATACAAAAAAATCCTACACATCAATAAAAGAAAAAGAGTCAACTAGGTAGAAAAATGAGCAAAACTTGGAAATAACCAGGATGTCCTTCAGTAGGTGAATGGATAAACAAACTTTGGTACATGTATATACAATGGAATGTTATTTAGCACTAAAAGTAAATGAGCTATCAAGAAACAAAGAGATATGGAGGAAACTTAAATGGATATTGCTAAATGAAAGAAACCAATCTAAAAAGGCTGCATACTGCATGATTCCCACCATATGACATTCTAGAAAAGGGAAAACTATAGAAACAGTAAAAAGATAGGTTGTTGCCTGAGGCTCTAGATGATGGTGGTAGTGCAGGTACTAAAAGAGATATGACTTAAGTGAAATGCAGGGGATTTTTAGAGTGGTCAAACTATTCGGTCTGATATTATAATGGTGGATACATGGTATGTGTTTGTCAAAATCCATGGACTGTACAACACAGAGAGTAAATCCTAATACAAACTATGGACTTTACTCAATAATAATGTGTGAATACTGGTTGGTTCATCAGTTTTAACACATGTACCACACTAATGCAAGATGTTATTAGTAGGTAAACCTGTGTGGGGGTAGGTGAGGAAGAGAGGGTATACAGAATTCTTTGTAGTTTCTGCTCAATTTTTCAGGAAATCTAAAATTGCTCTAAAAATATGTATCTTTTGGTAAGTGATTTGGCTTTTTCTTCTTGTTTTGCCTCTACTAACCTTGCTCTCCACATTGCAAAATCTTTCCTACCTTCTGTTCACAAAAAATTTAAGTTACTTTTGGCTTCATAGTCTCTGTCTTACCTTCCTTGTAGATTTCTATTACTACCTGGCTTTTTTGTTTCCCCAAATTCAAATTTCTGAGGGAAAAATCTGCAGATATTTTTTGTTTGTGGAGTTTTTTGTACTTGGTCATTCATTTTGTAATTTATGGTTAGCTTTTTATATTTTTTTATTTCCTATCAGTTGTCTTCTTTTTTTGAGTCAGGGATTTGCTCAGGCTAGGGTACAGTGGCATGGTCACGGCTCACAGCAGCCTCAACCTTTTGGGTTCAGGTGATCCTTCTGCCTCAGCCTCCCCCCCCAAGTAGTTAGAACTACACCAGCTAATTTTTTTATTTTGTAAAGATAAGGTCTTGCTATGTTGCCCAGGTTGAACTTGAACTCCTGGGCTCAAGCAATCTTCTCACATTGGCTTCTCAAAGTGCTAGAATTACAGGTGTAAGCCACAGAGTCCGGCCCCTATCAGTCTTCTTTAAGAAGTGACTTAATAACCTTCTTGAAACTGGTATTCTAACATTTTTATTTTATAACCACTAATTCGTAAAAGTGCTATATGATACATTCTTTTTTGTATGACTAAACCTCTTACTGAAGTAAAACAAACATTAAAAAGTACATGAGTCATAAATATATAGAATTTTTACAAAATGAAGTCAGTCACTGATGTGACTCCTGTGGCCCCTCCAAAGTATTATTCCTTCCTCCTCCAAAGGTAGCCTCTACCTCAGCTTTTATCACTATTGATTTGGTCTGTCTCTTTTAGAACTTTATATAAATGGAGTATTCATTATGTCATGTATCTCTGGTATCTGGCTTCTATCACTCACAATGTAAAATTCATCCATGTTGATAGTTTTATTCCTTCTCATTGGTGAATAGATATTATTGTATAAATATACAGTAACCTATTTATCTATTCTACTTTTGTTGGATGTTTAAGATATTTTCCGTCTTGGGATACTATGAGCAGTGCTGCTACAAATTTCAGTGGAAAAATAGGGATGTCCTGATTTTTTTAATAGACTTTCTTTTTTTTAAAGTAGTTTTAGGTTCACAGAAAGATTGAGTGGAAAGTATAGACAGCTCCCATATATCCCTTGCCACATACTTGCCGCTGTGCTCTGAATATCTGTGTCCTCCCAAAATTCATATGTTGAAATCCTAACCCCCAAAGTGATAGTATTAGGAGGTAAGGCTTTTGGAGAGGTGATTAGATTGTGAGGCCAAAGCCTTCACGAATGGTATGACTGTTCTTTTCAAAGAGGTCCCAGAGAGCTGTCTTATCCCTTCTACCATGTAATGAACACAGTGAGAAGGTTCTGGGAAGAGGGCCCTCACCAGACATCACACATGGTGGTGTTTTGATCTTGGACTTCCCAGCCTCCCAAAGTGCTGGGATTAAAGGCATGAGCCACCACACCCAGCAGGTTTTAACTTCTAGTACAGTAAAATATCAGTAATATAACCCACATAAAGTTCTCTCCAGCTCTTAGCAGACTTTAAGAGTATAGCCAGGCTTGGTGGTTCAGCCTGTAATCCCGCACTTTGGGAGACTGAGGTGAGTGGATTGCCTGAACCCGTGGGTTCGAAACCTTCCTGGGCAACTTGGCGAGACCCCATCTCTACAATAAATCAAAAAATCAGCCCGGCATGGTAGCGTGTGCCTGTAATTCCGGCTACTCGGAAGGCTGAGGCAGAAGGATTGCTGGAGCCCAGCAGGCGAGGCTGTGGTGACTGGGAGCGGCCACTGCACTCCAGTACGGGTGACAGAGTGAGACTCCAACTAAAAAAAAAAAGAGTATAAAGGAGTCATGGCACTAAAACTCTTGGAAATCAATATACAGGTTGATTATCTCTCATCTGAAAAGCTTGGGACCAGAAGTTTTTTGGGGCTTTTTTTCAAATTTTGGAATATTTGCATTATCCTTACCAACTGAACATTCCTTAATTCTAAAATCTGATATTCAAAATGCTCCAATGAGCATTTCCTTTGAGCATCATGTCAGAGCTCAAAAAGCTTTGGATTTTGAAGCATTTTAGATTTTGGATTTTTGGATTAGGGATGCTCAACCTGTATTAATGTATTTGCTCTGTTATCTACATGTAACATGAAAAAAACATAGAGACCATGTAAAGAGTGACTGTTCCACATTTCTACAAAATCATGCATCTATTACTCCATTTTGTTTCTGCTATTAGTTTCCTATTACACTAATCCAAAGTACTAATTTTAGAATATGTAAAACGAAATCACAATGAAATTTTCCTATATATTTTTTTACAAAAAATGAAGAAATAGTATAATGTCCTGTAACCTGTCTTACAACAATAACGGTATGATCTTGAACAAGTTACTCAACTTCTCAGCCACCATTTCCTCATCTATGAAACAAATAATTAACAATACCCATACCTCAAAGAGTTTTTGAGAATAACAAAAAGGAATCATTGTGAAAAACTTAGGAGAAGACCTAGGTCATGGCAAGTACTCAATACAATATAAATATTATAAGGAAAATTCTTAATGCCAATAAATACAGGTCTGTGTTATCACATTAATGGCTACAAGCATTTAAGGGTTATTACCATAATTTAGATTTTTAAAAAATGTTTGGACATTTAAGTGGCTTTCAATTTTTGAATACTATAAATAGTGCACTGAACAAAGTAATTATCTTGTGATAAATTTTATCAGAAAAATTTGGGATCAAATTAATACTGATCATTATTAGCACTGCTAAATATATCTGCCTCCAAACCCATACACTGAACGTACAGAATATGATTGCACTCTCTGCCCCCACCCACCACTTTGTGGTTGGGTGATGAACAAGACAAAGTGAATTTTCTAGAGACAGTGAATTTGATTAGAAGTAATCCTTGATACTTTTAGAATGGGGGCATTTAATTGCTGTGAGAGCTCCCGTTCCCCCTGTTAAAGCAGTATTATCCAGCCTATTCTGGCTACTGTATTCATTTTTTTAAGGTTTTGATACATATCGCTAAACTGCCAGAATGGTCTAGACATGGTCTTTTAAAATCTCAAATCAAGCCGGACTTGGTGGCTCAGCCTGTAATCCCAGCGCTTTGGGAGGCTGAGGTGAGTGGACTGCCTGAGCCCGCGGCTTCGAGACCCGCCTGGGCAACTTGGCAAGACCTCATCTCTACAATAAATCAAAAAAATTAGCCAGGTGTGGTAGCGCGCATCTGTAATTCCAGCTACTCCGAAGGCTGAGGCGGAAGGATCGCCGGAGCCCAGCAAGTCAAGGCTGCGGTGGCCGGGAGTGGCCACTGCACGCCAGTCTGGGCGACAGAGTGAGACTCCAACTCAAAAAGAAAAAAAAAAAAATCTCAAGTCAATTTCTGAGATGATGGCAACATAGTCTTCCACCTCAGCCTTCCAAGTAGCTGGAACTACAGGCGTGCGCTACCATGCCCGGCTCATTTTTTTGATTTATTGTAGAGATGAGGTCTCACCAAGCTGCCCAGGCGGGTCTTGAACCCGTGGGCTCAGGCAATTCACTCACCTCGGCCTCCCAAAGCGCGGGATTACAGGCTGAGTCACCATGCCCGGCTTTTTTTTTTTTTTTTTAATTGTAGTCGCAGGCTTGTGGCCCAGGCTGGAATGCAGAGGCACGCTCTCGGCTGCCGCAGCCTTGAGCAGCTAGGCTTAGGCAATCCTTACACCTCAGCCTTCCAAGTAGCTGGAACTACAGACACATACCACCATGCCCGGCTAGTTTTTGTGATTTACTGTAGAGACGAGGTCTCACCAAGTTGCCCAGGCTGGTCTCAAACCCGCCGGTTCAGGCAATCCACTCGCCTCAGCCTCCCAAAATGCTGGGATTACAAACTGAGCCACCAAGTCCAGACAAGATAATGTTTTTTAAAAAATATAAGGTAAAAAGAAACCTTAAAAGAAATGTAGCTGGGCGCAATGGTTCAAGCCTGTAATCCCAACATTTTGGAAGGTAGAGGCGAGAGGATTGCCTGAGCTCAGGGGTTCAAGACCAGCCTGGGCAACTTGGCAAGACCTAATCTCTACAATAAATCAAAAAATTAGCCGGGTGTAATGGCGCGTGACTGTAGTTCCAGCTACTTGGAAGGCTGAGGCAGAAGGATCGCCTAAACCCAGCAGGTCATGGTTGCAATGGCTGTGAGCATGCCACTGCACTGTAGCCTGGGTGACAGAGTGAAACTGTGACTCAAAAAAAAAAAGAAGACATGTAAAGAGATATAAAAAATTCAAGAAAAAGGGTGTAATATTGAAGATAGTCCAGCAAAATTCAAAATACTAATAAGGGAAGAAGAAAAAAGAAAGAAAGAAAATACTAATGTCTATAATTTTAAAAATTCATTAAAAGAAAAAATTAAGCTATTTAAGGAAAATGCATACCATGGGTCTCAGAATATCCACCAAGAAGAATAGCACCAAGATATGTTCTAGTAAAATAATTGGATTTTAAAGCTAAAGAAGCTGGACCTGGTGGCTCATGCCTGCATTTCTAGCACTTTGGGGGCCAAGATGGAAGGACTGCTTGAGGCGAAGAGTTTGAAACCAGCCTGGACAACATAGTGAGACCCCCATCTCTATTAAAACTTTTTTTTTTTTTTTTGAGTTGGAGTCTCACTCTGTTGCCCAGATTGGAGTGCAGTAGCTGCTCCCGGCCACCGCAGCCTCGACCTGCTGGGCTCCGGCGATCCTTCCGCCTCAGCCTTCCAAGTAACTGGAACTACAGGCACACGCTACCATGCCCGGCTAATTTTTTGAATTATTGTAGAGATGAGGTCTCGCCAAGTTGGCCAGGCGGTTCTCGAACGCTTGGGCTCAGGCAATCCACTCACCTCAGCCTCCCAAAGCACGGGATTACAGGCTGAGCCACCCGAGCCCGGCTAAAACATTTTTAAAAAGCTAAAGAAAGCCAGGCTCGGTGGCTCAGCCTATAATCCCGTGCTTTGGGAGGCTGAGGTGAGTGGATTGCCTGAGCCCGCGGGCTCATGACCCCCCTGGGCAACTTGGCGAGACCTCATCTCTACAAAAAATTAGCCGGGAGTGACAGCGCGTGCCTGTAATTCCAGCTACTTGGAAGGCTGAGGCAGAAGGATCGCCAGAGCCCAGCAGGTCGAGGCTGCGATGCCCGGGAGCGGCCACTGCACTCCAGTCTGGGCGATGGAGTGAGACTCCAACTCAAAAAAAAAAAAAAAAAAAAGAAAAGAAAAAAAAGCTAAAGAAAAGGAAATCCCTTGGGTATCAAGGCAAAAATGGCATACCAGGTTATAAGGAAAATAAAATTAGGCTGTCAACAATATCTATGCCAGAAAATACTCAAGAAAATGCAAGCCAAGGTTATTATGTTCAGTAAAACTAACTTTCAAGCATAAAGGACACAAAACAGCCATTATTAACATGCAAAAACTTAAGGAATACTGCTCTCCTGAGCATCTTCTGAGAAATGTATTAGGCACTAATAATCAGAAAATGAGTTTCAGATAATGAAACAACTAAAGAGACAACAACATAAGGACTGGTGGTGAGCACTTTAACCAAGACTAAGTAAGGGTTAAAGGAGGAACATTAGTATATAATTACTATGTGCTCTGACAATGTACTTATGGTAAGTACATTTAAGAAATGGAGGTAAGCCGGGCTCGGTGGCTCAGCCTGTAATCCCGCGCCTTTGGGAGGCTGAGGTGAGTGGATTGCCTGAGCCCGCGGGTTCGAGACCCGCCTGGGCAGCAAGACCTCATCTCTACAATAAATCAAAAAATCAGCTGGGCGTGGTAGCGCTTGCCTGTAATTCTGGCCACTTGGAAGGCTGAGGTGGAAGGATCGCCGGAGCCCAGCAGGCTGAGGCTGCGGTGGCCGGGAGCGGCCACTGCACTCCAGTCTGGGTGACAGAGTGAGACTCCAACTCAAAAAAAAAAAAAAAAAAAAAAGAAATGGAGGTAAAAATAGAGATAGCAGATTCTAAATATTGTTTAACTAAAATTCATAATCATACTAGTAGCGGTAATATTAGTATTTCTATTTGAGACTATTGTGGTTATATAATGTGGAATAAAGAAAAAAGTAAATTATGGAATGATATGCTAATTACATCTACCTCTAATTACATCTACTAAGATACTTGGTGCAGAAGAAAGGAGACACTAATGCGACATAAAAGAGGTTGAGTAAAAAAACTCTAGTTCTGAAACTGAATTGGAAATGACAATATAAACTCCTGAGGTATTTTACTTAAACAGTATAATAAATAAAAATAAAATTATTTATTAAACTTATGTAAAATCTCCTCCCCTATCTATCCACTGAAAAGCCTAAAAACAATGACCAACCCAGTAATTCCTAGCAGGCAAATTATGGTCTTAAAACACCTGGCTGATTCCAGGTCTGGAGCAGGAAATGTAAAAAACCCTTGAACATCTTGTCAAACCAGTTAGCAAGGAAGCTCCCCAAAATTCACAGTCTTTAGCAGTTTTTCTTAAAAGGTTAAATATAAGTCTAACATAAGATCCAGAAACTCCACTCCTAGATATATACCCAAGAGAAATCAAAATATAAGTCCACACAAAACTGGCACAGAAATGTTCACAGTAACATTATTCATAACATCCAAAAAGTGCAACATCCTAAGTGCCCATCAACTGGTGAATGGATAAATAAAATTTTATATAGTCATAAAATTGAATACTAGTCAGCAATACAAACACTTGAACACAGATGAACATCAAAAACATCATAGGAAGTGAAAGAAACTAGACAGGCAGAGAACACACATTGTATAATTCCTTTATATGAAATGTCCAAAATAGGCAAATTCATAGAAACAGAAACAGATTATTGATTGCAGAGGCGGGAAAGAGGAGAAATGAAAAGCGACTGCTAATGGTACAGGTTTTGAATGGGTAGGAAGGTAGTAAAATGTTCTGAAATTAGTGTGATGGTTGCAAAACTCTGTAAATTTACTAAAAATTTTAAGTACACTTAAAATGGGTAAATTTTATGGTATATATCACATCTCAATAAAGATTAAAAAAGAAAAATCAACCGGGCTCGGTGGCTCAGCCTGTAATCCCACGCCTTTGGGAGGCTGAGGTGAGTGGATTGTCTGAGCCCGCGGGTTCGAGACCCGCCTGGGCAGCAAGACCTCATCTCTACAATAAATAAAAAAATCAGCCGGGCGTGGTAGCACATGCCTGTAATTCCGGCTGCTCGGGAGGCTGAGGCGGAAGGATCACCGGAGCCCAGCAGGTCGAGGCTGTGGTGGCCGGGAGCGGCCACTGCACTCCAGTCTGGGTGACCGAGTGAGACTCCAATTCAAAAAAAAAAAAGAAAAATCCTAGGGTCAGGTCAAAAGGACATAAGAATCAACATAAATGTGGTAGGCAGAATTGTAAGACAGGCCTCCACATTACCGCTCCTGGTGTAAACATCTGTTTAATCCTCTTCTTTTGAGTGTGGGTGGGACCTGTAAATATGATAGGATTTCACTCCTGTGATGAGGTCACTAATTAGTTGATTTTTTTAGTTCATCAAAAGGGAGATTATTCTAGATGGATCTGATCTAACCAAGTAAGCTCTTTAAAAGATGTCAGAGAGATGATCTCCTGCTGGCCTTGAATACAAAGGAAATTGCCATGTTGTGAGAGAAGAGGGCCATACAGCAAGGATCTGAGGGCAGCCTTTAGAAGCAGAGAGCCAACAGCACAAGTAACAGCACAAGAAAACAGAACCTCAGTCATGGCACTACAAGGAAACAATTTCTGCCAAAAATTCAGTAAGCCTAGAAGAAGACTCAGAACTTCAGATGAGACAGCAACCTTGGATTTATTTTAGCATGGTGAGTCTCTAAGCAGAGGACCCTAATCCATACCTGGACTCCTAATCCCAAAAAAGTATAAGGTAATAAATTTGTTTTATTTTAAGTTGCTAAGTTTGTCGTAATTTGTTACACAGGATTGAAAACTAACAGAAGTGAAGTTCCTATAGGATAATATTTATAAACACTAATACGTTTAAATCATGACTTCAAAAATGTTATTGAAAAATAAAATGAATGAGTTTATATCTTTTGGGAAATAAAAAACCAATTTATTATTTTTAAGAATAGGCACCAAAAAAAAAAAAGGGAAAGAAATAAAGTATTCATTCTGGTTTTTTTTTACATGACCTATATGTACCACTAGGTGACAAAACAACAGATGCATAGCATCTCCTCATAAATATATTCCTTCTAATAAGTAAAAACAAAATTACAGAATTAAAAATATTACCATTTTGCAACCCCAAATGAATTACATCAATCTAGGTATTAAGTATCAACAGTTGCAAAAAAAGAAAGAAAATCAGGCTGGGGACAGTGGTTCACACCTGTGATCCCAGCACTTTGGGAGGTCAAGGCGAGAGGACTGCTTGAGCCCCAGGCTGCTTGAGCCCAGGAGTTCTAGGCAACATGGCATGATCTCATCTCTATGATAAAATTTAAAAATTAGCTGAGTATGGCACACACCTGTAGTCCCAGCTACAGGGTGGCTGAGATGGAAGAATCCATGACCATGCCACTGCACTCCAGCCTGGGTGACAGAGTGAGAGTCTCTGACTCAAAAAAACCAAACAAACAAAAACACCAGACATTATGTACCTCCAGTGAAAAAACAGACCACCATCTATATTCTTACCAAAAGAATCAAATTTAAGTCTGATTCAAGTCTCTGAATCCAGCAGCCAATTTATAGGCAATAACTGTACCATGAATATACAACCACAGAGAACTCTACAATTTAAATGGTCCAGGTTCTTCAATAGACAAATCATAGGGAAAAGAAAGGCATGAAGAAGAAAACTGAGATTAAAAGAAATTTTAAAACCATATCAAAAAAATGTTTAATGAGCAAGACTAAAAAGAAAGTTTACTATTATAAAAGTCAGCGCCGGGCTCAGTGGCTCAGCCTGTAATACCGCGCCTTGGGAGGCTGAGGTGAGTAGATTGCCTGAGCCCGCGGGTTCAAGACCCGCCTGGGCAACTTGGCAAGACCTCATCTACACAATAAATCAAAAAATTAGCCGGGCATGGTAGTGCGCACCTGTAGTTCCAGCTACTTGGAAGGCTGAGGCGGAAGGATCGCTGGAGCCCAGCAGGTCGAGGCTGCAGTGGCCGGGAGCAGCCACAGCACTCCAGTCTGGGCGACAGAGTGAGACTCCAACTCAGAAAAAAATAAAAATAATAAAAATTAAAAATAAAAAAAGTCAGTATAGTGGTTACTTTTGAGGGGATAGAGTTTTGACTGACAGAGCATATGTGATAGCTGACAAAGTTTTACTTCTTGATTTAGATGGTGATTACAAGAAAATATACCTTATAATAATTTGTTTTGTTTTGTGCGGTTTTCTACAAGCGTTTTATTTTACAGTGAATAGGTTAAAAATGAAAAAAATTCGGCTGGGGTTGGTGGCTCTGCCTGTAATCCCAGCAATTTGGAAGGCCGAGGTGAGCGGATTGTCTGAATCCGTGGGCTCGAGACCCATCTGGGCAACTTGGCAAGACCTTGTCTCTACAATAAATCAAAAATTAGCGCCTTTGGGAGGCTGAGGTGAGTGGATTGCCTGAGCCCGCGGGTTCGAGACCACCTGGACAGCAAGAACTCATCTCTACAATAAATCAAAACATCAGCCGGGCGTGGTAGCGCGCGCCTATAGTTCCAGCTACTTGGAAGGCTGAGGCGGAAGGATCGCCAGAGCCCAGCAGGTCGAGGCTGTGGTGGCCGGGAGCGGCCACTGCCCTCCAGTCTGGGCGACAGAGTGAGACTCCAACTCAAAAAAAAAAAAAAATCTCAGGCCAATAAACAATCAGATTCAAGATATAGTAATTCATGAATAGAAAATACTCTATAAGAGATTTGAACATTTTAAAAATACTATCTGTAGCCATAAAGAAGAACAAAATCATGAACTTCACAGCAACCTGGATGAACTTAGAGTCTATTATACTGAATGATCTTCCACAGAAACAAAGAGCTGAGTATCACATGTTCTCACTCATAAGCAGACCCTGAACAACTATAGTAATACTATAAGAAAAGGATTGGCAGTAGTGGGAAACTGCAGGGGGGGGGGGCAGGAAGCGGGGAGATAGGCTGGCAGTAGTGGGAATCTGCCTGGGGAAGGGGGGAACACACCTCATCAACACAGGTACTTGCATAATGAACATTTGTATACCTAGCCCTGAATTGTACCCCACATCTCTGAAATAAAAAAATTGAAAGTTAAAAATAAATAAACATAAAATACAATCTGTAGTTTTTGATTAGGTCTCTGGCCAATTTCTATCAATTCCAAAATTTAGTTTGAACATCATCTTTTTTTTTTTTTTTTAATACACTGAAGTAGCTTTATTTTTACCTTAAACATCCCCCTCATATTTTAAACCATAAACATCAGGCCATGAACATTCAATTGGCTCAGATGACATAAGACATCACTCTAAACTAAACTGAGGATATTCTCTACTAGACTTTAAAACAGTAAAAAGGTCAAATAAATAATGAAAACCTATTATGTAATAAACAGTATGATGTATTTTATGAAGAATACAGAAGCACACTCTGAGACCCTGATCTTAAAGAGCTTATAAATAGCTGGAGAGCCGGGCTCGGTGGCTCAGCCTGTAATCCCGCGCCTTTGGGAGGCTGAGGTGAGTGGACTGCCTGAGCCCGCGGGTTCGAGACCCGCCTGGGCAGTGAGACCTCATCTCTACAATAAATCAAAAAATCAGCCAGGCGTGGTAGCGCATGCCTGTAATTCCGGCTACTCGGAAGGCTGAGGCGGAAGGATCGCCGGAGGCCAGCGGGTCGAGGCTGCGGTGGCCGGGAGCGGCCACTGCACTCCAGTCTGGGCAACAGAGTGAGACTCCAACTCAAAAAAAAATAAATAAATAAAAATAAATAAATAAATAAATAGCTGGAGATAGTTATGTGTCATATCTATAAATGAAATATCTGAGATATTAGGTTCAATCTCTCCCTAGAAAGAAAACTAGATTAGTATTCCTATACCTTCAACCCATTAATAAGTCACCTTTTCAAAACGCCAAATACTATTTCTTTTACTCTCATTTGACATATTCCATCCTTTTGATGATGTCATCTGCTCTCCTTTAGGCCTCTTTCCTCTCCATCTTTTTAAAGGAGCTGCCAGGTAAGTAAAGTTGGAAATAAAAACATTCACTTCAGATACAACACTAAGACCCCAATATGTAATTTGGTAAAAGATCAAAATAGGCAATACAGTAAAAAAAAAAAAAAAATTACTTCAGGCCAGGCACAGTGGCTCACCCCTATAATCCCAGTACTTTGGGAGGCTGAGGCAGGAGGATTGCTTGAGCCCAGGAGTTTCAGACCAGCCTGTACAACATAGTAAGACCCTGTCTCTACAAAAAAGCAAAAAATTAGCCAGGCATGGTGGTGTGCCTGTAGTCCCATCATGACACTGCTCCAGCTTGAGCGACAGAGTGAGACCCCCAACTCAAAAAAACAAAGCAAAACAAAACAAACAAACAAACAAAAAACGTCAAATGGTTAACAGGTCAGACATAGTGGCTCATGACTGTAATCCTAGCCCTTTGGGAGGCCAAGGCAGAAGGATCACTTGAAGTCAAAAGTTCGAGACCAGCCTGACCCTCTGTCTCTAACTGGCTGGATGTTGTAGCATGCACCTGTAGCCCTAGTTACTAGGGAGGCTGGCTGAGATAGGAGGATTGCTTGAGCCCAGGAGTTCAAGACTACAGTGAGCTATGATAATGCCACTGCACTCCAGCCTGTACAACAAAGACTCTGTATCTAAAAAAAAAACAAAAAAAAGGGTAATAAGTCTTAGTAACCAAAGAAATTCAAATTAAAATAATAAGGTCATTTCTGCCTATCAAAATAGCAAAGATTACAAAGCGATCATATCCAATGCTGCTTTGGGTCAAATAAGACACCAGAGATGGATACGAATTTGATGCAAATAAATTACCCAGATTAATGTGTATCCTTCAGATATTCATGTCTTTTGAACTAGCAATTCACTTCCAGGAATCTATTCTAAGGAAATAATCTTATCCTACAGAAATTTAGACTAAAAATATATGTATACAGATGTTTATATTATCAAAGAGATGATGATACACTAAAAGCCACCTGAAAAATGGAAATTACTTAAATACACAACAAAGCACACTTAATATCCTACATATACATAAATAATAATTAATGCAGAATAGGAGGAAACACACCCAAATTTTAACAGTGAATTATCTCCATATGATGAGACTTACATATTTTATCTCCCAAACTATCACATGTACATATTACTCTACTCTATAAATCTTAATATTTACTATTTTAAAAATTATTTTAAATGTTTTGTGGCTTGCTTTTCTACGACACTACTATTCCTCAGTATCACAGACCAATGAGTATTGTCATATTCTCTAAAATATAAGAATAATCTTATATATCACTAGATAAAGAAAAGGGGACAAAAATGAAATCTTATAGAAGGCATCATAAACATACCTGACCATACACAGACACATTCCAAAGAATTTAGGTCCTCTATAGCATACCAAGAAACAAAATCAACAGACACAGTGGTTGTAGTACAAAGAGGAAAGTGGCAAAGAATGAGAAAGGAACCTTTGGAGTTACTCTCAATCTCTAGAACTCGGGAGAAACAAGCTTTGGGTAGACCATAGCCCCATTCTAGAGAAACTGTCTAAAGCTAGACAGATGTATAGAATCACAAATGGAAAATTTGCATGAGATTTAAAGACTCTCTGCTCCTGAAAACCTTGTAAGGTAAGACTCTTTCCTGTAAATGTTCTAACCAATCATGCTTTTCTGCTGACCTTCAGACCTTTCCGTCTCTCATAAAATAATTCAAACTTAGAAATAGCACAGACCACTTTGATGATTAATACTAATATCCTACAACCAGATAATTTTGCCAAACAAAAGACTTACCTTTCCTGAAACAGATTCTCCATCATAGAAGAGATAGTGTTTTTCTACTTTGCCATCTTCAGTTTTCATTTCTGCCATTTTCCTGGTTTCCCCATCATTAAGAACAATATCAATCTCACAAATTGGACCAAAAAATCCTCCAAGAAAACTCTGAAATAAAATGAAAATGCGCATCATCATGTTTAGTCAGTCACTACATTTTGTAACTCAAATTTAATACCTATGACCTACAGTTAAACAGACTGCAAATCCATGTGTTCACAAGAAAACGATAAGAATTTATGTCAAATGCTACATCAAAACAGAACAAACTGAGTACAGTAAATGTGTACATAGTCAACAATACTATAAACCGTACACTTAAAAATTTGTTGGCCAGGTCGGGCTCAGTGTCTCAGCCTGTAATCCCAGCACTTGGGGAGGCTGAGGCGAGTGAACTGCCTGAGCCCGTGGGCGAGACCAGCCCGGACAACTTGGCGAGACCTCATCTCTACAATAAATCAAAAACTAGCTGCGCATGGTAGCACGTGCCTGTCGTTCCAGCTACTTGGAAGGCTGAAGTGGAAGTATCGCCTGAGCCCAGCAGGTCGATGCTGGGGTGGCCATGAGCGTACCACTGCATTCCAGCCTGGGCTGGAGTAAGACTTCAATTAAAAAAAAAAAAAATTGTTAATAAGATACATTTTATATTATGTGTTTTTTAACCACAAAACCAAAAGAAAAAAAAAACCCTAAACAAATTTAAGCATGCTATAATTTTTATCATTTCCATAGAAAATCACTATAAATAATCAAATACTAACATATCAGAAATCCAAAAAGTTAACTCTCAATATCTGGGCTTGAAAAGTTACCTTTAGTTATACCTTTCTGAGGTTCTTTTATTTTAGCAGAACTTAATCCAAATTACTCTACACACCTATATGAATTATTATAATGTACTACTTACTATAAAATCTACTGCTATATTAGGTCTGAACAGCACATGTGACCATGCTCGGGCTGTTTTCTGGGTAAATTTAAAAAGAATGGCCAAGCACAGTGTCTTACGCCTGTAATCTCAAGAGGACTGCCTTGAGCCCAGGAGTTCAAGCCCAGCCTGGGCAACATGGCAAGACCTCATCCCTACCAAAAAAAAAATCAAAAAATTAGGCGGGCATGGTGGCACACACCTGTAGTCCCTGCTACTTGGAAGGCTGAGGTGGAAAAATCGCCTAAACTCAGCAGGTCCAAGTTGCAGTGCGCCATGATTGTGCCACTGTACTTCAGCCTAGGTGACAATGAAACCCCCAACTCAAAATTTAAAAATAGAATGGCGGTCATTAATAAGACAAAAAACAACAGATGTTGGCAAGGATGCAGAAAAAAAGGAATGCTTCTACACTGGTGGTGGGAATGCAAATTAGTTCGACCTCTATGGAAAACAGTGTGGCCACTCCTAAAAGAACTAGAAATTGACCTTCTGTATGACCCAGCAATCCCCCTACTGGGAATATACCCGGAGGAACTAAAATCATTTTATGAGAAAGATACCTGTGCACACATTAGTTTATTGCAGCACTATTCACAATAGCAAAAGCATGGAACCAACGGTGCTGCTCATAAAAACTGGACTGGATAAAGAAAATGTGGTACATATACACAATGGAATATTACACAGTCATAAAGAAGGACAAAATTATGGACTTCATAGCAACTTGGATGAATTTAAAGTCTATAATACTCAGTGATCTACCACAGAAACAAAGAACTGACTATCACATGTTCACACTCATAAGCAGACTCTGAACATTTACCATAATACTATAAGAAAGGGATTGGCAGTAGTTGGAAACTGCCAGAGGAGGAAGGGGCACATAGCATCAATAAGGGTAACTGATCTCAACCAGGTATAGTGGGGACCAAAGGGAGGCCCAAACATTACCTGTATGATGACCACTTATATATCTAATACTGAATTGTACTCTACATTTTTAAATTTAAAAAAATTTTATTAAAAATTTTAAAATAAAATAACGAATTTACACAGAAAACAATCTCCTATCATGCCATTCTATATCCCTCCCCCTGCCTACACAACAACCAGAGTGATTTGTTAAAAAACATAAATCAGATAATTCCCTGTTTAAAATCCTTCAATATGCTGGTGAGCATATAAACTGGACCAAACCACTTTAACAAATAGTTGGACGTTATCTGGTAAAGCTGAAGATGTACATATCCCATGACCCAGCAAGTCCACTCGTAGGTATATACCCTAAACAGGACTCTTACATACATGAACCATGAGACAAATATAAGAATGTTCACAACAGTATTGTTCATTATAGCCCCAAACAGAAAAAAAAATTCAAATGTCAATCAACAAGAGAATGATGCATAAATTTTAGTATATATTCACACAGCGGGAATAACAAACAGCAACAGAATTAAAGAGATACAACTATACACAACAAAGATGAATCTCATACACATGTTGAGGAAAAGATATCAGACACAAAAAGAATACACACTGTATAATTCCACTTATATATAAGTCAAAATATGCGATGTACAATATATTATTAGAAGTCAGGAAGCGGTTAAAAGTAAGCACAAAGGGAACTTCTAGGGTGCCAGTAATGTATTTTTTACCTATGCACCTAATACACAGTCGTGTCATTCTGTGAACATTCATCAAGTTACACATTTATCTGTGCACATTTTTATAGATAATGTTTCGTTCAACTGTTATTTTAAATACACACGCACACACAATGTATTCTCTAATGTGGCCTACATATATCTGGCCCTATCCATCTCTTCAGCCATTCAGCCTCAATCAGAGTTCTTTCTGCAATAGTTCATCAAGTTTGCCAGTGTCCTTCTTGTTCTAGAGCCAAGCAAAATATCCTTAAACTAATTCACCCTTTTGAATTTCAGTTTGACGCATCTCCTTTAAGAGACCTTCCCTGACTTCCTAATTGAAACCAGATTCTCCAAACTTAGGTCTCACACAGTTTATGTGTTATTTAGTACCTGATTGTCCTACTGGACTGTAATTTCCATGAGGACAGATACCTTTAAGCAGTGTGTGACATTTTAATACAAGGTAATATAATACCTGTTGAATGTTAAATTAATTTTGAATAAACACATATAATCCAAATAATATAAAATGTATGAATACACAAAAGAAATTAGCCAAAATCTGGAACAGTTGCTAAAATTAGCTCTTTCCCAGCAAATTAGCATTAATGTGGTAGCATACTATACCAATGGAACTTATATTAAATCTCAGTTCTGTCCTCAGGTAGCAAGATAACAGCAAGCAAACTAACGACCCTCCTAAAGCTATGTAGGGCACAAGGTTATACTATGATCAAATGAGACAGTTTTCTTAAATACTAAATTAATGAAATGATTATAATTTTAAGAAACCAACTAAAAAAATTGCCAGATTAGTAGCTTTGACATGTTCCAAAGATACAGACAGCAAGTTTTATTTTTGACAAGATGTTTTCATCTTTTCTGGTAACATTACAAATAACAAACTCAAATTTTAAGCAAAAAATGAATTTTAATCAGAAAACCACTACAAATCAATTTAGGGGGAAAAAAGATTGAAAAGCATCAATGATAGGTCACACACACTGTCCATTCCCAGTTAGCTTTCATTCTCCAACTCAAAAGTTGCTCAATAAAAAACAGAAGAAAAAAACTTGCTAAAAATTGTAAATTTTGAAATACTGTAGTACATTTTCAACTAAGGGCCACAGAGATAAGAATGTATAGCAGCTCAAAATCAATCAGCTGATATTAATTATCAGCTGTGTGCAAATCTCTGAGTCAGCAAAGGAAGGGGCTAGGTAGGAGGAGCAATTATGAAAGAATGGAAGACAACACCTCCAAGTAGCTATTATAGATGGGGAAGTAAAATCAGTTATATAAAAAGAATGTCAATTGGCAGCAGGAGCAATAAGAGAATTAGCTCTCCTTCTTTATGACACCCATAACATTAATTCATTAGAGTCACAAAACAGGCAGGAAAATGAAAATTACTTTCTCATTCCCCCAACACATCCCAGAGCTACTTCAAAGAAATAATGAAATGTAAAAACTATAAAAATTGTTTCACAGATAAAAGAAGTATTATGGTAACTTTTTCTACATACATATACTTAACACATAGAGCTGCACTTGGGATTTTAAAGCTGACATTAAAAATTCAAATAATCAAAAATTAAAACTTTAACAAAAACTAAAATTGCCACTAATTGAAAAAGTATCGAATAGACTTTGTTTTATAAAACTTCACAATTAATTAATGATGTAATTAGAAACCATAAGTTTTACTGGCACCAGTCTTAAAACTTTCAAATTCTTAAGCATTAAAAATATACCCAATGCTGGGCTCGGTGGCTCAGCCTGTAATCCCGTGCCTTTGGGAGGCTGAGATGAGTGGATTGCCTGAGCCCGCGGGTTCGAGACCCGCCTGGGCAGCGAGACCTCATCTCTACAATAAATCAAAAAAAAAAATCAGCCGGGCATGGTAGTGCATGCCTGTAATTCCAGCTACTCGGAAGTCTGAGGCGGAAGGATCGCCGGAGCCCAGCAGGTCGAGGCTGTGGTGGCCAGGAGCGGCCACTGCACTCCAGTCTGGGCGACAGAGTGAGACTCCAACTCAAAAAAATAAATAAATAAATAAATAAAAATAAAAATAAAAATATACCCAAGCCAGATGTGGTGGCTCACACTTGTAATTCTAGCACTTTGGGAGGTAGAGGCGAGAGGACTGCCTGAGCTCTGGGGTTTGAGACCAGCCTGAGCAACATGGCGAGACCTTGTCTCTACAATAAATAAAAAAAAAAATTAGGCAGGTATGGTAGCACATGCCTGTGGTTCCAGCTACCTAAAGACTTAGGCAAAAGGATCACCTGAGCCCAGCAGGTTGAGGCTGAGGTGGCCGTGTGTGTGCCACTGCACTCCAGCTTGGGCAATAGAGTGAGATGCCAACTTAAAAAAAAAAAAGATGTATATATGTATATATACATATATATACACACACATATATACACACATATACATGCAAGGCTATGTGTTATCTTCTATTTCTGTATGCATGAAATATTTCATAACTAAAAATAAAAAGTAGACTTGCTTTTCGATATAATCAAAACATTAAAATTGGAAGAGATCAAAAGTGTTTTGTTTTGTTTTTAGTAGGTGTCTCACTCTGCACCTGACCCAAAAGGTTAGTTGTTTTTTTTTAAGCCTAGTATGGCATATGCAGAATAGTAAAAAGTTGAGAAACAAACTATAGCACTTTAACAAGTTAACTATGGCACTGAATGCAATGGCTCACATCTGTAATCCCAGCACTTTGGGAGGCGAAGGCGAGAGGGGTTCAAGACCAGTCTGGACAACATGGTGTGACCTCATCTCTACAATAAATAAAAAAATTAGCTGGGTGTGGTGGCCACACCTATAGTCCCAGTTACTTGGAAGGCTGAGATGAAAGGATCACCTGAGCCCTGCAGGTCAAGGCTGTGGTTGCCAAGAGCATGCCACTGCACTCCAGCCTGGGCAACAGAGGGAAACTGACTCAAAACAAAAAAAAACAAGGTCTCACCATGCCACCCAGGCTGGTCTCAAACTCCTGAGCTCAGGCAATCCTCCTGCCTCTGTCTCCTAAAGTGCTGGGATTACAGGAATGAGTCACCACGCCTGGTAAGCCTTGCTTTCAAAGTTTTTTTTTCCCAATATGTACATTTTCTGTCATTTCAAATAAAAGGTCATGAAATTAAATTCTTTTTCTAGTTATTCACAATCAAACTGCAATACTTCTGATGTGTTAAAAAGGAAATAAAATACAGAACTGTAAGGATGGTGAAGAATGGAAGAAAAAGAAAAATGATATACAGGGTTGTTAGAATACATTAATGTAGACCTTTGGTGAAATTACAGAAGGCAATTTCGAGATATTTTAAGAATCCTATTCATTTCTTTTGGAAAAGATCTTCAAATTAGTATTCATAATATGAGATTTTCAGGAGCAATACTAGACAATTAATATACAAGTTAAAACTCTATGTAGCTTTTAAATAACTATACTGGAGTCAGTGTACCAGCTCATGCCTTGCAATCCCAGCACTTTGGGAGGCCAAGGTGAGAGGCTTGCTTGAGGTCAGGAGTTTGAGACCTGCCTGTGCAACACAGCGGCTCGTCTCTACAAATAAGTCAGGAAAAAAAAAAAAATTAGCCAGGCATGGTAGTCCCAGCTACTCGGGCGGCTGAGATGGAAGATCGCTTGAGCCCAGAAGGTCGAGGCTGCAGAGAACTATGAACACACCACTGTACTCTAGCCTGGGCCACAGAGCAGGATCTTAAAAAAAAAAAACGAACCACAACATATGACTAATGAAACATTATAAGAATTGTATTCACAGTTTTCTAATCCTGGCTTAAATCCCATGACACTGACTTCAGGTTAATGTAAGGCTTTTCTTTTTTTTCTTTTTGAGTTGGAGTCTCACTCTGTCGCCCAGACTGTAGTGCCCACCGCAGCCTCGACCTGCTGGGCTCCGGCGATCCTTCCGCCTCAGCCTTCCAAGTAGCCGGAATTACAGGCGCGCGCTACCACGCCCGACTCATTTTTTTTTTTTTTTTTGAGATGGAGTCTCACTCTGTCGCCCAGACTGGAGTGCAGTGGCCGCTCCCGGCCACCGCAGCCTCGACCTGCTGGGCTCCGGCGATCCTTCCGCCTCAGCCTTCCGAGTAGCCGGAATTACAGGCATGCGCTACCACGCCCGGCTAATTATTTTTTTGATTTATTGTAGAGATGAGGTCTCACCTGCCCAGGCGGGTCTCGAACACACGGGCTCAGGCAATCCACTCACCTCAGCCTCCCAAAGGCGCGGGATTACGGTTCATATTATTTGTATAACCCACATTGAGCATTACTACCTAGTTACATCTATGTAACTGCAAAATTACAAGCCGCTACATAAAGAGACAACAAACTTTTGAGTCCTCACTGAAGAAATTTCACTAAGTCCGGTGGATGTAAAGAAACGCAACTCAAGATAAAGAGGAAAGGAGACTCTCAAAATTTATTCACTTAGCCCATACACAAGCAATGAAACAGCAAATTTTCATATATATATTACATCTGTGCCCATTTCGATGTTTTAGCTTTATAATTGTTTGTTTGATGAGTAACTTGAAAATAAAAATAAACTGCTCTTGAACATAGTTCAAGAAGTTTATAAAAGTAGTAATTACAAATGTAAGCAAAAAATAGGAGGGGCTTTTAAGTTTTATTTTCAAATAATCAATTAAAGAAACCTTCCATACCTCCCTGACTAGGCAAAGTCCCCCAATACTTCCTTGTTAATATTTACCACAATTGTAATTTCCACATTAAATAAGTAGTTTACACAAATAAATGTTTCTCTCTCCCTAGGCTGTAAGCTACAAAAGAGCAAGTAAGGGCTATTTAGTTTTATTGACGGTCCCTGGACATACCTAAGCAATTATTTGTTGGATGAAAGGAAAAAAACCTCCATGAATGAACACGTCTGTCTTTACCTTTTTTTTCTTTTTAATGAAAGCAACACAATTTCTGACTTTAACAGTTATTTATTAAAAGTAGCTTTTTAAAAAATAAACCTGGCTTGAACTTTAGCCAAAAGTCTCCAGCGGTTTATTGAACCAGTGAGCTTTGCGAAAGTAGGTAGTATAGTGGAGCGCACACAGTAGGCGCTCAACGTATGCTTACTAAATGAAACGATTTAACGAGCACTATCATAAAATGAGCCAAATGAGATCCAATCCAGAGACTACGGACACACGCAAAGTTAACCACCACCAAGCCCATGCTTGTGCTTCCCACTGTGGTTAGACTACTCTGACCTCCCTTCCTCCGCCTCCTAAGTCATTTCAACAACCAAGGCGTTAAGTTCACAGAAATGGCTTGGGGGAAGGAAATCAGAGCCAATGCTTAAAGAAGCGGACACGAAACTGGTGTCGTGAGTCCCCCATCCCAACGTCCTTTTATTTCTCTCCCATTTTACAAGTGGCAACCTAAAGCCCGAACTGGGGACACGAAATCAAAGAATGGCACCATATCCAGATTTCTTTTAAAATAGGAGGTTATGAAGCTCGTGACACATTGAGGGTGACCAAGTCCCGCAGAGTCCGGAACTGGGGGACTCCCGGGTCACCCAATCTGCATGGAAGCAAGGCTGCCGACGAGGAGCCCGGCTACCTTGGAAGGGGCGGCAGCCACAAGCTCCCGCAAAGGCGGGGTCCGAGTCCCCAGCCGGGGCCCCCACAGCCAGTCGAGGAAGGCGGGCAGAGGCTCCGACATGGCCGGGAGAGCGCGCCGCCGCCCGTAGGTGCTAGGGCCTCGCTGAGACCGGGAAGAGGCGGCGCCGCCCGCTCTTCCCAGACCCCGGGGTGGCCCGACAGGCCTCACCCCGCTCCCGGCTCCCCGCCCCGCTCGCCCGCCCCCTCCTCTCGGACGCCCGGCCCGCGGTTGGCCGTCCCACCGCGCGCTCCGGGCCCAGGGCGGGAGGCGAGCGCGCGGGCCACCGCGCACTCACCATTGTCAGCGCCGCTGCCGCCGCCGCGTCCCCCCCTACTTCACTCCTCTTCCCTCAGGAGAACTCCCAGTCCCGGCTCCCAACGCTCCGGCGCCCCGTCACGTGACCTCGGGCCGCCTGCCACACGTGACCACTCCCTTCCTCTCCTCCTCTTCCCCTGCACCCGGGCCCTCTCCCGGCCTCCCGCCCCGCCCCGCCCTACTGGCCTTCTGGCCCCCGCCGAGAGGCCGTTTGGAGGCGGGGCCTCATGCCCCGCCCTTCTATAGATGGGGCGGGGCCACCGCGGATGCCGTCGATGGGCGGGGCCTGGGTGAACGTAGGTTCGCCTGGTCCTGCTGGTCCTCGGTTCGGTCACGGGACGGGCGGCTGGCTGTTGGCCCACTTGGCCACACCCAGTTCTTCTTCTCTGTGGAAGTTTGAGTGGCTGGGAGGGAGAGAAGCAGGAAAGGAGGGGTTTGCCGAGCGAATGGGAGCCGTGAGGCGAGGCCCTGCTTCCTCAGGCCTCCAGGAGACGTGCTCTCTTAATCCCGAATGGGGCGTGCTTCCACCTTTCTGGAACCCCACCCAGCTCCCCTCCAAGAGCTTCTGGTTTTTGAGAACTTGTTGCTGCCTCGCCTCTGAAGAGAACACCAATCGATAAAAACGTCAGGGTACAACCTTCGGTGTGTTCCAGGGTCCAGATAGCTCGTGAACGGTCCACCCTGAGCCTGGAGGGCTCGCAAATCCGCTGCTCCCCCCTGCCATTCTGTTAACAGTGTCCTCATCGGTGTAGTGGGAGCCTATGGACCTCTAGATGAGTGCTGTCTCGGATTTCAAAACTTAATGTTGGGTTACCACCGTGCACTCTACATAACCAAAGGAGAAAAGAAATTCACACTCGGGTGCACCATAATTTATGACAAAACGATATCGAGTTTTGGAAGGCAGGGCCATAAAACAAGTCTCAAATTTAAGAGCATTGAAATCACAGTGTAGTCTCTAACCACAACAGAATTAAACTAGAAATCAACCAAAAAGCCTAAAAATTTCACAAATATTTAGAAACTAAGCAACGTAATTCTAAATCTCTGGGTCAAAGAAGAGAGCAATAGAAATTTTAACGTGTTTGAAATAAAAGATAATGGTAACAGAACATAATAAAATTTGCGGGATAGCCGGGCTCGGTGGCTCAGCCTGTAATCCCGCGCCTTTGGGAGGCTGAGGTGAGTGGATTGCCTGAGCCCGCGGGTTCGAGACCCGCCTGGGCAGCGAGACCTCATCTCTACAATAAATCAAAAAATCAGCCGGGCATGGTAACGCGCGCCTGTAATTCCGGCTACTCGGAAGGCTGAGGCGGAAGGATCGCCGGAGCCCAGCAGGTCGAGGCTGCGGTGGCCGGGAGCGGCCACTGCACTCCAGTCTGGGCAGCCGAGTGAGACTCCAACTCAGAAAAAAAAAATAATAAATAAATAAAATAAAATAAAATTTGCGGGATATAGCTGAAGTAGTACTTAGAGAAGCCCTTGCGTATGTGGCCAAGACCACTTGATTGGGAAAGGATAGTCTCTACAAAAATTATGTACGGAAAACTGAATAGCCACATGCAAAGGATCGAAGCTGGACCCTTATATTATACACAAAGCTAATTAAAAATGGATTATAGACCTAAACATAAGACCTAAAACTATAAAACTCCTAGAAGAAAACAAAGGGAAGGAGCCTCATGACGTTGACACTGACAATAATCTATTGGCTATGAGAGCAAAGCACAGGCAACAAAAGCAAAAACAATCAAATGAGACTACATTAAAATTTAAAACTTTTGTAGCCGGGCTCGGTGGCTCAGCCTGTAATCCCACGCCTTTGGGAGACTGAGGTGAGTGGATTGCTTGAGCGTGAGGGTTCGAGACCCTCCTGGGCAACTTGGCGAGACCTCATCTCTACAATAAATCAAAACGAGCCGGGCGTGGTAGTGCGCACCTGTAGTTCCAGCTACTTGGAAGGCTGAGGCGGAAGGATCGCCGGAGCCCAGCAGGTCGAGGCTGCGGTGGCCGGGAGCGGCCACTGCACTCCAGTCTGGGTGACAGAGTGAGACTCCAACTCAAAAAAAAACTTTTGTGCATCAAAGGATGCAATCAACAGAGTAAAAAGGCCCCTACAAAATGGAAGAAAATATTTGCAAAGCATCTGTCTTATAAAGGGCTATAGTCTTTTATAAGGTGATATATAAGGGAATAAATAAGGGGTTAATATCCCCTTATAAGGGGATATATAAGTGGTTATATAACTCCTTTGTTCAACAACAAAAAATCAAATAACGCAATTTAAAGTCAGCAAAGTACTCTAGAAATTTCTCCAAAATTGATATACAAATGTTCAAAAGTATGTGACACAATGCTCAACATCACTAATTGTCAGGGAAATACAAGTCAAAACTACAGTGAGATACCACCTCATACCTGTTAGATGGCCAATATTTTTTTTTCAAGAACAGAAACAAATTATCATATGTTGCTTAGGATGTAGAGAAAGTGGAACTCTTGTATACTGTTGGTGGAATTGCAAAATGGTGCTGCCACTGTGAAAATCAAAATATACGTTTCTCAAAAAATTAAAAATAGCACTACCATACTCTGCTGCAATCCCACTTAATGTATATCCCAAAAACTTGAAAGCAGGGTCTCAAAGAAATATCTGCACATTTATGTTCATTGCAGCACTATTTACAATAGCCAAGAGGTGGAAGCAACTCAGATGTCCTTCAACAGGTAAATAGATAAACAAATGTAGTATGTACACATGATGGAATATTATTCAGCCTTAAAAAGGAAGAAAATTCTGTTACATGCTATGACATGGATGAGCCTTGAGGATATTGTGCTAAGCGAAATAAGCCAGTTACTGTATGATTTCATTTAAGTGAAGTATCTAAAACATTCCAATTTATAGAAACATAATGTAGAATGATGGTTACTAGGGGCTGGAAGGAGAAACTAAGAGGAATTTGATGGGTGTAGAGTTTCAGATCTGTGATATGAAAAAGTTCTGGAGATCTGTTTCACAACAGTACAAATATATTCAATATTACTGAACTGTACCCTTAAGATCACACATGTTATATGTTCTTACCATAATTTTTTAAAAAGCAAATTAAACTCTAAGAGAGTAGAAAGAAGAAAAACAAAAATAAGAATAGAATAAAACAAAAAAGAAAATAGGCAAACAATAAAGAAGATAAATCCAAATGTTGTTTCCTCCAAAAGATGAATAAAATTGATAAATTCCTAGCAATCTGTTTAAGAAAATAAGAAACAAAATCAATATGAGAAATGAAAAAGAGGACATCACTTCAGATCCTGTAGACATTAAAAGGATTGTAAAGGAACATTATGACCTTTTATGCCAGTAAGTTTGACATCTTAGGAAAAATAGACAACTTCCATAAAAACACAGCTTTCAGAAATGAACATAAGAGGATACAGAAAATTTGGACAGTGAGTACCACATCAGTTAAAGAAATTGAATACAAAATTTAAAACATTTGCGTACTCAGAGAAAAGCCCTCTAAGCCTAGAATTCCCTGGTGAGTTATATTAAAAATTAAGGAAGAGATAATACCAAGCTTTTTATAGTCTTTAAGAAATAAGAAGCCGGGCTCAGTGGCTCAGCCTGTAATCCCGCGCCTTTGGGAGGCTGAGGTGAGTGGATTGCCTGAGCCCGCGGGTTCGAGACCCGCCTGGGCAGCGAGACCTCATCTCTACAATAAATCAAAAAATCAGTCGGGCATGGTAGCGCATGCCTGTAATTTCAGCTACTTGGAAGGCTGAGGCAGAAGGGTCACCGGAGCCCAGCAGGTCGAGGCTGCCGTGGCCGGGAGCAGCCACTGCACTCCAGTCTAGGCGACAGAGTGAGATTCCAATTCAAAAAAAAAAAAAGAGAGAGAGATAAGAGAATAGAGGAAGAGTGAATACTTGCTGACTTCTTTTATGAGATCAGCATAAACCTGATACCAGTGACATAATAGGAAAGAAAATTGTATACTAATATCCCTCATAAACTTGGCTGCAAAAATCCTAAACCAAGTTTTGGAAATTTCTGTGAAAGTAGTTATCTATGATTTGCCCTACAACTGTGGTTATATGTACTCTTTCAAATCTTTCTGTGGACCTGTAAAATTCCTATTTAGTAGAGTAGAAAATGTCTTATGCATGTTTTAAACTTAATCTCTATCATTGCTTATGCTCAGGTCAGCATTATAATATATAGATACCATATGTATCATTATATATAGATATTATATATGTTATAATATATAGATTATATAGCTATTTTATAATATATAAAATGTGAAACAAGTATAGAGCCCTTTTATCCAAGACTGTAAAGGAAGCAAGGATAAATCCAAGGAGAAAGAATATGCTTCATGATTTTTATCTTTGGATTATTTTTCCATGGAAGTCTCTGTCAAATAGCTGAGAATATTTGCTGCAGCCAGATATTTGGATTCTGAGCTCCTGACATTCATTTATTATACATATGTTCCCTCAGTGCTTGTTAAATGCCAGGTGCTGTTCTAGACTGTGGGAAAAGAGCCAGTTAATAACAATAATAATATCCTTGTCTCCAATGAGTTCGCATTTTAATGGAGGGGATGGACAATTAACAAGGAATTTAATAAAATACTTTCAACTAGAAAAGAAGTGTTGAAAAGAAATAAACATAGTGACGTGGGTGGAAAAGAACTGCTTCTAGGTAGGGTGGCAGGAAAGTGATATTTAAGCTGAAACCTGAAGGAAGTTACTTACTGGAAGAACTGAAGGAAGAAGCCTATTCCACGCAGAAAGTACAGGTCCTGAAGTTGGCAAAAATGTGGCTCTTTGCAGGAATCAAAAGAGGGAAGCCTAGTGAATGATGGGGAGTATAACACAGAATGAAGTGCAATTAGAGAGCTGTGCAATATAAGAAGACCTACAGATATTGCTCTCTATCCCAGACTCAAGGCCACTGCAGCACAAATTCTTTCTTTCTTTTCTTTTCTTTTTTTTTGAGTTGGAATCGCCCTCTGTCACCCAGGCTGGAGTGCAGTGGCATGACCATAGCTCACCATAGCCTCGACCGACCTCCAGGACTCAGGTGATCCTTCTGCCTCAGCCTCCCTGGTAGTTGGGACTACAGGCATGCCACACCCTACCCAGCTAGTTTTGTTATTTTTTGTAGTGATGAAGTCTTGCCATATTGTCCAGGCTGGTCTAGAACTCCTGAGCTCAGGCAGTCTTCTCACCTAGGCCTCCCAAAGTGTTGGGATTGCAGACCTTTAAAAGCAGCACATTCTGGGATTTCAGCCCTAAAAACAGCACATTCTGATTTTGGCTGTGTGTCTCTTCAAAATCTTCAGGAGAACTATTTTCTTCCATCCTCATTCTAACAGGGCAATTTGTTTATTCCCTTTAAATATAATCTGTCTGACCTGCCAGATTTAGGAAAGGAACTAAAAGTTACAACTTTATCCTATACCTCTGTAACCCAGCTGCAACACTGAAAATTTGGTAAACCCACAAGAAATTGTTTGTTTTGATTTTTTTTTTTTTTTAGTCGGAGTCTCACTTCATTGCCCAGGCTGGAGTGCAGTGGCAAGCTCACGGCCACCCCAGTGTCGACCTTCTGGGCTCTGGTGATCCTTCCACCTTATCCTTCCAAATAGCCAGAACTACAGGCATGCACTACCACGCCCCGCTAATTTTTTGATTTATTGTAGCGATGAGGTTTCACCATGTTGCCCAGGCTGGTCACGAACCCACAGGCTCAGGCAGTCCTCTCGCCTCAGGCTGTTTTGATTTTTAATTAGGCTGTAGATTTAATTGAAGATAAACTGGTCCAATTATTTTATTTTATTAGGACCATGCAACTGGTTTAATGGTAGAATGCCTGATTTCCTGACTTCCAATGCAGTACTTTTTAACTCTATCAGGCTGCCCCCTTAACATTAGTAAATAAGAGTATGGTCACAATTATCATAATACTTTAAGAGAGGAATTGGCAGTAGTGGGAAGCTGTCAGGGGATGGGGGTAGGAGTGGCAGTTGAGGGAAACTGCTAGGGGAGGGAGGGAGGGCACACCTCATCAACAAGGGTACCTGCATAATCAACGTTTGTATACCTAACCCTGAATTGTACCCCACATCTTTATAATAATTTTTTTAAAAGAGTATGATCAAAGCACATTTAATAAGTTAGATAGACTTTGAATGGGGTCCAATGATTTCTAAAAGGCAATTTTGAAACTGTAAAGGTATTAGCGTATTATTTATAACTGTAGTAACACCAGTATTATTGTCTGTTTGAAGAGTGAGAAGAAAACAGCAAAAACAATGCAAGTCTTAATGAAATAAGACATTATTAATGAAAGAGAAAGATGATTTTTATTTCACTTAGATGTGTCCGTCACCATTAGAGCGACTCTGGTTCCTACTCACTCTTTTCTTGGTGTTATATGCCTACACATCAAAGGGAATAAAAGAAAATGTTCCAGCAGCAAAGAAATACTTGATGAAGCCAAGTATAAACAAGATGTGGAAGTCACACTGAGGCCAATTTGTACCTACTATTTATTCTACTGATCAGAGCCCAATATGATCATAATCAATACAAAGAGCAATAGAATTGTTGAGTCAATTATTTATCTATCTTCCTACCTATCAATTGATCTATTGAATTGACTTATTTAGCAAGGCAGAATATGAGTGCTGGATTGTGAGCAGTGCAATGTTTTGCCATCTGGGACTATGACATCTCTTTATTTGCTCTCTGCAAAAAAAAAAAAAAGTGAGGAAAGTATGGACTTACATACAGGGCATTCATTTTTACAAACAAAATTACCAAATTTAGGTCAGAAAGTATTAGGTGAGAAGATAATTTGAGTTTTTAGCTAACAGAAGCCAGTTAAGAGAAAAATAACCATTTGTTCAAATTCAATGAGACTAAAAATTTTTTGTGTGTGTATGTGTGTTGGAGTCTCACTCTGTCACCCAGACTAGAGTGCAGTGGCACACTCCCAGCCACAGCAGCCTCGACCTGTGGGCTCCAGCGATCCTTCTGCCTCAGCCTTCCAAGTAGCTGGAACTACGGGCGCATGCTACCACACCCGGCTAATTAAAAATTTTTATTAACAATTACGACAATGTCAAGGAGTAACTATTTGCAGAGTTGCCTGACAAAGCTAGGAAAGAGACTCAAATACAAGTACACCAAAATAATTTATTTTTTTAATTAAAGCTTGCCAATGAAGTACAAAAACACTTTTTTCCTCTCTTAATCTACCAGACCAGGTAGCATAGATTTTGCTTAAAAATTTTGGCCAGTGCAGCTGTAATTAATCATGGTAAATATTCTTATTTTCTTTTTGGAGATACAATTATAAATGCCAAATGTTAGTTCCATAATATACAGTTATTTTCTTAAATGTACCCATACCTAATGTTTTAACTCACTATTCCTTTTTCTTTTTAAATTGAGATATAATCTACATGCAATAACATGTGCCAGTCTTAAGTGTGCAGTTTGATCAGTTTTGAAAAATGCTTACAACTATTTAATCCACACCTCCATCAAGACAAAAAACACTGGCATCAAACCCAGAAAGCCCTCTTATATCTTCCCTCAATCAATCCCATCTCCTAGAAGCAACCTCTGTTCTGATTTTTTCCAGTATTGGTTAGCTTTGTGTGTTCTGTAACATCATAATAATGGAATTATACAATAAGTACTTTTTGGTGTCTTGCTTCATTCACTAAGTATAATGATTTTTGAAATTCGTTCTCCTTGTTCCTTTTCATTGCTTGGTAGTAATCCATTGTGCAAACAGACCACAAAATAGTTATCCTTTTTTATGTTAATGACATCTGTTTTACCAATTTTTTAATCTTTGAATAAATTGCTACTAACATTCATGTAGAAGCCTTTTTTTGTGAACATAGCTAAAGTAGAATTTCTGGGCAGGGTAGGTGTATATTTAATTTGTAAGAAAATCCCATACCACTTTCCAAACTGGTTATGCCATTTTATCTTCCCATCAGCAGAGTGTCAAAAGTTAGTATCTCTTCATCCTTGCCAACATGCGATGTCATCAATGTTTTCAATATTAACCCTTCTGATGAAAGTGTGGTTATTTCACTGTGGTTTTAACTCACTTTTCCCTATGATTAATGATATTGAGCACTTTTTCATGTGCTTATTGACCATTCATATACCTCCCTTTGTGAAGAAGTGTGAAGACTGCTAATTTTTAGTTGGGTTATTTGTTTTTTATTATTGAGTTGCAGTTTTTTTAATATTTTGGATACAAGTCTTGTATCAGCTATATTAATTGTGAATTCAGCATTTTCTCCCAGTCTGCAGCTTGCCTATTTTCTTTTCTAACAATGTTTACTGATGACTTGAGTATCTTGACTTTTACATTTAGGTGTGTGATCCATCACAAATTAAATTTTGTAAACAATATGAAGAAGATTTGAGAGTTTATTTGTGTTCACATGGTTCCAGTACCATTTGCTCAAAATACTTTCTTTTCCCCATTGAACCGCTTTGATGTCTGTCAAAAATCTATTGATTGTATAATTATGGAGTCTATTATTAGAATTTTGATTCTGTTCCATTGGTCTATTTGTCTGTCTTTATGCAATACCACAGTGTCTTGATTACTGTAGCTTTATTTTTTATTTTTTATTTTTTTGAGTTGGCGTCTCACTCTGTCGCCCAGGTGACACACTGCTCATGGTCACCACAGCCTTGACCTGCTGGGCTCAGGCTATCCTTCCACCTCAGCCTTCCAAGTAGCTGGAACTGCAGGCATGCGCTAATTTTTTTAATTTATTTATGTAGAGACAAGGTCTCACCAAGTTGCTCAGGCTGGTCTCAAACCACTGGACTCAGGCAATCCTCTCACCTCAGCCTCCCAAAGAGCTGGGATTACAGGCTTGAGCCACTGCGCCTGGCACTGTAGCTTTATAGTAGTACGCCTTAAAGTAAGGTAGTATAATTACTCCAACTAATTCTTCTTTTTTAAGAATGTCGGTTATTCTAAGTTCTTTGTATTTCAACATAAATTTTAAAATTGTTAATTCACTTCTACCAAGAAAAAAAACATCTACTGGGATTTGGGTTGAGACTGAGTTGAATCTATAGATCAATTTAGGGAAAATTTACATGTTAACAACACTGGGGGCTGGATACGATGGCTCACGCCTCCAGTCCCAGCACTTTGGGATGCCAAAGCAGGAGGATCACTTGAGCCCAGGAGTTTGAGACCAGCCTGGACAATATAGCGGGACACTGTTTCTACAAAAAATAAAAATCCCAGCACTTTGGGATGCCAAGGTGAGAGAGTTGTTTGAGCCCAGGGCTTCAAGACCAGCCTGGGTAACTTGATGAGCCCTTGTCTCTACAATAAATCACAAAAACTAGCCAGGTGTGGTGGCGTTCCAACCACTTGGAAGGTTGAGGTGGAAGGATCACCTCAGCCCAGCAGGTCAAGGCTGCAGTGGCCATGAGCATGCCACTGCACCCAGCCTGGGCAACAAGAGTGAGACTCCAACTCAAAAACACAACAAAACAAAAACATTAGCCGGGCGTGGTGGTGTGCACCTGTAATCCCAGCTAGTTGAGACTGAGGTGGAAGGATCGCTTGAGCCTGTGAGTTCAAGGCTGCAGTAAGCTATGATTGTATCATTGCATTTCAGCCTTGGGCAACAGAGTGAGACATTGTTTCCAAACAAACAAATAAAAACAATATTGGGCCTAAATAGATAAACAGCTTTAATTTCTCTCAACAATGTTTTCTAGTTTTAGTGTCCTACACATCTCTTTGAAAATGTATCCCTAAGTATTGATATTTTTTACAATATTGCAAATGGAATTTAAATTTTTTATTTTTTATTGTGTATTGCATGTGTGTGGATGACTTTTCTATAATGACTTTGTATCTGGAAATCTTGCTAAATTTCTTTGATAATTTTCTCCTATTTCTTTTTCTTTTTCTTTTCTTTTCTTTTCTTTTTCTTTTGAGTTGGAGTCTCACTCTGTCGCCCAGACTGGAGTGCAGTGGCCGCTCCCGGCCACCGCAGCCTCGACCTGCTGGGCTCCGGCGATCCTTCCGCCTCAGTCTTCCAAGTAGCTGGAACTACAGGTGCTACCATGCCCGGCTAATTTTTTATTTATTGTAGAGACAAGGTCTTGCCAAGTTGCCCAGGTGGGTCTTGAACCCGCAGGTTCAGGCAATCCATTTGCCTTGGCCTCCCAAAGTGCTGGAATTACAGGCTGAGCGACCGAGCCTGGCCTTCCTCCTATTTCTTTTTTCTCCTCTCTCTTCTTGGGTCTTCTATTAGCCATGTATTAGGCTTCAAGACTGATTATGTCATTTGCTTATTTTCCCCCCCTACTTTTCATCCACTTGTCATTTTGTTCTCCTTTCTAGATGATTTCTCCAATTTTACATTCTAACTCTTATGATTTTTAAAAATTACTTATTATGGTAGCCAGCTTCTAAGATAACCTCCAATGATCCTTGCCTTTTATATTCACACCCCCATGCAGTCCCTTCCCAAATTTTGTCAAGGTTGCTCTGTGTGACCAAAAGAATAAGATGATGTTGTGTGCCTTCCATGGCAGCTTCTGACTTGCTCTCTCTTGGCTCATTTACTCTAAGCGAAGTCAACCACCATGTCACATGGCCCAATGGAAGGGTCCACATAGTGAGGAAATGAGATCTCCTGAAAACAGCCAAAACTAACTTGCCAGTCATATAAATAAACCATCTTGGAAACTGATCCTCAGCCAGGCTCGGTGGCTCAGCCTGTAATCCCGTGCCTTTGGGAGGCTGAGGTGAGTGGATTGGCTGAGCCCGCGGGTTCGAGACCCGCCTGGGCAGCAAGACCTCATCTCTACAATAAATCAAAAAATCAGCCGGGCATGGTAGCGCATGCCTGTAATTCCTGCTACTGGGAAGGCTGAGGCGGAAGGATCGCGGGAGCCCAGCAGGCAAGGCTGCGGTGGCTGGGAGCGGCCACTGCACTCCAATCTGGGCGACCGAGTGAGATGCCAACTCAAAAAAAAAAAAAAAAAAGGAAACTGATCCTCCTGCCCTAGTCGAGTCTTCAGATGACTGCAGACCCAGCTCACACCCTGACTGCAATTTCATGAAAACCCCCTTGTCAGAACCACCCAGGTAATCTTCTCCCAAATTTCTGATCCATGGAAGCTATGGAATTAAAAAAAATGTTTATTGTTTATTAGTATTTGTTGCCACTAAGTTTTGAGATAATTTATTACACAGCAATAGGTAACTAATGCATGCTATGGTATTATTACTTTCCAAGAACTCTCTTATTCTCTGAAAGTTCTATTTTATTACCATTTTGTCCTTGTGAAGATAAAGAAATAAAACATCCAGTAATCAATATGGAAACATCTACAAATGTAGATTTGTGTTTAAACCACTGACATAATTTTTTCAGTAACAAAACATATCAAGCAGCTAAATAATTGTGATAATAAAGTTCCTGGTTCCTGGAGATTAATGATAGATTATAAGTCATACTATAACATTATAATGTAGGAACTGATAAAATAATGTTAACTGATAAGACTTTAGTCCAAAAATAATCACCAGTTTAGGGCAGTGGCTCTCAAGGGGGGGAGGATTTTTCTCCCTGATGGACATTTGGCAGTGTCTCGAGACATTTTTGATATCAGTTCTAGGGAGGAAGTGCTTCTTGGTAAGTAATGGGTCGAGATCAGGAATGCTGCAAAACATTCTATAACGCACAGGATAACCTCTCTACGACAAAGACATATCCTGTCAAAGCTATCAATAGTAGGGCATGGTGGCATCTTGTAGTCCCGGCCATTCAGGAGGCTAAGGCAGGAATATCGCTTGAGCCCAGGAGTTCGAGTCCAGCCTAGGCAACAGAGAAAGATCCTGTCTCAAAAAAAAAAAAAAAAAAAGTCCTTAATAATGCCTGGTTTCGTGCATATAAACCTAAGAAGACAAATAGAGTTCTGAAAGATCAATTGCATTAATATTTTAAACATTGATTCAAATAGTAAAGTAGACAGCATGCTGAGGAAATGGAGACAAAAAGCTTCTATAAATTAATCATCCCCTTCTTTTTGCTACCTTAGCATTTCACTTATAAATATTATAGATACTATTTGTGTTTCCTCCTCTAAATTGTGAGTAGTCAACTGTTAAATCCCAGTCACTTGGTACTCGGTAGGTTTTTGTTGATTGTATAATATCAGACAAGAAAAGTGACTATGATTTAGGCTGTTACTCAAATTGGAAGAAGCTCTCAACCCTCCACTCTCCCTGAGAAAAACCCTATAACTACGATAAATGATAGATTAATAGAACCCAAAAAGTAAAAGTGCAAGAACCTTACTTTATTTTTGCACTTTATTTTTATTTTAGAGTTGTGAGGGACATGTGAGGATTTGGCACATAAGTAAATTGCACGCAGGTGAAGTTTGGGCTTCTAGTGAGCCCTCTCTCCCCCAGTAGTGGATATGGTACCCAATGGGTGACTGTGTGCCCCTTACCCCCTCCCAATAGTAGCACTCAGCATCAGTTGTTCCCACCAAGAATCTTCAATAACCTACAAGAGTGGTATGCTGTTTCCTCTGTGTGCCTGATAATGCTTATTTCCATCAATCTGCCAGGCAAGACTAACATAGGACATTCACTCTTATTCAAACAGTGTTAGAATCTAAGCTCAGGGACAAAAGCCATCTGGCGTGACTTTGTTCCCCTCTGTATCCCCAGTACCTAGCACATAGACAGAATCTTTAAAATAATCTTATGAAGTAGCTATAACATACACATTTCCATGATTATAATTTTTTTAAGCCAGACTCGGTGGCTCAGCCTGTAATCCCGCGCCTTTGGGAGGCTGAGGTGAGTGGATTGCCTGAGCCCGTGGGTTTGAGACCCGCCTGGGCAACTTGGCGAGACCTCATCTCTACAATAAATCAAAAATTAGCCGGGCATGGTAGCGCACGCCTGTAGTTCCAGCTACTTGGAAGGCTGAGGTGGAAGGATTGCCGGAGCCCAGCAGGTCGAGGCTGTGGTGGCCGGGAGCGGCCACTGCACTCCAGTCTAGGCGACAGTGAGACTCCAACTCAAAAAAAAAAAACAATTTTTTTAGGGGATTCCCATATGCCAGATACTGAGCTAACCATACCATATCCATTGCCTTATTCAATCTTCACCACATCCCTATGGGTAAGTATTGTGATAATAATAGCCTATGTTTGTTTTTTGAGTTGGCAATATCACTCTACTTTGTCACCCTAGCTGGAGTGCAGTGGCACGACCATGGCTCACTGCAGCCTCAACTTCCAGGGCCCAGATGATCCTTCCACCTCAGCCTCCTGAGTAGCTGGGACTACAGGCATGTGCCACCACGCCCAGCTAATTTTTAAATTATTTTGTAGAGACAAGGTCGCACTATGTTGCCCAGACTGGGCTCGAATGCCTACACTCAAACGATCCTTCCACCTCCACCTCACAAAGTGCTGGAATTACAGGCATGAGCCACCACACTTAGCCAACAGCCCATGTTTATTGGTCACTCACTCAACGGCATGGTTCCTAACGCTTTCCATATATTAATTTATATAGTCTTCTCAACAAACCTATAAAGGTAGGTACTCTCATTATCCTCATTTTAAAGAGGAAGAAACTGAGGTATAGAAGGCTTATGTAATTCATCTATACCTAGCTGGTAAGTAGAGATTTGAATCCAGATGATCTGGTTCCAGAGTCCACACAATCGAATCCCTTCACCATACTGCTCTACCTAGACAAACTTCGCTAAATTAGGTCACTTTCCTAAGGTTACACAGCTACTAGAGAGTGAGACTAGTGTTTAAGCCAGGACTTTACAATTCTAAAACTCAAACTCTTTCTACCAGTCTAATTATCTCTTCGAAGATAGAAATACTCTATATTTCCTGGTGGCAAGTTTAAGATCTTTCTTGTCTGGGAGTGGTGGCTCCCGCTTGTAATCTCAGCATTTTGGGAGGCCAAGGTGGGAGGATAACTTGAGTCTGAGAGCTCAAGACCAGTCTGGGCAACAAAGCAGGACCCCATTTCTAATTTTTTTTTTTTTTTTGAGTTGGTGTCTCACTGTCGTCCAGACTGGAGTGCAGTGACTGCTCCCGGCCACCGCAGCCTCGACCTGCTGGGCTCCGGCGATCCTTCTGCCTCAGCCTTCCAAGTGGCCGGAATTACAGGCATGCGCTACCACGCCCGGCTGATTTTTTGATTTATTGTAGAGATGAGGTCTCGCTGCCCAGGCGGGTCTCGAACCCGCGGGCTCAGCCAATCCACTCACCTCAGCCTCCCAAAGGCGCGGGATTACAGGCTGAGCCACCGAGCTTGGCTTAATTTTTTTTTTTTAATCTTTCTTTTTTTTTTTTTTTGAGTTGGAGTCTCACTCTGTCACCCAGACTGGAGTGCAGTGGCCGCTCCCAGCCACGGCATCCTCGACCTGCTGGGCTCCAGCGATCCTTCCGCTACCACGCCCAGCTAAAAAAAAAAGTCTTTCTTAATTAAAGTGTTATTTTAAAAATAAAATCATCCTAGACTACCTCTTTCTCCAAGAGTGTAAAACCTAGCATTTAACTAGAGAGCACAAAGCAATATGTATATTTTCTAAAAATGCCTTGTTTTCTCTGTTATATCATAATAGTTGTGGGAGCCCCAAAATAGGCCTCATGACAGTAATACCATACTGGGCATAAAACTCACTAAGTTCCTATTAAAACATCACAGATTTATTAATGGAGAGATCAAGATATAACTTAACAATGGTCACCAAGAGTAAAATATTATAAAGATTTTACCTATGGCCAGGCTCGGTGGCTCAGCCTGTAATCTCAGCACTTTGGGAGGCCGAGGCGAGTGGATTGCCTGAGCCTGCAGGTTCGAGAACCGCCCGGGCAACTTGGCGAGACCTCAGCTCTACAATAAATCAAAAATTAAGCTGGGCTCGGTGGCTCAGCCTGTAATCCCACACTTTGGGAGGCTAAGGTGGGTGGATTGCCTGAGCCCACGGGTTCGAGACCCGCTTGGGCCACTTGGTGAGACCTCATCTCTACGATAAATTTTTTTAAAAATGAGCCGGGTGTGGTAGCGCGCGCCTGTAGTTCCAGCTACTTGGAAGGCTGAGACAGAAGGATCGTCAGAGCCCAGCAGGTCGAGGCTGCGGTGGCCGGGAGCGGCCACTGCACTCCAGTCTGGGCAACGGAGTGAGACTCCAACTCAAAAAAAAAAAAAAAAAAAAATTAGCCAGGCATGGTAGCGCACGCCCGTAGTTCTGGCTACTTGGAAGCTGAGGCGGAAGGATCGCTGAAGCTCAGCAGGTAGAGGCTGCGGTGGCCGGAGTGTGCCACTGCACTTCAGTCTGGGCAACACAGTGAGACTCCTACTCAAAAAAAAGATACATATGAGTTGGATTCTATGAAAAACAAACTCAAAGATGAAGAATAGCATGGAGGAAATTAATTAGGGAGTGGGCTTAGAATTAACACCTGTGCAGAACTAGAAGGAAGCAGGATTAGAGAGGAATTAATTGAGCTACATTGTAATCTCAGCAAGACTTCAGCTGACGCCATAGAGAGTTCTGAAGCCGGGATGTCCCTTCAGAATTGTCCAAGTGAAGCATGAAGTATGAGACTTTATACCCTACATTGATGAGTCTTTGACTGTAAGCTGTCCAGAGAAGAAAGTATGACTTTGAATGAGGTGGCTGTCTGCATCTAAGAACTTCCAGCTGTCAGCTAACCTTCCTTGTAGATGGGGTAATAAATCCTCCAGTCCCAAAGGGAGAATCTGGGCAACATGGCACAGCACCCATAACAGTTCACACTGGCCGGACATGGTGGCTCACGCCTATAATCCCAGCACTTTGGGAAGCTGAGGTGAGAGGATTGCCTGAGCCCACGGGCTCAAGATCTGCCTGGGCAACTTGGCGAGACCTCATCTCTACAATAAATCAAGAGAAATTAGCTGGGCTTGATGTCACATGCCTGTAGTTCCATCTACTTGGAAGGCTGAGGCAGAAGGATCACCTGAGCCCAGCAGATTGAGGCTGCGGTGGCCGTAAACATGCCACTGCACTCCAACCTGGGCGACAGAGTGAGACTCCCACTCAAAACAACAACAACAACAACAAAAATCAGTTCACCCTTTGTACCACTCATGTCCATTTGCTTCATATAAATTCTAGGAACACCTCCTTCAGGACACTGGAGGGCTCTTTTCCTGGAGAAACTTACAAGAGGAAGGTCAGTAGAATGAACTGCAGCCACTGTCACAGCAGTTGGTATCAAGACTGTGATTGATACTCATCAAATTTCTCCTCTGCTATATCTCCCACCCTTGGCTAATACCTCTGCTGGTCTTGATGGCTTCATTGGAGGGTTGACCCAGACCTTCAGTCATGAAGACCTGAGCCCCTAGTTACCATGCCTTCTCAGGCCTCACTGCTGAATTTTTCCATTTGCCATCAAAACTGGGTGAGAAAATACTAAGAGACGCCTCAGTGGGTCACCTGGGTGTCAAACCTAGTCCTCTCTGCCCCCACTGTGTAGCAGCAGACCTACCTCCTTCTGATAATCAGGTTCATAGCTGCTGCCAAGATGGCGACTTCTCGACTACTCATCCCTTGCCATAAAGAGCTTAAAGTGTCATAGCTTAAAGTCCGATAGGACGCTTATCAGGTCCCCTGGTGGAAACATTTCCCACAGGGAATCATAACATCTAAATCTGCAAAACACAGAGTTGCAGGAATGGGAAGCATAGATTTCCTAAGTAGCCCTGATGCTAAGTGAGTCCTCTCCTACTCTCACTCATTGGTTCTTGAACCCATATTCTATCTAATAAGGATACAGCATCATCTAAAAGTTACTGATTTCACATATAAACTGCAACCTGGAGATTGGTGTCCCAGCCTCAGTGTATCATAGCCAAGTGGTATCTCAGCTGTGCCTTTGCAGGCTCTTCCATCATTCTATCATGTTGGTGGCATCTAGGTGATATGGTAGCTGGTAGAACTAGTGGATCCCATGGCCATGTGCCCACTTCTGCATCTCCTTGCTGTAATGTTATGATACAATGGCATATGAAAAATCCTATTGGTGAATCAAACACTCTTAGATTCAAAGCCCTTAGGTACTGAGACACCATGAACAAGAAAGGTAAACTCATCCCTAGACTACGTGTCTATTCCTGTTAGAACAAATCTCTGACACCTCCATAATAGAAGGGACCTAATATAGTCAACTTGCCACCAAGGTCTTCTTCAAAGATAGTAACACATCAGTGACTCAGCAATGAACTCTGTTGCAATCACATTGGACATTTGGCAACATCAGTATCTAGATCCATCTTGGTCAATAGGAGCCATTTGTAGTCTCCATCCCTGCCACTATGGCCACTCTTTCATGATCTCATTGTGCTAGCATTAGGCTAGCCATGACAGAGGCTGATTGACATCTGCTCAAGTCATTTTGTCTACTTGATTGTTTAGTGCCTCTTCTGTAATGGATACTTTCTGATGGGCATTAACAATTGATGCAAAGATCTTCACGCTTTGTGTCTTCTCTCATCAGTCCATTCACATACCTTTACTGCAAACTTCTTAATGCCCAACCTTCCAGTCTTTCTGTTTTAGTCCCTGATCAACTGACCAACATATTCACCACTGTCTGTGGGACTGTACATATTCCAAACTGAGGCTACTTCTCTTTCCACACAGAGTAGATGACCAGGAAAACCATCTGAAGCTCCTGCCCTTGTGAGGTTTTCCTCTCAAAGCTATTTCCCAAAGCCACTCCTGATTGTCACTGAAGAACAGCTGACACCTATTTTTTACTTACTCTCATATACTGGGCCCAAATGTGTGGAAAAAGCTTGAGTTTATTTCTACCCTGTCAGTTGGTCATAAGGAAGGCCCCATATGGCCATAGATGTGAGCCAGGGGAGAGATGTCAATGCATCAGTGGTGATAACGTGGGGGTCAGGAGCTCAAGATCCATCAATATAGTGGACCACTGTGATGTTCTATGAAATGTCCAGCCAGTCCAGATCTCTCTAGAATATATTATTACAGAGGATGAGAGAGTTAACATACCCCAAAGAATAGACTGCAAATGTGTATTGCTGTCTGTTCCAAAATAATGTAAACTGTTTCTGATTCTTTTTTGATAGGGATAGGGAAAAAAAACATTTGCCAGATCAATGTCTATGTGTTACCTGAAGCTGTGAAACTGATCTAGCAAAAGTACTCCAAAATGGGAAAGCTATTGCAATAAAGCTGCTACAGGTGCACCTCAACTTATGAGGAGGCTATGTCCCAATAAACCCATCATAAGTTGAGACTATCATAAGTCAAAAACGGACTGAACATGCTTAACACAGCAAAGACCACAGCTTAGCCTACCCTACTCTACATGCACTCAGAACACTTACATCAGCCTATTTGACTTGGGCAAAATCATTTAACAGAGTCTATTTCATAATAAAGGGTTGACTATCTCATGTAACTTATGGAATACTGTACTGAATGTGAAAAACAGAATGGCAAAATAAAAACAAAAAGCAAAATAGAATGACTCTCCACCGCTACTCAGCGTTATGAGAGTATCACACTACATATCGCTAGGCGGGAAAAGAACAAAATTCACAATTTGAAGAACAGTTTCTACTGAATGCACATTGTTTTCGTACTGTCATAAAATTGAAAAATCACAAAGTTGAGCCGTTGTAAGTCAAGGAGCTGTCTGCACTTAGCTGAACTTGTGATAGTCTACTGTCACCCTCCAGGACCCGTCTGGTTTTTGTGAGACCCAGTCTGGTGAATTAAATGAAGATACATTAGGGACCAGCTTCCTTGTGTTCTTTAGTTTTCATTTTATTTATTTTTTTTTTTTTTTTTGAGTTGGAGTCTCACTCTGTCACCCAGACTGGAGTGCAGTGGCTGCTCCCGGCCACGGCAGCCTTGACCTGCTGGGCTCCAGCAATCCTTCTGCCTCAGCCTTCCAGGTAGCTGGAATTACAGGCATGCACTACCACGCCTGGCTGATTTTTTGATTTATTGTAGAGATGAGGTCTCGCTGCCCAGGCGGGTCTCGAACCCGCGGGCTCAGGCAATCCACTCACCTCAGCCTCCCAAAGGCGCGGGATTACAGGCTGAGCCACCGAGCCCGGCTTGTTCTTTAGTTTTTAAAGGTGCTACCAATTTCTGACATTTCCTTTAGGATGAAATATTGATTTTGAATTATTAATTTATTTGTAGATGGGTAAGGGGTGGCTTCAGAAATTTCTTCTTGGCCCTCCCCATTACGTTAGCTCCTATTACACAGGTCAAGAAGTCAATGTGGGTGTTTGGCCGGGCACAGTGGCTGAGACCTATAATCCCAGCATTTTGGGAGGCAGAGGCGAGAGAATTGCCTGAGCCCAGGAGTTCGAGACCAGCCTGGGCAACTTGGCGAGACCTCGTCTCTACAATCAATAAAAAAAAAATTAGCTGGGCATGGTGACTCATGCCTGTGGTTCTAGCTACTTGGAAGGCTGAGGTGGAAGGATCACTTGAGCCCAGCAGGTCGAGGTTGCAGTGGCTGTGAGTGTGCCACTGCATCTAGGCAACAGAGTAAGACTCCAACCGAAAGAAAGAAAGAAAGAAAGAAAGAAAGAAAGAGAGAGAGAGAGAGAGAGAGAGAGAGAGAGAAGGAGAGAAAGAAAGAAAGAAAGAAAGAAAGAAAGAAAGAAAGAAAGAAAGAAAGAAAGAAAGAAAGAAAAGAAAGAGGAAGGAAGGAAGGAAGGAAGGAAGGAAAAAACCAATGTGGAGGTGTACTAACGACCAAGTATGTCCACTCTAGTTAAACATTCAGGGACTGGAAAAATGACCACTGTGAGTCAGACCTGGGTGAAGATTCCACCTGATCACCATATGCCCCACTAACAGGGAGGTCATGATAATGTTTTGGGTCTCTGTGTCAAAACCAGCTCAGGTCCTGTGACTGATTGTCCTTGAAATATCTGAATATCCACTTTTTCCCAGTGTGTGGTCACTGAGTAAATGACCATAGGTTCCTCTGGTTAAGCACTAGGGGAATCAGCACTGGATATACTTGGCTACGATGTCACAGGTCTTTATTCCAGAGGAACTGGCTTCTCTCTTAGTCAGTGGGTTCCAGGTCTGAAGACTGACTCAGGTAATAAAACTGGTCAAAGGCATCATGGCTTTTTATCGAGGCAGTTGCCCTAAGCACCCAAACATCCATCCTTGGTCTTGCTGGTTGAGTAGCATGGTAGTTAATTTTAGGTGTCAATTTGACAGGATTAAGAGATACCTAGATACCTGGAGGTGTCTGTGAAGTTGTTTCCATAGAAGATTAGCATGTGAGTCTGTGGACAGAGTGGTGAAAGATCTGCCCTCAGTGTGGGTGGCCATCACCAAACAGCTGGGGCCCAGATAGAACAAAAGGCAGAGGAGACGTAGGGTGAGGTCAGCCCCTCTCTCTCTCTCTCTCTCTCTCTCTCCTCTCCTTCTCTCTCTCTCTCTCTCTCCTGGAATTCAGATGTCTTTCTTCTCCTGCCTTTGTACATCAGAACTTCAGGTCTTCCAGCCTTCTTCAGATTCCAGGACTTTTCCCTGAAACTCTGCAGGTTCTCAGGCCTTTGGTTTCAGACTAGAGTTATATCATTATCTTCCCTAGTCTGAGGAAGCTTGTAGACGGCCGGTCATAGGACTTCTCAACCTCCAAAATCACATGAGCCAGTTACCCTAATAAACCTATTATATATAGGAGATTTTATATATCTCCTACTGGTTCTATCTCTCTGGCAAACCCTGACTAATATAAATAGATTGAGCAATATGTTTGCTGGCTGTTCAACCATCTTTCCTCAAGAGATGCCACCTCCTGACACTGTGGATACCTCTCCAAGCTTGCTGTTCGTTATGATACTTGTGGCACTTGGCTTCTGATGGCTGAGCACTACCACCTGACTGCCATTATTTTGGTACCCTAACTCCTACTGCTATTAATGAGCCCAGTACTATAACACCTCCTACCACCAGCCCCACTCTTCAGAGGACAGCTGCCACAGATGGCTCAGAAGTGCTGGTTCCTCTCACCAAGCTCTCCTTCATTGCTTCGGCCTACCTGCAGAACAAAGCTGCCTGGTGGGTTTGCAAGGCTCACATAGTCTGTTCATTCTCATGCTCATTTCTTTTCTTTTCTTTTTTGAGTTGGAGTCTCACTCTGTTGCCCAGACTGGAGTGCAGTGGCACACTCCCAGCTACCGCAGCCTCGACCTGCTGGGCTCCAGAGATCCTTCCGCCTCAACCTTCCAAGTAGCTGGAATTACAGGTATGTGTGCTACCACACCCAGCTAATTTTTTATTTATTGTAGAGATGAGGTCTCACCAAGTTGCCCAGACGGGTCTCGAACCCGCGGGGTCAGGCAATTCACTCACCTCGGCCTCCCAAAGCATGGGCTTACAGGTTGAGCCACCGAGTCTGGCCCATGCTCACTTCCTTAAATCTTTTGACTCCCTTTTCCACTGCCTGCCATGGTAGTTCTTGTATTTCTATTCACTTGAGAGTGAAGTGTCACTTTCTCCAAGTTTCTTAGAGTAATTGTAGCAAAGTGTCAACACTTTCTCCTGGGGTCCTTGCCAGGGTGTTAACACCTGTATCCCAGGAGACTACACTAATATTGCTAAACACTCCTTTATCCAACTTTATGTTCTGTTTCCGTCCCTGGATCAAGGACTTCTAGAATCAAGTCTCATAAATACTCTCTCAGCTTTTAAGGTCTGTATTAGCTAAGTTCTACAGGACCTTCGGAGTATGTTACCTTTCCTCCTAGCAAGTCCAACACTTCCTTGTTGTTTATATTATGACTTAACTTTGCTATTTAGCTGGTGACTAGGAGGAGAGGTGGAAACAGATCTTGAAGGAGAGTATATGTAGTCTTTAAGGGTAGAAACCGCTCATCTTCAAGAAGAAAACATTAGAGTGGGTCTCTTCTGTAGCTTTAGAGTTCAAAGTAATCTGAGGATTTAAGACCTGAATGTATCAACTGAGATGTCCCTAGCTCTCGGGGTCCCATTTTTTCCCAGCGAGGAACCTGAGCGTACATAAGAGACTTGGCTAGGTTGACAGTGTAACATTCTTGGAACTCTGCTATTATGATTATGATCATGATTATGATTATTTTGAGACAGGATTTTGCTCTGTTGCCCAGGCTGGAGTGGTTGAAATGTAGTGGCACTATCATGGCTCACCACAGCCTCGACCTCCTGGACTCAAGTGATCCTCCCTCCTCAACCTCTTGACCAAGTGGGACTACAGGCATACACCACCATGCCTGCCCAATTTTTCTATTTTTTGTAGAGACAGTATCTCGCTTTGTTGCCTATGCTGGCCTCAAACTCCTGGACTCAAGTGATCCTCCCACCTGAGCCTCCCAAAGTGCTAGAATCACAGGTGTGTGAGCCACTGTACCTGGCTGGAATTCTGTTATTCTTATGAGTAAGACCTGGGACTGTTCCTCAGCTCTTTCAGCCCTCCTGCAGAAGAGGAGTGTAATATGCCGCAAGGAGACCCATAGGTTTTCACATTTAGCATTTAATGATTATATCCTGGGACTTTCAATGTCTTTTTCATTAATTAATTCCAGCAATAGCCATCCAGTATCATTGTCCTTATATTTCTCATATGTCTAGTATAGTTCACTCCCTTCCACCGATATAGCATCCAATTTCATCACCAATGAAAGTTTTCACAATTGCACTGCCATTTTGTGCCTGTACTTCCTGTACAGCCAGGGATGGGGTCCTCTTTGCCAGCCAGGTGGTGGGCAATCTAACTTCAAAATCCCATCTTAGCACACATTTCTTCCTGGCATCAACTGTCATACGGTGTATTCTTCAAGAAACAAATTCTGGGATGGAAACTAGAAGAAAATCTCTAAGAGAGCTCTCTTAGGGAAATGGAGGGAAGCAAAGCTGCATAAAGAAAGAAATTGAACTGAAAAGTAGTCCCAGCAATGCCTTAGCTGACCCCACAGGGAGTTCTGAATCTGTGATGGCCTTTCTGAGTTCAGGAGAGGCAACTGGCCTTTATACGCCCACACCAGTCAGTCACTGGAAGCAGGCTGCCCTGCAAGGGGGCATGATCTTAGGCAAAGTGGCTGTCTTCAGCAGAGATTAGTTTGAGTAAATTCTCAGTTCTGCATATCTGGATAGTGCAAAACAGAATCCATGACAGTGATGCTGACAGGCTTTTCAAAACTAAGGGGAACAGAGATGGGATTGTCCTTCAGGTGAGGAATTGCTTTGACAAATATAACCCTGTTGCTAAAGCAAGATTGCTTTCTTTATCTGCTAGCTAGTATGATTTGATTCTGGTTATAAAATTTGCATGCACTGTAGAATAATTTTAAAGACACTTTGTTGATAAAACCTTTAGAGAAATGTCTGGCCAAAAAAACAAACAAAAAAAAATTATTTCTTGACTTTAGAATAAGAAATCCCAGGCAACTTAACCTTTTGGTTATATTTCTGCTTTAATAGAGTAACATTTGAAAATACACAGATATCCAGGAAATAAAGGTAAAGCAGCATGAGGTATTGAGAGCACAGCTGTGCTTTAATTGGGACCTTAACTTTGTAATTGTAACTGCAATCATACTTCTAGATAAACAATGTCCACCAGCTCTGCAGACACATCCAATGGTGACAGTATAGCACACTTCACACATGACAAATACCCACTCTCCAAATTCACCGTTTCTCCTTGGTTTTTCTTTTGTTTTTGTAGGAAAAGGGGTATATCATCTGTGGTGATACCACCCTGAACGTGCCCAATCTTGTTTGATCTCAGAAGCTAAACAGGGTCATGCCTTGGATAGGAGAAAAGGGGCATATCTATAATTCATAATCAGAGTCATGTTCCTGAAGACTTAGGTAAATATTGTCTATCAACTTACTTCTTAAACTGAATTTTTTAAAGCAACATGATTTATTCTTTAAAGCAATTTTATAGACATGGCAATCCAATTTCATAGTGATATTGGTTGAATATGATGTAAAAAAAATGCAGGTATTTCCAGAACAATAAGATACATAACAGCATTAAAGCATAATCCTTTAAGAATTCATGAGGAAAAAAAAAGGTGATGAAACTTAAGTTTCTTTTTCAGATGTTTTAAAATTTTTATAAAACTCTTTGTTCCAAGATTAATCATTTAACCACGGTACACAAAATATACTGAATACATTGCCTGGTGTCAAGGTGGGGAAACCCTCTCTTTTATATAATAAGATCCTCTTCTGATGCATCTTGACCCAAGTCCTGCTTGTCTGAGGGTTGATTCCTGTCAAAAGACCTAAAGCTGTCATAGACAGCATCACTTTGATCGACTGGTTGGTATTCCTGTTCCATCTCAGTTAGGAAGCCACTTCCGGATCCTGATCCAGAGCCAGAGCCGGAGCCAGAGCCTGATCCAGAATAGTCCTCAGAAAGGGGGAAAATATCATTCAAGTTCTGGAATCTTGTCATCCTGAAGTAGAAAATAAAAACAATAAAGTTTAACATATGGGGAAAATAATTATAAGTCTTTTTAAAATAAGGAAATAAATGCAGCTGCCCAGTTATTCAAATTAAAAGAGCTAAAAGTTTTCCAATTATTACTTTTTTAAAGCTTCCCAATTATTTAATGCTTTAAAAAAATGTTTGCCTATGCTTATTGTATCTAACTCATTGCACTGATCAATTCCATGCCTACTCATTGCAGACTCATATAAACAGCATTAATTGCCTTATTGCCAGCATAGCAATCCTGTATATGAAATTTACTTAAAGACTCATTTTTTAGAAAAAAAACTCTTTTCCACTCTCTCCCTAAAGAAAGGACAATCAACTAAGTCATCTCAGACAGACATTTTTTTCTTCCTAAATTAAAATCTCCACAAAACTTCTAATAATTTACAGTGCTTCAATACAGTTCAATTTAGAGAAATCCTTTGTAACAAGTTAAGCATTATATATACCAGAATACTAACATTCAACTTCTTTCCAAAAAATAGATCTAAAAATTACCCTGCCCTCAGCCTGCATTCATTCAGCTGAAGAGTGCTGAAAGGTGAGCCTACTTTCTGGGTTGAGTGTGGTAGCTAAAAGTTCAATGAGCATCAAATGATCAGAGCAATGGTGCCAGCCCTCGATGGCAGAATAGGGCAATACAACATCGAAGATAAAAGTTGAGTGTCTGTCAGGCAATCCCCTCGGGTCCCCTCCCGCTGTGAGCTTTTCTATCCTCTCAATAAATCCTGCTTTGCAAAAAAAAGTTGAGTGTCACAGCCTACAGGTTATTTTCTCCACGCAAATAGCAAACCACAGTCGATACAGCCAATTAGAGTTTTTGGTATGTATGCATTCAATAAATGTTTGTTGAACATCTGCCCCCTGCTGTGAAAGCCTGGCATGGATAGGGACAGACAGATGAAGTCCCTGCTCAAGACGTGTATAACTTCGTGGGAAAGACAGACAATAAAAAGTGAATAAATAAATTAAGAAAATCATAGATGGGACAGAGAAATGAAATAGACTAATGTAATAGAGACTGACCAGTGGCTGCTTTAGCTTAGGATGTCAGAGCTGGAAATACAAATTTGGTAGTTAAAGTCGTGGAACTGACAAAGGTCACCTAAAGAAAACATGTGGATAGAGAACGAGGCCCAGGACTGGGCCAGGCCACACCAGCATATTAAATATTGACCAGAGGAGAAAGAACAGGTAGGGAAATCAGAGGAAACTCAGGATAATGTGGGGTCATAGAAGCCCAGAGAAGAAAGCATTTCAAAGGAGGGAAAACTGCCAGGGGAGGACAGGGGCAGGATTAGTAGAGTGGTAATCTGGCGGGGGTGGGGGGGAGGATAACCAACCTCATCAACAAGGGTACATGCAAAATGAACATTTGTATACCTAACCCTGAATTGTACCCCCACATCTTTAAAATAAAAAGGAAAAAAAAGGAGGGAGAGAGGTCAACTGCTTTCTGGTTTTGTTTTGTTTTGCTTTGTTTTGTTTTGTTTTGATTTGGAGTCTCATTCTGTCACCCAAGCTGGAGTGCTGTGGCACAATCACAACTCAGGTAGTCCTTCTACCTCAGGCTCCCAAGTAGCTGGAACTACAGGTGAGCGCAACCATGCCCAGCTAATTTTTAAATTTTTTTTGTAGAGTCAAGGTCTTGCTATGTTACTTAGGCTAGTCTCAAACTCCTGGGTTCAGGGATCCTCCCGCCTTAGTCTCCCAAAGTGCTAGGATTACAGGACCGCACCACCATGCCCAGTCATCAACTGCTTTTTTTTGCGGGGCGGGGAGTTGGAGTCTCACTCCATCGCCCAGGCTGGAATGCAGCGGCACACTCATGCCCACCCCAGCGTTGACCTGCTGGGCTCTGGTGATTCTCCTGCCTCAGGCTTCCAAGTAGCCAGAACTACAGGCACATGCTACCACGCCCAGCTAATTTTTTATTTATTGTAGAGATGAGGTCTTGAACCTGTAGGGTCAGGCAATCCATTCACCTCAGCCTCCCAGAGTGCTGGGATTGCAGGTTGAGCCACCAAGTCCGGCCCATCAACTGCTTTTGAAGACAATTAAGAGGTCAAGTAAGCTGAAAATGGAGAAGTAATCAGTGGACGTGTCAGCTAGGAGTAATCATGACCTTAACAAGCACTCTGGGTAAGCCACAGAAACAGAAGTCCAACCATAGGGGGATGAGGAGGGGAGGCAGCAGATATCCAGCACAGGTAACCCTTTCAGAAAGTGTCACTGTGAAGAGGAACAGAGAAGGAGCAGAAGAAGCTGGAGGGAGGATACAGAGTCAAAGGAGGGATTTTACCTAAACATTGGGGGTACTGTATGACTGTGCACTGATGGTAAGAAGACGCTGGACTCAGAGAGGTCATGGCAGAATTAAAGTCCTGGAGAAGGCGCATGAGGATAAGATGCCAGCCACAGCTGGGCTTGGTGGCTCAGCCTGTAATCCCGCGCCTTTGGGAGGCTGAGATGAGTGGATTGCCCGAGCCCGCGGGTTCGAGACCCGCCTGGACAGCGAGACTTCATCTCTACAATAAATCAAAAAATCAGCCGGGCGTGGTAGCACATGCCTGTAGTTCCAGCTACTTGGAAGGCTGAGGTGGAAGGATTGCCAGAGTCCAGCAGGTCAAGGCTGCGGTGGCCGGAAGCGGCCACTGCACTCCAGTCTGGATGACAGAGTGAGACTCCAACTCAAAAAAAAGAATGCCAGCCACAAAGAGAGATGGCCTTAGATGCTGCAACTGCCAGGGTCCAGTTGGGAAATGTCTCCAAATAATTAGCACAGAGGAGATTCCTCTTACATGTGATGGAGGAGAAGTGAAGCCAGGTGGGGGTAACCCGGAGATTAACAACAGCAAGAATAGACTTCCCTTCCTGGGCTAGAGGGATGGTGGAAGGAAGTGGTGTTAACTGAGCCCAGGGAATAGGGGCATCTGGTGGGAGCTGAAGACAAGGATGAGGCACAGTCCTGCCAGAGATGTCGCTTAGGGCAGGGAATGAGAAGAAACATGCGGGTCTCTCCCTTCCTCCCAAGCTCTCCAATCTCCCTTCTGTGCCTCCCCTGGGTCAAAGTCAGCCATGGACCCAGGAGCCTGAGAAATGCAGACTTGAGGGGTCAGTTCCCCACTCCAATACAGAGAAGGGCAGGGGAAGCACAAGGTATGGAACTGAGGGCAAAAGGGCCCAGGAACAGCATGAAGCAGGGACCATTCATCCCTGCTGATGGGAAGGAAAGCAGAGTGTCAGAGTGAGAGGCAAAGGTACAGTTTTGGGGAGGGAAAAGAGGAGAGATGCAAGGAGAGAAGAAATGGCGTGAAAGCTGTTCTGGAGAATTTGCGTTATTCCCCCAACATTTTAGATTTGAATGAAATACTATTGAAATCCATGACTTAAAGTACTAGACTCTGTTGACCAGGCTGGAGTGCAGCAGCACGATCACAGCTTCCACAGACTTGATCTGCTGGGCTCAGGCAATCCTTCTGCCTCAGCCTTCCAAGTAGCTGGAACCACAGGTACACACCACCACGCCCAGCTAATTTTTTGATTTATTGTAGAGAAAAGGTCTTGCCAAGTTGCCCAGGCTGATCTCGAACCCCTGGACTCAGGCAATCCTCTTGCCTCTGTCTCTCAAAGTGCTGGAATTGCAGGCATGAGCCACTGTGCCCAACACTGCATTTAAAACCTAAATGCAGTGGGCATAAAGTAAGATCACAGGCATAGGACTGCAAAGCTACATTTTGAGGATTGCGATGACATAATCTCTAATGAAGTGAATACCAGTGATGAAGAAAGTCACCAGATCCCCACAGGGAGGAGGCATTTACCTAGTTTGGGACATGATGATTTACCTGGCTTTGAGGAGAGTGATTTTCCAGGTTTGAGTGTGAAGATTTACACTTAATTTATGATAGCCCCTTTCTTAATATATTTTTGCTACATGCTGTATAACTTTGGTATTCATTGAAATAATGGATTCTGCCAGGCATAGTGGCTCACATCTGTAATCCCAGCACTTTGGGAAGCAGAGGAGAGAAGACTGCCAGAGCCCATGGGCTCAAGACCAGCCTGGGCAACATAGCAAGACGTCCTCTCTATGATAAAAAAATTAGCCAGGCATGGTGGTGCAGGCCTGCAGTTTCAGCTACTTGGAGGGTTAAGGCGAAAGGATCACCTGAGCACAGCCAGTCGAGGCTGTGTTGGCCGTGAGCATGCCACTGCACTCCAGTCTGGGTGACAGAGTGAGACTCCTACTCAAAAAGAAAAAATAGCTGGGCTCGGTGGCTCAGCCTGTAATCCCACGCTTTGGGAGGCTGAGGCGAGTGGATTGCTTAAACCCGCGGATCGAGCCCCACCTGGGCAACTTGGCAAGACCTCATCTCTACAATAAATCAAAAAATTAGCCGGGTATGGTAGCATGCGCCTGTAGTTCCAGCTACTTGGAAGGCTGAGGCAGAAGGATCGCTGGCGCCCAGCAGGTCGAGGCTGCGGTGGCCGGGAGCGTGGCACTGCATTCCAGTCTGGGTGACAGAGTGAGACTCCAACTCAACAACAACAAAAAAGAAATTAGCCGGGTATGGTAGCATGTACTTATAGTTCTAGCTACGGAAGGCTGAAGATCGCTGGAGTCCAGCAGGTCAAGGCTGCGGTGGCCGGGAGCAGCCACTGCACTCCAGTCTGGGTGACAGAGTGAGACTCCAACTCAAAAAAAAAGAAAAATAAAAAGAAAGAAAGAATAATGGATTCTAATATAATTCAATTGTTTGCGACTTATGCGTTTATACTGGGTCTTTTTTGCAAGTTTAAAACAGGTTTTATTTGATAAAGAAGAGGTTTGATTTTTGTTTAGGTCATGGTCAATTATTCTTCTTTCCCTAATTTCTTTTTTTAATCATTAATATCTAATTTCAGAACATTTTTAACATTTTTAACTTCTCCCCAGAAACCCCTGGGAATCACTAATCTCCTTTCTACTTCTAGGAATTTGCCTAATTTGGATATTTCATATAAACGGAATCATACAATATATGGCTTTTTGTTTCTGACTTCTTTCACTGCACATAATGTTCTCAAGGTTATGCTATGTTGTAGCATTTATCGATGCTTTGTTCTTTTTATGGTTGGATAATATTCCTTTGTATGGCTATACCACGTTTTGTTTATCCATTCAGTTGATTACTGGATTTTAATGTATAATATGTTCTGTTTACATAAATAAAACAATGTTGGCCGGATGTGGTGGCTCACACCTGTAAAGCCAGCACTTTGGGAGGCCAAGGCAGGAGAATTACTTGAGCCCAGAAGTTCAAGACCAGTCTACCCAACATAGTAAGATCTCATCTCTACAAAAATTTTTTTAAAAATTAGCCAGGTGTGGTGATGTGCACCCATAGTCCCAGCTACTTGGGAGGCTGAGGTGGAAGGATCACTTGAGCCCAGGAAGTGGAGGCTGTGGTGAGCTGTGGGTATGCCACTGCACTCTAGCCTAGCAACAGAGACCCGACTCCAAATAAATAAATAAATAAACAAATAAATAAATAAAACAATGTTAAATTATTGTCCATGCCTGTTAGTGAAAAGTACTCAATGATCATCTCTGCTGCCCACAGAAGAAAAAACCTTGCAAACACATGGATGAATCACGTATACTTGCACATCTCACATGCCACTATGTACAGTACAGTTTTACCATGTATTGCACAATAAAAATCAAACCATGAAAGCAGGGACTTGAAGAAAAACACTCTGGATAGTCCTCCCACCTCCGTGCCAAGATTTCAACAGAGGCTGTGAAATTACAACCACTTTAAAATCAGAGAAAATTTCACTTACGAGAAAGGGTCTGTCTGTGGACGGAGGATCTTGTTGGATTCACCTGGAAGAAGTTCGAACATGGGTCCCTTTTCATCAATGCAGTTTGCAGAATTACTGTCGGGACTGCAGCGCACCCATTGGTACCTGGCTCTCTGCATGGGATAACCTGCCCAAACAAGGAAACACGTGGCTAATAAGTACCAATTACACAAACTCAAATCATTCTGTCCCTAAGAAGCTGTTAACTAAATAGATTTTAAGTTTGAGAGAAGGTATAGCCAGGTTTTATGTCTGTTAACATAAAAGCAACACCCAGCCTTTGACAGATATTTTTCTTCACATAACCCTCCAAAAAGCAGCAGAGTTTATTAAGGTTCGAATAGGCTTCAGAATCAGCTGCCGGGGGGGTGTCCCAGCTCTGCTACTGACAGTTAAGAAACTTAATTTCTCTGAACCTTCACTGTCAACAATCAGTTGTGCCATATGCTTGTCACAAAAGTTAAATGAGAAAATGCATATAAAAACCTTCACATTGTTCCAGGCATATAGTAGACACTTGATAATAACTATTTTTAGTTTTGTACTGTTATCTCCGTTTTTCACATGGGAAAGTTGAGGCCACGGTGCTAAGTGGAGGAGCCAGGACTCCAACCCATTTAACCCCCAAACCTATCTCTTTTTATGGAGCTGAGACAAACCAGGTTCAGAAATGTTCAGGAATGTGCTGAGTAGGACAGGTGAGAATGATGGAACCCCAGTTCTTGTGTCTTAAGGCCATACAGTGCACTTAGGAATGAAAAGTAGATAAAAACTTGTCTGTTTCTTTGCACGCAGATTTCAGAAGAACAAACCTTCTCTATTCACAGAGAGACAGGCAGGTCAGAATATCCAAGTCTCTCACAACTTTTTTTTTTTTTTTCTGAGTTGGAGTCTCTGTTGCCCAGGCTGGAGTGCAGCGGCACGCTCATGGCCACCCCAGCGTCGACCTGCTGGGCTCCAGCGATCCTTCTACCTCTGCCCTCCAATAGCTGAAACAACAAGCGTGTGCTACAACACCTGGCTAATTTTTTATTTTTATTTTTTTATGTTATGGTAGAGACAAGGTCTCGTCAGGTTGCCTGGGTGGGTCTCGAACCCGCAGGTTCAGTCAATCCACTCACCTCGGCCTCCCAAAGTGCTGGGATTACAGACTGAGCCACCGAGCCCAGCCTCTCACAGTTTCTTTGGAATTTAATTTCCACAGAAAAATCTCCAAATCTGATATTATGATGTTGTATAGGAGATGTTTAATTAGCTCATGGGATATGATCTTCATTCTGCAATTTAGCAAGGGTAGAGGCCTGGTGGTGAAAAACACTTCACCAGCCTTGAAAAACTTCATCTCCTCTCCACCCCCAGCACATACTTCAACAACTGTTACTAAGAACTACCTAGCAAGAAGAAGGATGTCTAGAATCCTTGAAAAGAAAGAAGGGTGGTATAGAAGCCCAGCACCAAACAATGGAAAACACTCAGAGAGGATACAAGGCACACACTCATAAGGGACTATCAACCAAACGGTTAAAAAGTAGCTGTCATGGAAAAAACTACACAGCATAGGAAAACCTATATTTAAAAATGAGTGAAAAATCAGAATTGTTTCAATTATCTAAACAGATACTGGAGGAAAATGGAAGGAAATACAGAAAAATAACCACAGTGATAGAATCTTTGGTGATTTTTTTTTCTCATTTTGTTTTCTAAGTTGCTGAAACAAACCATATTCCTCCAAGATAAACATTTAAAAACTCTACTGAAGAAAAAAAAGCAAGTATTCTCTCATTGTTTTTTTCTTTCTTTCTTTCTTTTCTTTGGAACTATTATTCTGCCATCATTTTCCTTATGGTTCCTGAGTATAGCTTACAATAATATCTGGTCTGGGACAGCTCCGTCCAGTGTGGGTTAACTTTGTCACTACCTGGAGGCTGGGGATAAGGCAGGTGAGATGACAGTTCAATGTCTCAACCTTGCTGGCTGTGTGATCTTGGCCAGCTTAACCTCTCTGTGATTCAGGGATATAAGATGGGGAGAGTTCTAATAATGAGATTTAAATGTTCGGGTCTTAGAATAGCGCCTAGCACTGTGGTCAGAGCGCTTTAATGCTCATTTCTTTGATGAGAAGGAGGAAGACAGCAATGATCTATGTCTGATAGCAGGCAGCTTGTAAATTTAAACTTAAATTCCCATTCTACCATTTAGTACCTCTGTGATTCTCAATTCAAAGTCTTTCAAATGTGAATAATTGTATCCCAAAGAATTCCTGTTTATTTTTTATTTTATTTATTTTTTTGAGTTGAAGTCTCACCATCGTCCAGACTAGAGTGCAGTGGCACACTCCCAGTCACCCCAGCGTCAATCCTTCTGCCTTGGCCTTCCAAGTAGCCAGAACTACAGGCACACACCACCACACCGGCTAATTTTTTGATTTATTGTAGAGATGAGGTCTCACCAAGTTGCCCAGGCTGTTCTTGAACCCATGGCCTCAGGCAATCTCTTCACCTTGGTCTCCCCAAATGCTGGTATTACAGGCTTGAGCCACTGCACCCAACCTATCTTGTTTGTTTGTTTGTTTGTTTTTTTAATATACTTGAGTTGGTAAAAACTCATCAAGATTTCCTGTTTAGCCGGGCTCAGTGGCTCAGCCTGTAATCCCGCTCCTTTGGGAGGCTGAGGTGAGTGGATTGCCTGAGCCCGCGGGTTCGAGACCCGCCTGGGCAGCGAGACCTCATCTCTACAATAAATCAAAAAATCAGCCGGGCGTGGTAGCACATGCCTGTAATTCCGGCTACTCGGAAGGCTGAGGGGGAAGGATCGCCGGAGCCCAGCAGGTCGAGGCTGCGGTGGCCAGCGGCCACTGCACTCCAGTCTGGGTGACAGAGTGAGACTCCAATTAAAAAAAAAAAAAAAAGATTTCCTGTTTAAATGAGATAAAATGTGAAGCATTTTTTTTGCAACAAAATATTTTTAATGAAGATAATCACATTTTTGTTACACATGATGCTATTGACACATAATATAGTATAGTCGTGTAAACATAACTTGTACATGCACTAGTAAACCAAATGTTCTGTGTGAATCAGTTTACTGCAATATTAGCTTTATTGCATTGGTCTGAAACCAAACCTGCTGTAGCCCCAAGGTATGCTTGTAATTATTTTACGTATGTTAGTCTCTTAAACTATGGAGAAAAGAAAATGTGGATTACTAACCAAAGTTACAATAATACTAGCTTTTATGCTAATAATTAATTTTTAAATCTATTATTTTCTTATGTAGAAAACAAAAAAGTGCAATTACAACTCATTTTTCCAAGAATACTAAAAATGTGAAGCATTTTATGTGAAGCAACCAGCACAAGTCTTTGCATGTGGTTGGTATTTCACAGTTTAGTTCTTTCTTTCTTCTTTTCCGACTCTTTTCTGAATCTTTACATAGGCAGCATCAGTTTGGCATCTAACTACTACTTAAAAGTCACTTGCTTTAGGAGACCAAGGAGAGAGGCTTGCTTGAACCCAGAAGTTCAAGACCCGCCTAGGCAACATAGCAAGACCTCCTCTCTACAAAGAAAAAAAATTAGCGGGATATGATGGTCCGTGCCTGCAGTTCCAGTCAATCGGAAGGCTGAGGCCGAAGGATCGCCTGAGGCCAGAAGGTCCAGGTTACAGTCAGCTGTGATCCTGACACTGCGCTCCAACCTGTAATGAGACTCCTTCACACACACAAAAAGCCGCCTCCTGTAGGTGGTATAAAAATGCAACATCTAGCCGGGCTCGTTGGCTCAGCCTGTAATCCCGCGCCTTTGGGAGGCTGAGGTAAGTGGATTGCCTGAGCCGGCGGGTTCGAGACCCACCTGGGCAGCGAGACCTCATCTCTACAATAAATCAAAAAAAAAAAAAAAAAATCAGCCAGGCGTGGTAGCGCATGCCTGTAATTTCGGCTACTTGGAAGGCTGAGGCGGAAGGATCGCTGGAGCCCAGCAGGTCGAGGCTGCGCTGGCCTGGAGCGGCCACTGCACTCCTGTCTGGGCGACAGAGTGAGACTCCAACTCAAAAAAAAAAATGCAACATCTAGCCGGGCTCGGCGGCTCAGCCTGTAATCCTGCGCCTTGGTAGGCTGAGGTGAGTGGATTGCCTGAGCCCGAGGGTTCGAGACCCGCCTGGGCAACTTGGTGAGCCCTCATCTCTACAATAAATCAAAAAAATTAGCCGGGTGTGGTAGCGCACACCAGTAGTTCCAGCTACTTGGAAGGCTGAGGTGGAAGGATCGCCGGAGCCCAGCAGGTCGAGGCTGCGGTGGCCGGGAGCAGCCACTGCACTCCATCCTGGGCGACAGAATGAGACTCCAACTCAAAAAAAAAAAAAAAAAAAAAAGTAACATCTCCTCCAGCAGAGGGCGATATCTTCACATCTTATACTGTTTAGACAGTGCTGTCCAATAGAAACAAAGCAAACTCGTAAAGAGGTTTCCAAGTTATAGTAGCCATATTTTAAAAAGTAAAAAGAAGCAAGAGAAATTGATTTTCATACATTTTATTGAACCAAATATATTCAAAATATTGTCATCAAATGCATAATTAATAGAAAAGTTATTAATGAGATTTTTTGCATTTTTTTCTTATTAAGGCTTCCAAATCATGTATATTTTGCATTCACAACTCTCAATTTGGCCTCACCATATTTCAAGTGTTTGGTAGCCACAGGTGGCTAGTGTCTACTACATTGGACAGAACCTGTCTACACAGTCTCCTTGGCATATGGCTAACGCACTGAATGTCAAACTGAGAAAGTGTTTGCTTGCATAGGAAATTAAACAGAAAAATAAAACAAATGCGTTATGAGGAAGGATTCAGGTGAAGACCACATCTTTTCACTAGCATAACAAACACATCTTCAGGAAATTAGTAAAAAATATTTCTAAAATGCAAAATTCCCTCAGAGTTTAGAATCTCTGCTATTAACATTTATAAAGAGGGCTTCCTCTTTTTTTTAAGATTAGAAAGTGTAGTTTATTTAGAAAGTCAATTAGAGAGAAAGAAAGAGGAGATTCACCTTCCCAAAGTAGGGGTGGGGGCCAAAGCCAGGAAACATGGCCTGGTCATAGCTCAAAGAGTACATGGCCACACCATAGCTTAGCAAGGCAATAGCTACCATGGCCTGGCAACAGCAGTGGCAATGACCTAGCAATGGTCAAGAAGGCTTTCTTTTTAAGGATGAGGAAAATGTTCTAAGAGTAACTCTGGTGATGGCTGCACAACTCTGTGAATATACCAAAAACCATGTAATTGACACTTTAAAATGGGTGAATTGTATGGCATGTGAACTCTATCATAATAACACTTAAAAAAATTTTTAAATTGCATAAAGAAATCACAGGTAGGCGTGCTCCCACTCCAAAAGTCTATCTATTTGGGGGTTAATGACCTTAAATGTACCTTAAAATAAAGAGTATGGTTACAGACACAGAATTCCTGCTGTTCAAGGGTGTTGGCAGGAGGTGAAAATTTATAGTTCTGGTCCCTGAAATTGTGAGAGTATCTTGACTATTTTGCTTGAAATAAATGTCTTATGATTATAGTAATTTAAAAAAATCAAAAAGGAGTATGCCCGTGGACAGAAATGTTATCTTCCGGAAAGGCCCACTTACTGGACCCGCTGGTTACTTTTGTAGTGGATTCCAGGGGGGAAAGAATGATTTGTATTTGAACCCCTTCCCTCATTTCTCCCCCACCTCCCCTATATCACCCCACAGTCCTGCTCTACCAAAATACTTGCTATGAGTCAATGTTACCAGAGCAAACAGCCTTCTCCAGTAGTCTCTCTGTATCTCTTTATATTATCACACCAATTTTCCCCGAACATAATCACAATTTAGTAATTTCCTTTTTTTTTTTTTTTTTTTGAGTTGGAGTCTCACTCTGTCGCCCAGACTAGAGTGTTGTGGCTGTTCCCAGCCACCGCAGCCTCGACCTGCTGGGCTCCGGTGATCCTTCTGCCTCAGCCTTCCAAGTAGCCGGAATTACAGGCATGCGCTACCACGCCCGGCTGATTTTTTAATTTATTGTAGAGATGAGGTCTCATTGCCCAGGTGGGTCTCGAACCTGCCGGCTCAGGCAATCCACTCACCTCAGCCTCCCAAAGGCGCGGGATTACAGGCTGAGCCACCGAGCCTGGCTTAATTTCCTATTTTTAATGGAAACTTACTACAGTCATGTTCAAGAAACTTAAGAGCAACTACCATGAGGTAGAGAAAAAAGATCGTTTTGATTCATTCAAAATAGCAGTATTATCTGGGCTGGAGTTACTTCCTACTGGCCTATCAATTCTACAAGATGGATAAGCTTCCCCCACCCTTGCATGATCTGACAAGCTATAAAAAGCTCTAAATTTACTTTCAACTTCTCCCTCAACTCAGGGGGAAACATTATAGCAAGGGTTATAGTCAATGGAAGGCTTTTTATGTTAAGTAAATAAAATCTCTAATCCACGAGCTGTAGTAGAAAGTTAATTCTGACCTTGAACTCAGATAACCAGTTCTGCCATTAATTAGTTGTAATGGGCCTTGCAAGAGGTTGATGTATAGAGCAAATGACATGATGAATGTCGTATCCAGTATTCTCCTCTATAAATGGGTGCTACTTCTTCCTCATAAGGGATAGAATTATGATTACCAGAAAATGGCTGTGAACTCACTTTACAAACCGCAGCCCACATGGGTGGCATTAATCTCGTTACTATGGAGACAGTGTATAGTGGACACAGGGCTCCCTTGGCCACAGCTGCTCTTGGATTTTTCATTTTCCCTCTTTGTGGGCAGCTTTGAAAAATAAAGGCAAAAGAGTGTATTCACAGGCTGTATCAAAATCCCCTGAAGCTCTACGTTAAATGAGCCATCGGTGCTCTTCAGGGTTTCCCCCAAATCCCCAAATTTTTGTTTCTTTCCAGTCGGCAGACACAGTTTTATACCATGTCTTTACTTGTTATGACCTCCCCCCCAAAAAAAAATTATGTTGAAGATCTAATCCGCGGTATCTCACAATGTGACATTATTTGGAAATGGGGTCATTGCAGATATATTTCGTTGAGATCATTAAGGTGGCCCTAATGACTGATGTTCTTGTAAGAGGACAGTATTAGGACACAAGCATGGAGGAAAGGTCGTGTGAAGACAAGGGAGAAGATGCCAACTGTAAGACACAGAGGAAGGCCTCAGAATGAAACCAATCCTGCCAGCACCTTGATCTTGGACTCTAAGCTCTGGAACTGGGAGGAAATAACTTTCTGTTGTTTAAGTCACCCAGTCCTTGGTACTTTGTTATGGCAGCCCTAGCAGACTAAAACAGTAACCTAGGATGGTTGCGCATATGCTCCGAAAAAGCAAGCCAAAAGCCTAGTTAATTCAACTAGTCAAGCCAATGGGTTAAAAATGTTATCGGACCACATGGAGGTTGATGAAACGGTGTCACAGCTCTTTGCATGGCAGCCTCATGCTGCCATCACTCACATGTGCAGCCATGCATGATTAACTAATTCCCCTTGTGATCAGATGTGGGTATGAGTCCTTGAGTCCAATACTAAGCACCTTTCTTTGGAAACACCCTAGTTTTTCAGTTCAGCCATCATCTCTTTTTTTGGCTTCCTATTTCAAACAAAAGTTACATCTACCAGGTGACAACATAAATGCTAGCATTTTATACAATTTCATGATGATTTTTTTTCTTCATTTTTTTCCTAATGAATACATACTATACAAGAAACATTTTGTTTCATTCTAGTTTTACTTCAGAAATCTCAGTGGGAAATGTGACATTTCTGGGAAATTTTGAAAACATAAAGACTTACATAGCCCTTGTCAGGGTATACGCAGCATGACCTGGCCACTCAAGCCCGTGCTACAAGTATGAACCTCACTGTTCTCAAGCTTTTTGGAGTATATGGTTATTAAGGAATTATTTCATCAAGCTGAAGATTTTTTCCTAAAAGATCCAAGTAAAACCTGCTCCCAACAGTTGAAAATGTCTTACACTTTTAAAATAAATACCAGCTTAGGCAACATAGAGAGACTTTGTCTCTATAAAAAAAATTTTTTTAATTAGCCAGCTGTGGTGGTACGTGCCTGTAGTCCCAGTTACACAGGAGGCTGGGGTGGAAGGATCACCTGAGCCCAGGAGGTTGAGGTTGCCGTGAGCCGTGATAGTGCCACAGAACTCTAACCTGGGTGACAGAGCAAGATCCTGACTCAAAAATCAAAATAAGTAAATAAATAAATAGATCAAGAAAGTTCCAGCAATATTATTTCCTTTTTTTCTTCGAGGTTAGCAAAACAATAAGAAAAGGAGTTTATAAATTTCCAATATAAAATAAGTGTCTCTGAGATCAACTAAAAGATTTCATTTCCACCGGAAGTAAGATCATGACAACTAGAAGTCACTTCGAAGAAACAAATCCAGGACGTGTATGTCACTGTGACTCCACATTTCCTTTACCACTTGGGGGAACTTAATGTTTTTCTACTGTAAGTTCTGCCATCTATTTATCAGGCCACGACCTCTGCCTTAATTAGACAAGATTTCTTATTTACCAGAGGAGAATAAATTGTATTTTTCTTACTAACTAGTCATTTTCATTTTTTCAGTCATTAGAGGTTTTAAGTTGCTTCAGCCTGACTAAACAACCCTAAATCACAGAGAAACCCAAGAAGATATTTCCCAATGTGCTGTGTCTCTGAGCAACAGCCCAAATACTAACATTCTTTGGTTGTTCTTTAAAATCAGTTAGGCTTTATATTAACTATGTCTAAACATGATTGAATTTTCAGTAAGAAACAAGTTTTTAAAAAGATAAAAAATAAACACAGTCAAGTTTACCCCAATTAAAAAATATATATACATATATGTATATGTATATATATGTATATATTTTGTAGAAATAATAACATCACCACAATGCACTAACTCTTAGGGCTGGTGTAGACAGTCAGGGGTAGGTAGATGCCCCCAAAACACTCAGATATGCCATCTCTTCTGGGCAACAGGCACATGGGTCATTTTCTATGGTCCTTTCTTGAACTTTCAGAAGGTATAAACCACACCTTTTTTAAATCCCCAAATAAAAATAACAATCATTTCAATCACTGTAAAAGTTTACAAGACTGTACCTGCCTCAGAGTTTAGTTTTCTTGGTACAGAACTAAACTGAACTCACACTAGGGTGTTCACCCACCGCCTCATCCTTCTTCTTGGCCTCCTTCCCCACAGTATTATACATCGTATCCCTTAAAATGAATGTGATCACTTGTGTGGACGCTGGGACTTACAAAGAAGATGGCAGGGGAGCAAGACTCCCAAGTCTTACCTCGAACTGAGGTTTCCAAAACCAGGATGAGGGCGAGAGCCAGGACAAGCCTACTGCACCTGAGTAGCTTCTGCATTGTGGCCAGTTCAGTCCAGCTCCACCGGCTGCACGCCGATCTCACAATTAGGAAATGTAGCAGAGTGCTCTCTGTCCCTTTTAGAAAAGGTTCCAAAACCTCAAACCCTGCCCAGAACACACGTCACAATTTCCTGAACAAATAGAAAGAGATTCACATCAAAACTCAGAAAGGAGAAAAAAAGCAGCAAAGTAGCTATTCATACCCATTATGAAACGGCATTGGACTCTCCCCAAGCCCGCTTTTTCAAAAGTTTTGTTGTTTGCGCTTGGCTGTCAGAAATTTTTTTCCTACCAGAACAGTAGCATCAGCATTCGGGGCGGTTTGTTTTTCCTTTCTTCAGGTAACAATCTAAACACGAGCTTGCTAGCATTAAGAGTCCAGTGCATTTTTGATGAGATAAGAAATCTAGGAGCGGCCTTCTCATCCATGAGCACCTGCAACATAAAATGTTCTGAATTTTCTTTTTCTTTAGGGAGTATCACAACTCACTGAGCCAAGCTCGAGGAGTGAAACTTCAAAGCTGAATTCTTGTCTACAAGAATGAGTTGTTGGACTTCAGATAAACAGTTTCCTCTTCTTGGACTCACTTTATCCTGTGGGGTCACTAGCTCTCCCTCTTTCTCAAGAACATAGGATATTCTCTCTGTGAACATCATGTTGCGTTCCTCTGCTCCTTCACACTGAGTATTTCTTAGGATTTGATTCTGTTATACTTTCATCTGGCAAAAAATTTCAACATGATTTTTGGGTCTTCTGGCCTTGAATATATCAGAAATTGGGAACAAAGGAAAGGTTGTCCTCTCAGTGGGACGCTGGACCTCACATACCTCTGCCTCGTGTAAATAAAGGAACGGAATTTTATCTCGTCCTGGGTATGGTGCAGCTTTCTGGAGGACCAAGACTCCATGTTAAAGTCATACAATAAATACAAGTTTATCACACACCCATGCCCTCTGGGCATATAACTTTTCCTTCCTTCCTTTCAAGGCTCAGCCACTCTCCATTTCAACAGGTCTCCCCCTACAGCTCCTGAGACAGCTCAGTGCACATAGCCCCACTTTCCATTTTCATCCTCACCCATGCCTGTCCTTTGATAGGAGGGAGGAGTTTCCCTTCCCTTGTTTGAGGCTTCCTGCTGATTCCTTTACCATTTCCTGCCGAGAACAGGGCCTCAGAATCTAATCGCTGTGGTGCAAGAACACAAAGAACACACATTTTGACCCTCCTCAGAAGCCCCTCCCAGCCAGCCAGCAGTGTGTCCTGCAACCCAGGGATTCCTCCGAGTCCTGCAACCAACCCTCACACTCACCAGCCCAGGGAGCTTCCCACCATGAAATATTGGTTTCAGTCTAAAATATCAGCTGAGGTCCCGGTCCCTTTTCATCCTGACCCTCAATTGAAAACCTTGGCACTAAAACAATAGTTCCTGTCAATAGCTTCAATATGTTTCCTGTAAACATTCAGAGCTGATAGAGTTTGTGTTTTAAAATGGTGACTTTAGGGGCTTTTTCCATTGGAATACTTCGTTTTTTTCCTTCTCTGGATTGTGGTAATTTTTAAAAAATGTGTATTTTTAAGTATCTGCTCTTTTCCCTATACACTGACAACTGCCAGTTTCTTTTTCTGAAGTCTTTCTCCAGCCTCACTCACCTCGTCCCCTTCAAGCTACAGGAGAACAGGACAGAGGTGTGCCACAGTCAGCCAAGCTGGGTCCAAGACCAGGTGCTTCACTGACCGGCTGAACTGGGCCACCTAACTCTTCACGCTTCCCTTGTGCCAATTGTAATGATGATATGGGAAGCCAATGAGAGGGTGCCCTCGAAAGCACATGGCACATGTCATGAGGGACGTACTGGCAACACTCTTCTGGGCTGGGCACCTTCTTCTTGCTCAAAGGCTCCTCCATTAACCAAATAGGACTGGTGTCTTTCTCTAAGTCTCAGTCTCTGTGATATTCACATCTTCCATCATTTAAAGAGACAAACTCTGTTTCAGACCTAATCCTTCTTTTACCAGGCAACCTTAAACATACCTGCTTTACTTCACATTTGGATGATTTGCCTGTAAAATGGATTTCTTTATTCCTAGAACATGACAGAAATCAGGTCCTGTTGTCTAAGAAGCTAACAGTAGCTCTAAAAAGCAACATAAATGTTGCTTTTCATTAGCTATTGGTTTCAGGGTGGTCTTCTTTTTTTTTTTTTGAGTTGGAGTCTCAGTCACCCAGGTTGGAGTGCAGTGGCATACTCACAGCCACCCCAGCATCGACCTACTGGGCTCTGGCAATCCTTCCACCTCAGCCTTCCAACTAACAGGAACTACAGGCGCTTGCTACTATCCCCAACTAATTTTTTTGACTTATTGTAGAGATGAGGTCTTGCCAAGTTGCCCAGGTTGGTCTCGAACACGTGGACTCAGGCAGTCCACTCGCCATGGCATCCCAAAGTGCTGGGGTTACAGGTTGAGCCACTGAGCCCGGCCAGGGAGGTCTTCTTAAAAGAGGGATATGTTTGGAGCACTTGAGCCTTCCTGGCATCACAACCAAACACTTGTTAAGATGAATTGAGGTTGTTGGAAAAGATATTGAAGGCAGCACAAAACTGCTTGCAGGTGTGGCTTCAAGGCTATTTATTCATTCATTTACTTATTTTTAGAAGCTTCAAGTTAATGATTTCATCACTTAGCAGTCTCTGGGGTTTTTTTCCTTGCCACTTCATTGAGAGGGTCTTGACTCTGAAGTGGGCACTGCACAAACAAACAAACAAAAACAAAACAGTAAATAGATCTTATGCCAAATCGATGTGTCTCTGAAGGCTTAGAGGATGATCCTTCCAAACCTGATGTGCTGGTGCACATCTGTAGTCCCAGTCATTCGGAGGCTGAGGTGGGAAAATCACTTGAGCCCAGGAATTCAAGGCCAGTGTGGGCAATATAGGAATTCCTACCTCCTTTTTTTTTTTTTTGAGTTAGGGTTTCACTCCTTCGCCCAGGCTGGAGTGCGGTGGCATGCTCATGGCCACCCCAGCATGGACCTGCTGGGCTCAGGCAATCCTTCCACCTCAGCCTTCCAAGTAACCAGAACTACAGGCATGCGCTACCATATCTGGCTAACTTTTTATTCATTGTAGAGACAAGGTCTCGCCAAGCCGCCCAGGCTGGTCTCGAACCCTTGGGCTCAGCCAATCCACTTGCCTTGCCTCCCAAAGTGTTGAGATTACAGGCTGAGCTACTGAGCCCAGTCAACCTTACCTCTTAAAGAAAAAAAAGCCTTGCAAAAATTATTATTTTGTTTTATTTTTATTTTTTTGAGTTGGAGTCTCACTCTGTCACCCAGACTGGAGTGCAGTGGCTGCTCCCAGCCACCACAGTCTCGACCTGCTGGGCTCCGTCGATCCTTCTGCCTCAACCTTCCAAGTAGCTGGAACTATAGGCGCACGCTACCACACCCAACTAATTTTTGATTTATTGTAGAGATGAGGTTTCGCCAAGTTGCCCAGGTGGGTCTCGAACCCGCAGGCTCAGGCAATCCACTCACCTCAGCCTCTCAAAGTGCTGGGAATACAGGCTGAGCCACCGAGCCCAGCTATTATTTTAAATAGAGGCAGGGTCTTGCTATGTTTCCCAGGCTGGTCTCAAATACCTGGCCTCAAGCAATCTTCCCCTCTCGACTTCCTGAAGGGCTGGAATTATAAGCATGATCAGTTTTTTTCATTTTTTCATTTGTTTTTGTTGTTGTCTCTTTTTTTTTTTTTTTTGAGTTGGAGTCTCACTCTGTCACCCAGACTGGAGTGCAGTGGCCGCTCTTGGCCACCGCAGCCTCGACCTGCTGGGCTCCGGCGATCCTTCCGCCTCAGCCTTCCAAGTAGCCGGAATTACAGGCATGTGCTATCATGCCTGGCTAATTTTTTATTTATTGTAGAGATGAGGTCTCGCCAAGTTGCCCAGGCGGGTCTCGAACCCGAGGGCTCAGGCAATCCATTCACCTCAGCCTCCCAAGGCACGGGATTACAGGCTGAGCCACCGAGCCTGGCTGTCTTTTTTTTCTTTTTTCTTTTTTTCTTTTTTCCAGGGTCTCACTCTGTTCCCAGGCTGGAGTGCAATGGCTCAATCATAGCTCACTGTAGCCTCAAACTCAAGTGATCCTCCAACCTCAGCCTCCCAAGTAGCTGGGACTATAGGTACTCATCACAACAGGCTAATTTTATTTTATTTTTTGTTGAGACAAGAGTCTTACTATGTTGCCCAGTCTGCTCTTAAACTCTTGGCCTCAAGCAGTCCTCCTGCCTCAGCCTCCAAAGGAGCTGTGACTACAGGCGCACACCGCCACGCCCAGTCAAAAAATTATCTTGATGCTTCTGGTCCCAAGTGATAAACTCCCATTATGTCCTTGGTCTCCTCACTAAGGAATAGTGGATGGGTACCACAGGATGGGTGCCCTAGGAGACGGCACAGTCTCAAGCACATCACCCACAGTGCCATGTGGCTCCTTTCCCAACTCCTTCCTTCCTTTCATCATTGTAGCCATGCATATAGTGTCCCAAGGGCAAGATTCCCCCTCCTTGTTAAAAGTCTCCAGAGTCCTAGTCCAGAAATCTCGTATAATCTTGGATTGAAAAGGGAAGAAGATCAGCCGGGCGTGGTAGCACATGCCTGTAATTCCGGCTACTTGGAAGGCTGAGGTGGAAGGATCGGCGGAGCCCAGCAGGTCGAGGCTGCGGTGGCCAGGAGCGGCCACTGCACGACAGAGTGAGACTCCAACTCAAAAAAAAAAAAAAGAATTTAGCTGGGCTCGGTGGCTCAGCCTGTAATCCCGCGCCTTTGGGAGACTGAGGTGAGTGGATTGCCTGAGCCCGCGGGTTCGAGACCCGCCTGGGCAGCGAGACCTCATCTCTACAATAAATCAAAAAATCAGCCAGGTGTGGTAACGCTCGCCTGTAGTTCCAGCTACTTGGCAGGCTGAGGCGGAAGGATTGCCGGAGCCCAGCAGGTCGAGGCTGCGGTGGCCGGGAGCCGCCACTGCACTCCAGTCTGGGCGACAGAGTGAGACTCCGACTCAAAAAAAAAAAGAAAAGGGAAGAAGGGAAAGAGCTTCCTTGCCATAGTTTGGGTCTACAATACGAATAGAAGAAAAACAAGAGCAGGACACACTCTTATGTGAAATCTCTGTATCTTTTGCCCAATTTTGCTGTGATTTTAAAATTGTTCTAAAAATAGTCTTTTTTTAAAAAAAAAGAAATGCATTAAAGAACTTCTCAAATGCTACTTTCAGTCTAGTGGAATATGAACTTCCAATTTCAATTATAGGGCTTTGAAGAGCCAAAAGTCACGAAGGAAGTCACTCACTGAATATTACTGCTACACATGACTGGAAACTGGAGAATGCTTTCTTCTTTGGGGAGTATTTTCACAGGAATCAAAAATATTGAAAGCAAATCTCTCAGGGGAAATTTCAGGCATAAGAGAGCAGGGTGGACACAGGAGTCTCGGGGAACCAGACTCTGTGAAGATGAATCAAGAAAAGAGGTCTTCATTTGACTTCTTAAATCTTACCTTTTCCCCAGGACACACTATCTAACAATGGTATTCTAAAATTGTTTTGTCTCTCTTTAGTTAATTATCTTTTCTAATTAAAAAAAATTAACAAATGCTTATTATGAAAAAGTTGGCTGTTGGAGAATTGCAAGGAGGGACTTCAAAGAAAGGGCAAATCCCTGGTCACTTCCCACCCAGAGATGACAGCTACCATGTCCCGTCTTTGGCAGTCCCTACCAATCCCTAGCAGGCAGGATCCCTCTCACCTTCCTTCATTGCTTTTATTTTATACACTACCCCATCCTACGCTGTGGCATTGCACAGTCCCAACCATGTCCCCAGAATTAACTGGTATGTTGATTCTAGACAATCCTGTTACCCATCCATCAATTCTACCACTTCAAGACTCTAAGCTCCCTCTGAAGAGAAGCAAGCATCCAAGTTCTCAAACTCAGTGACCATATTTTTAACCTCACTCATTTCCTTCTCCTAAAACACACAAAATTATACTCACATACGTGCAGTGATATTTAAGGTTATCAGTCACTAAGGAAGAGAGTTCTTGCCCCTTAATTTGTAACCACAGACCATCAACCCAACTTCAACGGCCTTTTCATTTCAATTCCCAGAGGCTGACCACATTTCCCAATTAAGTTACTACACTTTAGTGGGTTCTTATTTTTTTAACCAAACTCTAACCTTTTTTTTTTAATCTTAGTTACAAACATAAAATATGAACAGAATCACTTAGTGAAATGTTATTTAGAGGTTTCACGACCCTGAGAGAATAAACATTTTTCTCATGGTGAATTATAACTTTTAATCTTCACTAAAGAATAAAAGGATACAGCCACTCTCCATCCGAAAAGTTAGTGTGAGTGTCTACTGTTGGAACTGATTGTTCTTCTGACTTCAGTGAAATGCTCTAAGCCTTAATGTCCTTTATCTGATTACATCCCCAAATAGACCAGACTTCCAGACTAACAAGGCATGCTTCTGCACCAATCCCAAGTCACTGAATGAATGAATTCTGTATTGAATGTTCTTCTTCTTTTTGTGTGTGTGCATATGCTAGTCTTGACTTTACACTTAGATTATACCAAAAATATAGTTTCAACTGTTATAGAATCTAACGAGCTCAAATCATTTCTGGTGACCAAAAAATTGACAGTGCTATTTTCTAGACAGCAGGATGACAAATGTTTCTTTTTCATCTTTTCCAGACTATCTAAATTTTGGGGGAAAAATATTGTGTATTAAGTCAGGAAAAAACACTCAATAAAAACATTTTGATTATTTACAAAAATTTAGCTTAAAGAAGAAAAAAAAAACACCTGTTGGCCAGGCGCAATGGCTCACATCTTTAATTCTAGCACTTGGGAGGCTGAGGCAGGAGTATTGCTTGAGACCAGGCGTTCACAACCAATCTGAGCAACATATTGTGATCCTATCTCTACAAAAGTAAAAAAAAAAAAAAAAAAAAAAAAAAAATCAGTCCCAGCTACTCAGGAGGCCACGACAGGGGGATTATTTGAGTCCAGGAATTCAAGGCTGCAGTGAGTTATGGTTACCCTACTGCATACCAGCCTGGGCAAAAACAAGAGCAAGCTCCAGTCTCTTAAAAAAAAAAAAAATTAACAAGCTAGGCTCGGTGGCTCAGCCTGTAATCCCACGCCTTTGGGAGGCTGAGGTGAGTGGATTGCCTGAGCTCCCAGGTTTGAGACCCGCCTGGGCAGGCAAGACCTCATCTCTACAATAAATCAAAAAAATGGGCCGGGTATGGTAGCGCGTCTGGGAGTTCCAGCTCCTTGGAAGGCTGAGGCGGAAGGATCGCCGGAGCCCAGCAGGTCGAGGTGCGGTGGCCGGGAGCGGCCACTGCACTCCAGTCTGGGCTACAGTGAGACTCCAACTCAAAAAAAAAAAAAAAAATTTAACAAGAAAAAAAAAACCTGTTGGCCTCCCCTTTGGGAGGCTGATCTGGGAGGACTGCTTGCTTGAGGCTGTGATTTTGAGACAAGTGTGAGCAATACAGCAAAACCGTGTCTCTATAAGAAATTTAAAAACTAGTCAGTTGTGGTGATGCATGCCTGTAGTCCCAGCTACTGGGAAGGCTGAAGAGGGAGAATTGCCTGAGTCCAGGAGGTGGATGCTGTGGTGAGCCATGTTCATGCCACTGCACTCCAGCCAGGGTGTCAGACAGAGTGAGACCAACGAAAAAAAACAAAAACAAAAACAAAGAAAAACAAACAAAAAACCTGTTAATGGAGTAATGGGTAACCCCTGCTGGTGCACAATGAAACAAAAGTTAGGTCAGAGATCAGCACTCGGGGACCAACTGATAAAAGAAATCCACCTCAAGACAATGTGGCTAAGAATGCTATAAACTGGAAGATAGTCGTACAGTGATTAGGAAGGTTGGAGGGAAAGAACCCATGGGTTATGTAGACAGTCTAAATGTCATCACAAATGAAACATGAATAGTGTTTCTTTTCAGGCTTTAGAGCATTCATGGAAGTAATACTACTACTAGCTTATCGAAGTGAAAGTGAAGTCCCTGCCATTCTTCCCCAAAATTTGGAAATAGGGACATGAGACCCCCTTCAAGCCAACTTATAATAATGAACTGGAGGCAAGTTGTGCAAAGTGACGCGAACACAACAGAATGGGGGAGGACAGAGGCGAGGTGAGGAGTTCCTATTCTCCAAATCAGCCAGCTTTCCCCAAGGTATAGCTTCCTCAAAGACCACCTGAAATCTGAAAGAGGATCAAAGGGCATTCCCCTAGAGAGATAGGTGGTCTCTCCTCCTTCCTGCTAGGTAGGAACGGGTGAGCAGGATAAGTCTGCAAAATTTCTCCTTCACAGGACCGCTGATACAGTTTTCAAATTCAGATACATTTACCCAGAAAACTTTGGTCCTAAGGTGCCCACAATGTTGACGTCTACTCTCACTCTTTGGGCTGCTGCCTTTGAAGTGTCCATTACAGCAAAGTGACTTGTACTAAAAGGGCTCATCAAATGCCCAGACCCTGCAGAATCAGCTGTTGGGGCCATCCTATCAATGCTGGCTTTTAAGCAATACCAATTCTCCGAGTCTCCAAACAGAGCCCAAAAGACATTCTGCTTCCCATCCTAATCTCTATCTCAACTCTACCTTAGTCTCAGGTGATACTCAGCGAAGGCATCATTCCAACATTTGCGTCTTTTTTTCATGTTTAATTGATAAAAAATTGTATACATTTATCATACACATGATGTTCTAAAATATGTATGATGTTCTAAAATATGTATATGTTGTAGAATAGCTAACTCGAGCTAATTAACATCCATGACTTCCCATACTTATTTTTTGTGATGGGAACACTTAAAATCTATTCTCAAGCCGGGCTCGGTGGCTCAGCCTGTAATCCCGCGCCTTTGGGAGGCTGAGGTGAATGGATTGCCTGAGCCCGCGGGTTCGAGACCCGCCTGGGCAGCGAGACCTCATCTCTACAATAAATCAAAAAAATCAGCCGGGCGTGGTAGTGCGCGCCTGTAATTCCGGCTACTCGGAAGGCGGAGGCGGAAGGATCGCCGGAGCCCAGCAGGCGAGGCTGCGGTGGCCGGAAGCGGCCACTGCACTCCAGTCTGGGCGACAGAGTGAGACTCCAACTCAAAAAAAAAAAAAAAAAAAATCTATTCTCAGCAATTTTTTTTTTTTTTAGTTGGAGTCTCACTCCATTGTCCAGGTTGCAGTGCAGTGACACTCTCACGGTCACCATAGCCTCGACCTGCTGGTCTCAGGTGATCCTTCTGCCTCAGCCTTCCAAGTAGTTGCAACTACAGGCACGCGCAATCATGCCTGGCTAATTTTTTGATTTATCGTAGAGATAAGGTCTCACCAAGTTGCCCAGGTCTCGAACCCATGGGCTCAGGCAATCCCCTCACTTCCGCCTCCCAAAGTGCTGGGATTATAGACATGAGCCATCACGCCTGGCCTAGCAATTTCCAAGAATATAATACCCTGTCATTAACTATAGTCACCATGTTGTACAATAGATCGCTCGAACTTACTACTCCCACCTGAAATTTTGTTCACAATTTGCATCTTAATAGAGGATGATAATCATCGAAAGACTGATGATCACTGTAGAATTTAATCTTCATGACAGATTGAGGTAAGGGGCAGGGCTAGTGGGGAAGGGAAAGACCGTTAGGGGCAAGCAAGAGCTTGCTCAATATATCTCAGTTCAAAACCACACTACTCCAGCCTGGGCAACATAGTGAGACCTCATCTCTACAGATAATTAAAATGTCACCCGCACGAAATTCCAGCTACTCGGGAGGCTAAGGTGGAAGGACTGCCTGAGCCCAGAAGTTGGAGGCTTCAGTAAACTGTGATTGTGCCACTGCATTCCAGCCTGGGTGATAGAGTGAGACCCTAACTCAAAAAAAAAAAAATCCACACTCTTAGAATGTGGGCCTCACATTAGAATTCTCCTTGTTCCATATGACCAGAAGACCCCCATCTCAGAAGCCTTCTGGTTGTCACAGTCTGATTAGGGGACAATCTGGGCCCACACTGACTAGCCCACCCAAGCACACCACCAGGAACCATCCTACTGACCCTTGGAACTGCATTGTCCTACATGGAAGTCATATGTGGCTGCTAAACACTTGACATGTGGCTAGTCCAAATTGAGATGTACTGCATCTGTAAAATGCGCATTGGATTCCGACATCGTAAGGAAAAAAGAATGTAAAGGTTCATTAATAATTTTTTTTTTTGTAGAGACAGAGTCTCACTCTGTCACTCAGGCTGGAGTGCAATGGTACAATCATAGCTCACTGCAGCCTCCAACTCCTGGTCTCAAGTAATCTTCCTGCCTCAGTCTTCCAAAGTACTGAGATTACAGGCTTAAGCCACAGCACCCAGCTAATACTTTTTACATTGATCATATGTGGAAACAATAATATTTTGGATATACTGGGTTAAAAATGTATTATGAAAATTAACTTCCCTTGTCTCTTTTTACTTTTTTAAATACTAAAAATTTGAAATTGCATATGGCAGCCACATAAAAAATTTAAATTACTTTTGTGGTTTGAATTATATTATATTGGATAGTGCTGGCTTAGAATATGGTGGCATTGGCTGGGCTACAGGTGGTGGCTCACACTTGTAATCTCAGCACTTTGGGAGGCCAAAGTGGGAGGATTGCTTGAGCCCAGGAGTTCGAGACCAGCCTGGGCAACATAGCAAAACCCCATCTCTAGGAAAAAAAAGAATATGGTGGCTCTTTTAAAATTAAGAAAAACTCTTAGAAAGAAGACAGATGCATAACCTGAAAGTGTGCCAGCCATGACAAATGTTCCCCACATAGACAGTCCTCAGCTATCATTTAGAAGAACTTATGTAACTCCCCCAAAACACCACTGGCGGCTTTCGCTAGGACATTCCAAGTACCATTCTGAGGACTTCATGTGTATTAATTCACTTGACCCTCATAAGTGCCCTGTGAAGTAGGCATCATTTTTATAGTTATGATACAAATGAGGAAACTGAGGCACAGAGTGGTTTGAATGCAGGTGGGACTTGAATTCTGGCAATCTGACTTCAGGTCTTGACTCTACCCTGTTCTGTGAGCCCTCCTACAAGCCTGCCTTTATTTGTGTGTAGTTTTCTGGGGATTTTCTGTGTCAGTCCTGTAGGCCCATCCCACCCTTGCCCTGGCATTAAGAAACCAAGTACACCTGTCTGTGGTGGGCAGGGAAACCCTTCTTTAGACTCACAGGACCCTGAACCTGAGTCTGGGCAGAACCCAGTGTCTGCAACTCGGTGGGTTGTATGAATGTGATTTTGCATTTCTGGCCCCTATAGCCTGAAGGCTAGGACACTCTGCCAGGTTTTACTTTTTTCAATTTGTCACACACAGTTTTTTCATCGTTTGCATAATACTTTCCAAACCTTCCCAACGAACTGTCAGTTACTTGCGAATGTTCTGAACCTCAGCTGAGGAACTATTCTCAGGGAGCAGCCGAGAAGGGCCTCAAAGTACAGTTCCCAAAGAGTGAAGATCGTTAAATGCTGGCGAAATGAACACTTTTGCCTCTCAGCTCATTTTTTTTCCTGCTGACCATCGGTCTTGTCTTTCTTTTCTTCAGAAACCACAGAAGCAGATGTTTTTGCTTTAAAAAAGTCTCAGGCATAACAATAATTAACTTATTCATCCTGGAAAATACTGCAATGTCATCTTATTTATATTATTGTTATTATTATTATGACAAAGAGAACTCAGGAGCCAGTGAGGAACCAAGTGTCGGCTGTCTCCTTCTACAGATGAGACCACTGAAGCCCTGGGAGCCAGCGACTTACTCAAGGGCATGTCCTCGTTGTGAAAGACCCTGGATCAGAGCTATTTCCACCGGCCACCTTTGTCTGATTTCCGTTGGCCCAGGGGTTTGGGCAGAGGTGGTCCCAAGGTTGGGTAAATTACCCCACCTTCAGGGCAGCCACAGTGCAATTGGCACAGGCACACAGGCCCTCCTTCCTCCTCTCCCGTGGCTCTCTCTCAGACTCCTTATCTCTGGTGGCCCCTTCCTGATGTTGGTGTGGATTTTGATTTTTTGAGGCTCTAGTTATTCCCTCTGACTGAAAGACTCTATTCCCAGATATCCACCTGGTTAAATCCCTCACCTTCTTCAAGTCTTGGCTGAAGTCGAACCTTAAGGAGGCCAGCCTGACCCCTCTCTCCCCTGCCCAGCTACTACTGGAGTTTCCCTCCACACCCTGCACCATGCCACAACCTAACTTGCTTTTTTTTTTCTTAAGGAAACTTATCTTCTGCCTTCCCCCTCTAGAATGTAAGCTTCATGAGGACAGGAAGTTCATGCTTGCTGACATATCCCCAAGTGTCCAGAAGAGTTCCTGGCCACAGTAAGTGCTCAGTAAATACTGATTGATTTTTTTTTTTTTTTTTTTTTTGAGTTGGTGTCTCACTCTGTTGTTGCCCAGGCTGGAGTGCAGTGGAATGATCATGGCTCACCGCAATCTCAGCCTCCTGGGCTCAAATAATCCTCCCACCTCAGCCTCCTCAGTAGTTGGGACTACAGTCGTGCACCACCTCACCGGGCCAATTATTTTATTTCTTGTAAAGATGAGGTCTCGCCAAGTTGCCCAGGCTAGTCTCAAACTCCTCTCCTGGGCTCTAGAGATCCTCCAGCCTCAGCTTCCCTAATTGCTGAGATTTGCAGGCATGAGCCATGGCACCCGGCCTCATTTCTAAATGTTCTGGAATATCAACATAACAAAGTAAGCTAAAATACAATTCTGAGCAGAGACAGAAGACCCCAAACAGTGTGGCTTGCTTTGGACCCTCAGCATGACCCTCATCGTCCAGCGTATAGCCTGTAGAACGGTATAGCCTGGAAAACTCCAACACTTTCTCAGGGCCAGGACAGGAAACTAGCCTAGTGGAAGAGAGCCAGGTCCTCCTCGCTTCAGAGAAGAATGGGCTCAGAGAGATTTTGCGATACCATGAGACTATTTTCAAGCATGCAAAAGAACGTGCTGATCAGCGGTTTTCCACAGGTGATGGAGCAAGAGTTCAATGAGATTTGGAAAGAATGCCATATTAGGAAGGAGATTAAACACCAGCAGAACACGGCCAGGGGAAATTTGAAATTTTCAACTCTGGAGTAAAATATCTTTCCATTTAAAACAAAAAAAAGCACACAACCTTGGTAGGACAACAACCACATTCCTTTTCCAAATTTCTGTGGATTCTAAACATGAGGATGACATCCCTCTGAGAATGACACAGAGGCAATAAAATGGTGTGGCTGGGACCTGGGGCATAGGGTCAGACTACTTGGGCTCAAATCTAACACTTAATAACCGGAAGCTTGCTGGGTCCAGTGGCTCACCCCTATAATCCCAGCACTTTGGGAGGCGGAGGTGAGAGTATTACCTGAGCCCACGGGTTCGAGACCAGTCTGGGCAACTTGGCAAGACCCCCATCTCTACAATAAATCAAAAAAATTAGCCAGGCATGGTTGCACGCACCTGTAGTTCCAGCTACTTGGAAGACTGAGGCGGAAAAATCACCTGAGCCCAGCAGGTCGAGGCTATGGTGGCTGTGAGCGTGCCACTGCACTCCAGCCTGGGAGACAGAGTGAGATTCCAACTCAAAAAAAAAAAAAAAGATGTTGCAATAACTGGAAGCTTAGGCAAACTGTTCAACCTCCTTGTGCCTCAGTTTTTCTGTCTTTTAAATGCGGGCAATAATCGCACCATCCCCATAGGAACACTGCGAGCGCATCTGGTGAAGCCCCGACACCTGGTGATTAAGGCCAATGCCAATCACACAGTCAGTGCCCAGTAAGTAGGTGCTCTTGCCATCAGGGTGTAGTACCCATCTGGTACATGTCATTTCCCAGAGGTGGAGGGCTAGCACAGGGACTGAAGAATAATCCTTAGTTTAGACAGAAGCTGCAAGGAGACACAACATATCTGGAACCAAAGGATGGAAATTTGGGCGTAGGTGGTAGACAACTGGGAAGTTCAGAAGGAAAAATAATAGAAGCAAAACCCTCCTGAGAAAGTTTAAACTCATTTTCTTTGGTCTTCTTCAAGGAGGCAAGGTGAGGTGAGGGTGTGAGATCTCACCTGGTCCTCACACAGCATGGCAAGGTTGGCCTTCTCATTCCCTACCCCGGGAGAATGAAAGCCAAGGCCGGCTGGTGAAGGGGAGGCAACCAGGACAGTTCCCAGGTTTCTGTCCAGATCTGTTCACCAGACCCGGTATAATGATAATAAACACTCACATGTAAAATATGACCAAGTCCTGCTCTGAGCACTTTTCACATACAGTTTAATCCTCTCCATAGGCCCTGAGAATTGTACTAATGAGGAAACTGAGGATAGTATTTGATCGGGGGAGGCTGAGTTCCAGGGAGTAACTGCAGGGGTCACAGCTCAGACTGAGGTGGACTCCAGTAGGCCTGACTCCCCAGAGGAAAGAGTCCAGACCTTGTCTGTCACCACCTGCAGTCAGAGTCAGCTTACAAAAACATAAATCAGATCATATCTCGCCCCTCCAGGCCCTCCAAAGGCAGAAACACTTAATCAAGCACAATTTCTCCCTGGAAGAAATTTCTATTGAAAGCCTCTTAATTCTGGCCTCAAATCTCCTTGGGAGGGGGCTTCTCTAACGGGGTATCTCAACAGCATCTCTTATTCTGCTGTGTGTGCATGAAGCTGAGATAGGGAAAGCCCCAAAGTGGGTTTGTGAGGCAAGACCCCACCGAGGTCCAAGTCCAGAGATAAGCAGGCCCTTGAGATACCTGACTGATTGCTCAGTCCTCTAAAGAAGATAATTATTACATCAGGGTAGCCACACAGGATGTGGTTAGGGTCGCCCCTGATTGATCCTCCCAGGCAAGGGAGATGGGGACAAGGGTCACTCTCTGCCTGAGCCTGGTGTTCTCTGGATGTCTCAGTCTTTTCCCTACCCTGGTCCATCTCCACACTGTCCTGGTGCGATGTTGCCAGGGTATATGCTCCAGGAGGGCAGGGATTGTCCAATCCCCAGGGTGACAGTATGTGTCTGGCACACAACAGGCACTCATGGTAAATGTTTGTAGCTGAATGCAACACTGACTATATGCAGCCTGGGAGCAAAGAGCACACAGGGTCACACCCAGGTTGGCATCCCGCTCTGATATCTGTCAGCTGAAAGCCTATTTCACTTTCTTGGACTCCAGCTTCCATCTGTTAAAATGGGGATAATATGGTTGCCTTCACAAGAATGTAGTGGGGGACTAAATGAGTTGAAACAGGAAACCCTTGTAGTGCTTGGCCCATAAGTGCACAATGGCATTAGCTATTAAATTAGCATAACTATATTTAGCTGCATGGCACAGGGCAAGTCACTTTTCTCTGAGTCTCCACTTTTGTTCCTATAAAGTAGGGATATTGTCTACCTCACAGGATTGTTAGGAAGACTGAAAGAATATCATATGTGGAGGGATTAGTGCACTGCTTGGAAAATCATGAGTAAGAGGCCAGCCACTCTCCGTGTTGCATTCCATTCTCTCAGGGTTTGGCAGGTTGAGTGACCAGCTAGCTGTGTATATTAATTAACATTAGTAGCCCAGGTAGATTCTCTAGAAAAGGTAGATTGGCCTGGCGCTCCCTGGATGGGTCTCACCCTGTTGCCCAGGCTAGGGCATGTGACACGATCATGGTTCACCACAGCCTTGACCTCCTGGGCTCAGGTGATCCTTCCTCCTCAGCCTATAGTCCCTGCAGCTGGGACTATAGGCATGTGCCACCACTCTCAGATAGTTTTCTTTCTTTTATTTTTTTTTTTAGAGAGACAAGGTCTCACTATGTTGCCCAGGCTGGTCTTGAACTCTTGGACTCAAGTAATCCTCCTGCCTCGTCCTCTCAAAATGTTGGAATTACAAGCATGAGTCACTGCGCCTGGCCCAGTAGTTAATTTTCCTCAGAGTAGAGTCACCTTATGGTTCTTTTTCCATTAAAGAAATAATTCAGAGAGGCTCCCTTTCCAGATCTGTCCCTGAGGAAAAGCCCTCAAAACCCTCAAAGGGTGACTAATGGAAATATTTCAGACACAAGGGTGGTTTGTGAGAAAATATTTGGAACAAGACTTTTACTAGTCAAACCAAACCAAAAACACCCCACTTGCTCTCCCCCACAAGCCAAGTCCTCCCAAGTCCTGACATAAAACCTTTGGTGAGGCTGATCTTGTCATGGCCCTAAGCACTAGGACTCCAAGAAGGGAGCGGTGGCAATGTCCTGCCACCCAATTGCACAGACACCCACACTGGGAGCAAGAGGAAGATGGCCTGTGGTCATGGATTCTGGGTCCCGAGCCACAAGGGGACAGGAGTTAGGCAACCACTCCTCCAGAGGGCAGGGTCTTATCACCTGCCCCAACTCTGAACACAGAATGGGCCTGACAAAGGGTTTTGTCTCTTCTTTTGTGGTTTTGTTTATATGCAGAAAAGCTTAGAAGTATAAGTAAATAGATAAATAAGTAATTTAGTTGTACATTTACTAAACCACTTTAATTGAAAATAACTAACTAGCCGGGCATGATGGCTTATGCCTGTAATCTTAGCACTTTGGGACAATGAGGCGGGAGGATTGCTTAAGTCCAGGAGTTCGAGGCTAGCCTAGGCAACCTAATGAGACCTCATCTCTACCACACACAAAAAAAAATTAACCATAGTGGTACATGCCTGTAATTCCAACTACTTGGGAGGCTGAGGCAGGAGCACCCCTTGAGCCCAAGAGTTGGGGGCTGCAGTGAGCTGTGATCATGCCATTGCAGTCCATCCTGGGTGACAGGTGAGATCCTCAACTCAAAAAAAAGCACTTAAATGCAATCAAGACAAGAGGTACTGTCTAAACTTTAAACTTTTCCTTTGGATGGTGGCTTTTGGGTCAGATGTGATCTCTTCTCTCAAGTCTTTTTCTCCTTTAATCAAAATGCCTCTGAGTACCCTCAAAAAGATCTAACCCTTGGGCATAAACTGCCCATTGAACCACTAGGTCAACAAGTATTTACTAAGCACCTACTGTGTGCTAGGAATGTCCCTACTAGCTGTGCGGCCATGGGAAAATGCATGAACAAAATGGACTCAGCCCTCAAGGAGCTTCATCTAGCCAGGACCCCAAAAGGACTTCTGTCACTCAAGCTCTGACTGTGTACATCATGGAGCATGGCCACAGAGGTTGGTTTTTACATTGCAATGGTGGTCTAACATTTAGAATTTAAGAAAAGCCTTCAGTGGTTGCTGGCCATCGTCTCACTGCCTTAACAACTACTGCCACTTGCCTTTGCCTTCCAGCTTTTGGTTGGTTGGTTTGTTTTCATTTTTTGAGTCATAATTTTACTCAAGGCTGGAGTGCAGTGGCACAATCATGGCTCATTGCAGTCTTGGCCTGCTGGACTCAGGTGATCTTTCTGCCTCAGCCTCCCAAGTAACTGAGACTACAGATATGCACCACCATGACTGGCTAATTTTTTGATTTATTTTAGAGACACGGTCTTGCCAAGTTGCACAGGCTGCTCTCAAACCCCTAGGCTCAGGCAATCCTCTCGTCTCAGCCTCCCAAAGTGCTGGGATTACTGGCATAAGCCACTGCATCCGGCCTGCATAGTGTTTTATGGCAGTAGCAATCACAATCTACTTACAGGATAGTTCCCCCCATCATTTGCATTTTTATATATTCCTGCCTAGTCTTCATAATTAGCCTTTTCAACATGGAACACGCTATTCTATTCTGGTTCCCGTCATTCTGGCTCATGCAACAGAATTACAAAAGTACTCCCCTTGTTGGACATTCGTGATTTGGGTTTCTTTTTGTTCTGTTTTTGTTTTTGGCATTGTGGAAAACTGCAATGTTTGTCAACTTAGCCCTGCCTGTAGGGCACCTATCCTGTCCAGGTCCTATGCTGAGATCACTGGGGCCCAGGGCATCACCAGCGAGCCATGGTCCTCACAGAACTTAATTAAGGTCCTCGTGCCTTAAAGACCCAGGGGACATCAGCAAGCCATTTCCATAAAATGTAAAGACACTTGGAAGACATACAAAGTGAATCACACTAAAAGTTTCAGCAAAAGGGACTCCAGTCTGAGGGAACCAAAATGTTATACATTTTCAAAATGACTGAAGTAAAGTGTTTGAGGAAGTCCCAGCTTCCAAGTTTTAGTCACTGGCAGAGCAGAAACTAGTCCTACACAAGGCAGTATTTCTAAATGGCAACTCTTCTGAGCTCACTGGTGACTGAGGGAAAACCCACTTTTTTTTCCAGAATGAACCTTCTAACCCTACTGACCAGCCAGGAAATCCCAGACACCCTCATGTCCAGTGGGATTGCAAGTTCGGGGCCTGTGTCAGCCTGAGGGAGTTACTGTAGGGGCCAGCCCCTCTCTGGACCTTTCTTTCTCCTCTCCATTTGTCTCTCCACACAGAGAATGGGAAAGAAGCCCCAGAGAGAAAACCATGGCTTGAGCTTTGACACTTAGTGACTTTTCCACTGTTTCCTTAAGAAATAAATATGGGATGGGGGAGGGGAAGCAGGATCAGCAGTAGTGGGAATATGGTGGGGGGGCACACCTCATCAACAAGGGTACCTGCATAAAGAATATTTGTATACCTAACCCTGAATTGTACCCCATCTTAAAAATAAAAAAATTTTACAAAGAAATAAAAACAATACACATTCATGTACTCTGCCCCTCCAAGACCATCTTCTCTATAAAAACGCAACTCTCTGGTCCCCCCAACGCCAACTCCAGCTGCCAGAAACTGATATAGAAGAAAAAGCCAAGGTGCCCATCTGGAAACTCAGGCAGCCTGGAGCAAGTTTCTGTGTGTTTGTGGTTCTCCTTCTTCTTCTGTACTCCGAGGCCCCAAAGGGCCAGCTGTACACCCAGCAGTATGGAGAGGGTGTGATGGTTCTTGGTCAGACTTGTTCTTTTGGAAGCTTCCACAGAGCAGAGCCCTTTATTATTTGCCCTTTCAGGATTGGAGTCAAAGTCTATCTCTAGTGCTTTGCAAACCTTGCAGGATTTGGCAGAGTATGCATCACCTAGGATCACACTGAAGGGCAGTTTGCTTGATCCTTCAAAGCCTTGATCTCTGATGCCAGGACAGACAACCCACAAGGATAGCTTAGTACTGCAGATTTAGGAAATAAGGAGTTCTCTCTGGAAGTTTTATCTCCTCCTTGTCTTTATTAGATAGGGTACCTAGACAAGCCACATCCAGATCGACAGGTCTTGGTGGTGATAGCACAGCGGGACCCTCCCTACCAGTAGAGGGCCTCTTATTAAGTACACCAGGCTCCTTGGTCTGAACTCTTCTGACTTTACAGTATCTTAGGGTCCAGCATTGTGGCTCACACCTGTAATCTCAACACTGTGAAGAACACAACGTGGGAGGATTGCCTGAGTCCAGGAGTTCGAGACCAGCCTGAGCAACATAACGAGACCTCATTTCTACAAAAAAAATTAAAAATTTTTGCCTAGCATGGTGTCATACACCTGAAGTCTCAGATACTTGGAAGGCTGAGGCAGAAAGATCACTTGAGCACAGATGTGTGAGGGTGCAATGAGTCATAATTATGCCACTGCACTCCAGTCTGGGCAACAGAGTGAGACTCCAACACACACACACACAAAAAGATGTACCCTCAGGTATACAAAGCCAAAAACTGGGGGTGGAGCTAACAATTGGTGGGTGCATGCTAGCTGAAGTTAGTGGTTCCCAAACTTGACTGCACATTGGAATCACTAGAGAAACTTTGGGGGCAAAACAGACAAGATTCCAGGATAAGTCCCAGACTGCTTGAATTGGGCCTACAGGCCTAATATAAAGGAAAATGCCCAGCCAGGCTCGGTGGCTCAGCCTGTAATCCCGCGCTTTGAGAGGCTGAGGTGAGTGGATTGCCTGAGCCCCCGGGTTCGAGACCCGCCTAGGCAACTTGGCGAGACCTCATCTCTACAATAAATCAAAAAATTAGCCAGGTATGGTAGTGCCTGCCTGTAGTTCCAGCTACTTGGAAGGCTGAGGCGGAAGGGTCACCGGAGCCCAGCAAGTTGAGGCTGCGATGGCCGGGAGCGGCCACTGCACTCCAGTCTAGGCGACAGAATGAGACTCCAACTCAAAAAAAAAAAAAGAAAGAAAGAAAATGCCCTGCTGAATCAGGAGCAATTAAGGGCATCCGCTGGCCTCAGGGCAACCCAGTGAAACAAGGAACATTCCCTTCTCCCAGGCACATTACCAAGCACCTTGGAGAATGAGCGAATAGGGTGGTGGGGATTAAAATGGATCAAGGTCTCCCTTTTACAGGTGAGAAAACCGAGGCTCTGAAAATGGAGCAACTTGCCCAAGGTCATTCATATGCCAGGCAAGGGTGAGCCTTACCACTTTCAGTTTGTAAGTAGCCAAACTAAGACTCAGACCCAGGCTTCCAGACTCCAAATCCAGTACTCTCTCCCAATAGACACTGTTGGATAATGTAGAAGGGTCTCCGAGCACTTAATGAAAGTCACGGCCAAGCTCTTCTCAGAACAGAGAGGTGACAGTGAAAGAAAGCAGTTCACTCAACAGCTTAGAGCAGAGAACCCAGTGCCTCCAAGTGAAGCCTTCGAGATGATGGCTCTCAAACCTCCATGCACATCCACCCCTCAGCCTGCCCCAGACTTGGGTTCAACTCTTCCTTTCTCAGTTGTTTCCCAGACCCTTGGTCTGGGTATTTTGGGGCCAAAGTGACTGAAGTCTAAAGCACCAAGATCTGCCTGGTGATTTTTTGTAAAGAAATGAACCTTAGTGTGTCCCAAACCAAACCACATCACCCCATCCCAGAGACTCCCTATTGCATGTCCAGAAAAGGCAGGAAGGTTCAGACTTCTGGCCACTCAGCTGTCTCTGACACCTGTGCCTATCCTTGGTCCTGTCCCCTGCCTGCTGTACTACCAGGAATGGGAGCCGAGGGGGTCTTGAGCTTGCTACTGGTGATCCTGACCTTTCAGAGAAAGTGGTTGGGTTTTCTGACACCTGGCAAAGTCAGAGAGGGCAAGTTCAACAGTCTTTTTTTTTTGGTGAGTTGGAGTCTCACTCCTTCACCCAGGTTGGAGTACAGTGGCACGCACGCTCACGGCCACCCCATCATCGACCTTCTGAGCTCCAGCCATCCTTCTGCGTCAGCCTTCCGTTCCAAGTAGCTGGAACTACAGGCATACGCTACCATGCCAGGCTAATTTCAGATTTATTATAGAGAAGAGGTCTTGCCAAGTTGCCTGGGCTTGTCTAGAACTCCCTCACTTCGGCCTCCCAAAGTGCTGGGATTACAGGCTGAGCCACCGAGCCCAGCCTCAAAAGTCTTTTACATACAATAGGACCATCTTTGGGTGAGCTGATGGTCTAGTCCAACAGAGGGACTCAGAGGTTTCTTCTTAAGGTCCAGTTGATCCAGAAAGCACAGCTGTGCAGCCAGCCCAGGAGATCATCCTGGAGGGGGAGGCAGCGAATCCAAGGTCCCCAGTCCTTTCTGGGCTAGACTTAACTTCTTGCATTTGTGACTTGGTGAAGGGGCACTGGAATTAAATGCAGGAGATGGTTTCATTTACCCATCCATTTAGTTACTTATTCCTCATTCATTCATTCATCCACTTACTCAATAGATAGGTTTTGAGCATCTGATATGAGCCTCATACTGGCAGACACTAGAAAAGGAACATAACATTCCCAAAGAGTTCAGTTATAATTTTCTCAAAAGAGTCCATATCCATGTCCCCTGTTATGAACCCCTAGGAACATTACAGAACCTCCCTAAGATATTGTCAAACCCTCTTCTCCGAAAATGACCATAAGTATAAAATTATTCCCATAATTTTAGGGGTTTTCATAAAACTCCAGAATCAAAATTTCCAGTATGATCACTTCTACATGGTACCTGCCACCAATTTCTGGGGACACATCCTTTTCCTATCTTAAGCTTCTGTTTCCGCATCTATAAAATGAATTCCCTAGACTCCTTTGACCAGGTGGTCTCTGAGGCCCCCTCAAATCTCAAAGATTGATGGTTCCAGAAGACCTCTCATTCTTGGAAAGCTGGCCAGCTGAAAAAAGAATAGGAGGGAAAAAAGCATGCACATCGTTAGTAGTACGTGAGGGTAAGTAGCTTGAAGGCACAACACATTGTAGGAGAGATAGAAAGAATGCTTGGTCCTAGACCAAGGTATCATTAGACTTCCCCTAGGACAAAGGTTATCTGGATAGAATAGTAACACCCCCTTCTAGAAGGCCTTGGGGCTATGGTAATGCCCAAAAGCCACCCCTTTAATCAGAAGAACTCCAGGAGGATGAGGTCATAGAATTCCTCATCCAATCTACAAATAATTACTGAGGCAATCTCTGAGGATGCTGAGGTGAACCAGCCAAAGGAGACCTCTGACCTTATGGGGCTTCCTTGCTGGAGAAGCAGACCAACAACTCATGTAAAACAAGCAAGATCACTATAGAAAGTCACAAAGCAAGAAGAGAGTGAGACTGGGAACGGGATGGTCAGGGGCAGGGCCTACTTCACACAGGGCAGCAGAAAAGGTGATGCTTGAGATCACACCTGAATGACAAGAACCAGCCAGCTTGGAGAAGATGAGGAAAAGGCTTTCCAGACAGAAGGAATAACAAGGGAGAAGGTCCTGAGGTGAGAAAAAACCTGGCAAAGACGGGAGGAGGACAGGGGGTACCGAGTCTAAGAGGCAGTCGGGCCACACCATGTGGAGCCTTGTAGGAAGCCACTGGAAGGTTTTGCAGAAAGAAAGAATGGATGCCTGCAAGACCCTAGTGCAATCCTTTTACCTCTGCTTCCCTCCCTTTTCCCCACCTCACTGGTCTCCTTGCTATTCTACACACAGGACCACTCTAGGCCACTCTTACTTTGAGTCCTTCACACTAGCTGTTCCCTCCGCCTAGAACGCTTCCACCCAGATATCCATGTGGTTTTCTCCCTCACCTACATCTATCGTCTCTGCTCAAAAGACACCCTGTCAAATGAGGCCTGAATTTGAAATTGCAGCCCCCTTCCCAGCACTCCCTACCTCCGTCTTCTGCTTTATTTACCTCCAGAGCACTTACCGTTTTCTAACAATCAAATGATTTGCACACTCACATGTTTATTGTCTATCTCATGGAACATCAGCTCCATGAGGATTTTTGTCTATAAACAGTGTCCCCACACTAGCTGCTTAGTAAATATTTCTGAAATGAATGATGCCATTAAGAGACAGCTACATGCCAGGCACAGTCGCTCATGCCTATAATCCCAGTACTCTGGGAGGTGGAGGCAAGAGGATTGCTTGAGACCAGGGGTTCGAGACTACCCTGGGCAACTTGGCGAGACCTCGTCTCTACAATAAATCATAAAATCAGCCAGGTGCAGTGGCGCGTGCCTGTGGTTGCAGTTACTTGGAAGGCTGAGGCAGAAGGATCACCTGAGCCCAGCAGGTCGAGGCTGTGATAGCTGTGAGCATGCCACTGCACTCCAGCCTGGGCAAGAGAGTAAGGCTCTGACTCAGGGAAAAAAAAAAAAAGAGGCAGCTACAGGGGACACATAACATCAGTAAGAGTACCCGATCTCAAACCAGGTGAAGTGGGTATCAAAGGGATGCCCAAACTTTACCTGTACAATGACCACTTGTATACCTAGTTCTCAATTGTACCCCATATATATAAAATAAAAATAAAATAAAATAAGAAGTAGTTACAGTAGTTCAGAAACAAGATGAAGCATGCGAAGAATGGTAGCAGAAGATGAAAGCACAAGTCAGCCAGCCTGGAATGTTGGGCTGAACAGGTCTAGAGCCAGCTGGTCCCCTACCTCGGCACAGTTAGGCCTGTGGAGGCACAGATGCTAGAGTCCCAGGTTCAAACCTGCCCTTCTTCTCTCTCTTGCCCCTCTATTTGGCATCATCACCCGAACTAGGTCAGAGGAGGAAGCAAAAAGTCATTGTTGAGACTATGCCCAGATGCCCCAAGTTCCCTGCAGAATGTAAATAAGTAGCCAACCTAAATTTACCCAGAATGCAGTATATTATTTTCACTTCCATTATTCTTGAGATATAATCCACATACTATAACGTTCACCTTTTTAACGTATACAACTAACTGGTTTATAGTATCTTCATAACTGTTACCACTATCTAATCCTCGGACACCATCGCTCGAAAAAGAAACTTTGCGTATAAACAATCACTCCCCATTTCTCCTGCCACCTATCTCCTTTAACCGCTAATCTACTTTCTGCCTCTAAGCTCTGTCTATTCTAAGCATTTCATATAAATGGACTTATACAATATACAGTCTTTTGGGATTGGCTTTTTTACTTAGCATAATGTTTTTGAGGCTTGTCAAGTTGTTGCACATAGTGGTTCTTCATTCCTATTTATGTCCAAATATTCTATAGTTATATTTCATTTTGTCTATGCCTTTGTCTGCTGATGGACATATGAGTCGTTTTCTACTTTTCGACTATTATGGAGAATTTTGCTATGAACATTTTTGCACAAGTTTATGTGGACATTGACTATATTTTCAGTTCTCTTGAGTGTATACACAGGAGCGGAATTGCTAGGTCATATGGTAACACTATTCTTAACTTTTTGAGGAACCGGCTGGCTGTTTTCTAAAGTTTTACCTCTGTTATCATCCTTATTTTACTGATGGAGAGGGAAGGAGAGAAGAGAGATGACTTGCTCATATTCACCAGCTATGAAATGGCAGATAGAGGTATGGGGTGCTCAAGGAACAGAATCCTCTGCTCCCCTCAAAGCATTTCATCCATTCTTCAAAACTTTTAAAACCTTCTATGTGCCAGTCACTGTGTAGGTGCTGAAATTACCACTGAGAGCAAGACAGACATGGTCCCTGCCTTCTTGGGGACATAATTTAAAGGAAAAACAGACAGTAAGCAAAAAATTACAGTTTTGACCAGCATAATGGTGGAGTCTCTGAGGGGGCATTTGCTGGCTAAGCCTGTGCTTTGTATAGTGGTTAAGAAACTGGGCTTAGAGTCCATCTGCCCAGGTTCAAATCCCCACTCCCCACTTATTTTATTAGTCTCCAATCCTCTTGTGGAAAAGAATAGAGTAACGGTACCTACTTTAAGGATTATAGGGTGGAGTCAATGTATCAGAACCAATAAAACACTTAAAACCTGGTACTAGTGAGCTCAAAATAAGCACAAGCTGTTGAAATTGCTATTATACTGTCTACGTATGCCTTACTCATCATGCAAAGGTATAAATCCTGGTCTCTTCAACTTTCACCATCCCCACCCCACCCGGTTGTCCCATATACACACCTCTGACAGTGAGCAGAATTCCCACAGGGATCTGTTCCAATGCTCTGTGATTGACCTCGTCTGGCTTGGTACTCCAGTTAGAATCCCTGAATGCCAGGCTCCTCATTGCACAAGAGGGAAACGTGTGTGTGTGTGTGTGTGTGTGTGTGTGTGTGTGTGTGTGTGTGTTAGGACCTCACTCTGTCCTCAGGCTGGAATGTAGTGGCACAATCATGGTTCACCACAGCATGGACCTCCTGGGTACAGTCTCCTGGGTAATCTTTCTGCCTCAGCCTCCCAAGTAACTGGGACTACAAATGCACACCACCATGTCCAGCTAATTATTTTTATTTTTATTTTTTGTAGAGACGATGTCTTGGTCTGTTGCCCAAGCTGGTCTCAAACTCCTGGGCTTGAGCAATCCTCCCGCCTTGGCCTCCCAAAGTGCTAGGATTATAGGCATAAGCCACTGTGCCCGGCCCAGAAATGCTTTTTATATATTCATCATTTCTCCTTAACTAGACTGTCAGCTACTCGAAGCCAGGCCTCCTCATGCTTGTACCACTAAAAATTTGAGGCAAGAAAAATAAGGGGAGCCCATCTAGCAAAGTTGGGTGACAAGGCCCAAAGAGCACAGGCCTGGAGCCAGACAGCCCTGGGACCATCACCCCTGGTCTGCACCTATGGCTGCCTGACCTATGCAGCTTCCTGAGACTCACTCAGCCTCCTTCCACCATCTGTGAAATACAGGCAGAATCAGCTGCCTCTCAAAGCTGGTGAGGATCAGCAGCAACCTGCAGAAGTTGCTGGTGCATGCTGGGTACCTGGTACCTGGTAGTTATCTCTGTTCTTGTCACAGCAGTGCTGCTGAACAGCTGAAGCCCTGCCTGGGCAGCATGCTCAGCGGAGGCAGCAAAGCACAGGAAGTACACAAGGTCAAAAGCAAAACAAGCTCTCGGGAGACGTCCTCAGATCACTATCGTGTATGCTGGGTCAAATGGAACAGAATTTGCTGCTCGGGCATTTTCCTCTCCTAACCCCATAGACACTTCTTTTGCTATTTTTACTAAATGCAAACAAGAATAGAAAGCATTCATCTAACCGTATCCAGAGAATTAAGAAACCCCTACGAGCAGGGATTGTGTAATTTCCAAGCCACAAGTCCGAGAAATACTGTCTTTTTTTTTTTGAGTCAGAATCTCACTGTCACCCAGGCTGCAGTGCAGTGGTATGCTCACTGCCACCGCAGCCTTGACCTGCTGGACTCAGGTGATCCTTCCACCTCAACCTTCCAAGTAGCTAGAAATACAGGTGTGCACCACCATGCCCAGCTAATTTTTTTAAAACATTATTATAGAGATGAAGTCTTGCCAAGTTGCCCAAGTTGGTCTTGAACCCCTGGGTTTAGGCAATCCTCTTGCCTCCGCCTCCCAGAGTGCTGGGATTACAGGTGTGAGTCATTGCGTCCAGCAATACTGTCATTTTTAAGCTGCTCACTGTTCTTAAGAAATTTCCTGGGCTGGCTTTCTTGGGTTGGCTTTAACATGTTTTTGAGAGTTATGACAGAGGATACAAAAAAAAATTCCTCCTACTCGGTGACGCCCTGCAAAGGTGACCATATATTAGAAGATGCTTAATCTTCAGAAGCTGTGCAACAAATAATGACATATTCTCCTTTGAAAGGTGTCTTTTCTTCAAGTAGACTTCGTTAAGAATGCATTGCTTATTTGTATTAAAAGGGGCTCACATGCCAGGTGTGGCAGCATGTACCTGTAATACCAGCTGCATAAGAGGCTGAGGAGGGAGGATCTTTTGAGCCCAGGAGTTTGAGGCTGCAGTGAGTCATGATTGTGCCACTACATTCCATCCTGGACAACAGAGCATGGTCTTGTTTCAAAAACATTTTTTTAAACATCATTTTTAATAAAATAAAAGAGGGTCACAGAATTTTCCTAGTGCAATGATCAAGAATCCAAAAATAAAAGTGGCTTTCAAATTTTTCTATAAAAATTTCTATTTATTTATTTATTGACACAGGGTCCTGCTCTGTCACCCAGGCTAGAGTGCAGTGGCACAATCAGAGCTCACTGCAGCCTCAAACTCCTGGGTTCAAGCGATGCTCCCACCTTAGTTTCCTGAATAGCTGGGACTACAGGTGTGCACCACCACACCTGACTAATTTTTTTCTAATTTTCTGTAGAGAGAGGATCTTTTTATGTTTCTTAGGCTGGTCTTGAACTGGCCTCAAAGGATCCTCCCATCTCAGTCTCCCAAAGTGCTAGGATTACTAGCATGAACCACCACCTGGTCTCTTTGGCAATTCTAAGAGGCAGGGAGGGTCATTGTCCCTGAGCTTCTTGGGATATTGAAAAGAGGTTGTGGCAGCTCCCAATTCATCTCTATTCTTTATTTCAGAGGCATGTATAAGCCAGGGGAATTTTGTACAGAAAGAGACCCAAAATATAATTCTAGAATCAGAGAAATCTCACTGATTTTGGCAGAGGGGGAGCTGAAATTTGCCCTTACTTAGCCAACTCCTTCTGAGATAGGGCAAATGAATTGTGCAAACAGGATCAAGGGAGGGGATTTCTTAATGATTTAAGAGGACAGACTCTTCACTAATCAGTCTGTATTTTGCCGCAAATTAGTAACATTTGACCACAAAATTAAAAATTGGTTGGAGGGAGGAAGAGGGAGTTTGCTTCTCTTCAGTGGTGGCTAAAATTGGGCAATGAGAAAAGTTGAGAAGGGAAACAGAAACCAGAGAAGTGGAATGAACTAGCCCATGCTAAGCTGATATTAAGCAGAAACCAAGGAGACCCCAGAGAGAGAAGACTAGGGACAGAACTCGAGAAGTCACGCACTCCCAAGGACACTGAGTCCTGTCCATACCAGACGCCCCAGGACTCTGGCCCGGGTACTTAGTAATGTCAAATTTTCCAAATCAATAGTCAGAACCCAATAACAAGGGTTACAGCATGTATGAAAGGACTCAGAAAGCCCAGGGCCTCTGGCATAGCTCTCTTGAACCTCAACCCCGGATGCCTGAATCACTCCTGAGCCCTTAAGGTTGTGAATCAGTCAGGGTAGTGGTTCACGCCCATAATCCCAGCACTTTGGGAGGTTGAAGTGGGAGGATCACTTGAGCCCAGGAGTTCGAGACAACATAGACCCTGTCTCTACCAAAAACACCAAAAATTAGTTCGGCATGGTGGTGAGCACCTTGTAGTCCCAGCTATGTGGGAGGCTGACACAAGAGGATTGCTGGCGCTCAGGAGTTGGAGGCTGCAGAGCACCATGATCGTTCCATTGCACTCCAGACTGGGCAACAGAATATAACCCCAACTCAAAAGAAAAAAAAGATGTGGATCAGCTCTGACTCTGGTCACTAGAAGCACATTCCCCATCCTTTCCTCCTTGTTTATCGGCGGAGGCAGTAAGGAGATTGTGGGTGATCCTCCACTTATTTCCAGGAGACTCAACCCAAGAGCAGGCAGAGAAAAGAGTCTGTCCTGAGCTGCTTCAGTTCACGCTGAGAAGATACCACTTCCAGAAAGCCCAGGCACAAACTCCTCTGACTCACTTTGCTTTCAGATTTCAGCAAGGATGGACACTGTGGGGTCACTGTGGTTTGGTTCTTGTTAAGCCCTGAACCCTTTCTATGCCTGAGATGGAAGGTCTTAGACACAGAAGAGGTTAGAAGACAAGTCTTTATAAGTTCCCCAGGAGGAGGTGGTCACAGGTTAGGCTCCAGGGAGAAAGCCTGCTGGTCTCCTGCGTAGGAATCAAGAAGTCAGAGGAAGGATGAGAACTGTGAGTGGGCCCAAGGCCTCTGTCGCCTTTTGTACCCATGCTATTCTGTGTTTATTTCTACCAGTTAGTTTCCCCTGCACGATGTGGGCCCGGAAGTGTGGGCTGTCTTCCATCCCACTTCCTCCTCTCTGAAGGAGACAATGAAAGAGAGGGGAAAGAGCGTCAGACCAAGCCGGCAGGGACCTGTCAGCCACCTGCTGAGCCATGGATCGTGGGGAATTCATTCTACCTCTCTAGCTTGCTTGTTTTCCAAATATGGGGATAAGAGAGAACCCCTGCAATGGTGTGCAGAATTTGGACGATACATGAGCATTCTCCCTGGGAGAAGGCTTTACTGCTTTCACCAGTGGCTAAAATTTCCCCAACCCCAAGAGGAAAGAAGATCAAGTCTAAAGGCCCTGTTCTCTGGCTCTGGGCAGCATGGTGGCCATTTCTTGGGTGTGTCATTTGACAAGGTCTGATGTCAGCTCTTACCTCACTCCCCTCCCACTCACAGCTCAAACATCTCAGATATCTTGGACCCCTGCTGCCCACAATTAATACTCTTTTTGCTTTGACAAAGTCTTGTATATGGCTGCTGGACTGAAAGGTCAAGTTCCTCTGTGGAGGTACCACCATCTTTCACCAACTAGTCATCAGTGTGCCGACCCTAGGGAGCAGGGGTGTAGACCCAAGGACACTGATGTGAGCTGAGCAGCTAAGACTCTTCTGTATCTAAGGCCTTCCTCCTCAAGCAGGGAAAGATTCAGGACTTTAACAAGAACCAAACCACAGTGATCTCACAGCGTCCATCCTCTCTGAAATCCAAAAGCAAAGTGGACCAGAGTCATTTGCACCCGGACTTCCTGGAAGTGGTGTCCTCTCAGCATGAGTCAAGCAACCCAGCATAGACTCCTCCAACTCTTTCCTGCTTCTTGGTCCCACGGAGCAGTCTTGGCTACACGGAGCCTCACAACAGACAACCCAGGGTGGGTGTGAAAGTGTGGTAGCCTCATCTGAAGTTAGTGTGTTTGTTTTTGGTCTGCGCTGCACAACCATACCAACTCCAGCTTCAAACCTTGATAAGGTTTTCATCTCTTCTGACTCTGAGTTCTTAACTCTGATATTCTCACCAGACCACGGGCTCCCTGCGGGCAGGGACTGTGTCTGGGTCAGGGATGTCTGCAGAGGGCGAGAGTCTGCCGAATTGAAAGGGCTCTAAAAGAGCACCAGTGAGAATCTGTGTGTCTCCTGGTTCCTCTCCCTGGCCGAAATACCAATAACTGGGGCAAGAGGGAATGGTAAGTGGGTAGCATGGAGCCAGTGTCAACAAGCACCCGGCCAAGGCTTGAGAAACGACTGCCCTCTTCCAGCCCAAGTTTTTCTCATCGCCTCATGTTGGGGTTGCCCCCTCCCCAGTGGGTTGATAAGAAAGAAAAGAAAGTCCCATCCTCCTCCTCCTCCAGAAAGGCCAAGGAGCACTTCTGCCAATAAACAGGAACCGAATGAGTGGGGGCGTGCCCACCCCAAGAGGGAGGTCAGACAGCCCCTAACCGTGAGTGGTGTGACCTTTGCCTGCAGGCCACACAGGACAAGAGAAGGAATTACTGCTTCTATTCCTTGCTACTTGGTCTCCTCTGGGAGCCATGAGGAACCTCCTCTGAATGATTCTTGCCTTCTAAAGACCTTCACTTTGATCAGGGACACCTTTGGCCATTTGGGGAAGACTGTGGAACCCCTTCTCAAATACTGTTTTAAAATACATCTAAGATACATAGGATTTCAACTGAAACAATTATATTGAATACCGGTCATCCAAATTTTTTTTTAATTGTGATATGGTAATATATGAAGGGGGATTCCCCCAAAAAGTGAAATAAATTTTTGAAGAGCAGATCCCTTGTAGTACAGGCTTCCCCCTAAGTGAGTGTTCCAGGAACCCACTGGCATCAGTGTACCAGCTAGCATTGTTGTGAGAGGCCGTGTTTGGCTTCAGTGAATTTTTTTTTTTTTTTTTGAGTGGGAGTCTCACTCTATCGCCCAGACTGGAGTGCAGTGGCCGCTCCCGGCCACCGCAGCCTCGACCTGCTGGGCTCCAGCGATCCTTCCGCCTCAGCCTTCCAAGGAGCCGGAATTACAGGCGCGCTCTACCACGCCCGGCTGATTTTTTAATTTATTGTAGAGATGAGGTCTCGCTGCCCAGTCGGGTCTCGAACCCACGGGCTCACGCAATCCACTCACCTCAGCCTCCCAAAGGCGCGGGATTACAGGCTGAGCCACCTAGCCTGGCTTTCAGTGAATTTTGGGGGAATTCTTTCAACACGTTTGCCTGTTTCATGATGGGTGATTTATGAGTGCATTTGCCCACACCACACTGTGTTCAGCAGTTTTGACCAAAACCAGTGTGACCCCTGTGCCTCACCCTCCCCATTCACCTGATCTCACGCCAAGTGACTTTTTTTTGTTCCTCCAATGAAAAAAGTCCTCAAAGGGAAATGTTTTGCCAATGTGGAAGAGGTGAAACAGAAAATGCCAGAAGCACTAGAAGACATAAAAATTGACAAATCTAATAATTGTTTTGAGCATTGCAAAAAGCATCTCAATAGGTGTTTTGTGCCAGGTAAGGTGGCTCACACCTATACTCCCTGCACTTTGGGAGGCCAAGAAGGGAAGATTGCTTGAGCCCAGGAGTTCAAGACCAACCTGGGCAACATAGCAAAGCCTCATCTCTAGAAAAAGTAAAAACAAAACAACAACAAAAAAAAATTAGCTGGGCATGGTGGTGCGAGTCTGGAATCCTTGCTACTCAGGGTGCTGAGGTGGAAGGATCACCTGAGTCCAAGAGGTTGAAGCTGCCATGAGCCATGATTGCTGTGATCATAAGAAAAAATAATTAAACAAATAAAGCAACAACAACAAGAAAGAGGTGTATTGCATCAAATGGAGAGTGACTGAAGTTTAAACATGTAAGAATAAATACAAAATTTTTATAAATAAATTCTGGATTTTTTTTTTTTCTTTTTGAGTTGGAGTCTCACTCTGTCGCCCAGACTGGAGTGCAGTGGCCGCTCCCGGCCACTGCAGCCTCGACCTGCTGGGCTCTGGCGATCCTTCCGCCTCAGTCTTCCAAGTAGCTAGAACTACAGGCGTGCACTACCACGCCCAGCTAATTTTTTGATTTATTAGAGATGAAGTCTCGCCAAGTTGCCCAGGCAGATCTCGAACCCGCAGGTGCAGGCAATCCACTCACCTCAGTCTCCCAAAAGCGTGGGATTACAGGCTGAGCCACCAAGCCCAGCCAGATTTTTTTTCATATGTGCATCTCCACTAATGCATTAAATATAATCTAGACATAATCTAATAATTACTTTACTTTTGACATTGAGATGTGCTTAAGTGATATTTCAAGATACCCACAACAACCATAAAGTGATATGAAAATATCTGTGATTTCTATGGGCGACAAAATCACCAATACTGGATACACTAATGTGGTTTGACACCTGCCTCCATAATGGAAGTAAACAATTTCAGCTGGAGGTTAGTGAAAATTAAGGTGTAAATTATTCCCATTCAAATTCACAGGCTCCTTCAAATTCTGTGGAGCTACAGGGTTAAGAATCCTTAGTCTGGTTTATCCTGTAATCCCAGGACTTTGGGAGACTGAGGTGAGTGGATTGCCTTAGCCGGCGGTTTCGAGACCAGCTCGGGCAATTTGGTGAGACCTCGACTCTACAATAACCAAAAAATTAGCTGGGCGTGGTAATGCACACCTGTAGTTCCGGCTACTTGGAAGGCTGAGGTGGAAGGATCACAGGTCGACTATGGGGTGGCTGTGAGTGTGCCACTGCACTCCAGCCTGAGCTACAAAGTGAGATTCCAACTCAAAAAAAAAAAAAAGAAGCATCCTTAGCCTGGACCCTTCTGCAATACTGGACCAACTTCTAGAGCCGCATTCTCAAGTCCTGCCACACGAGTATCACCAGGTGAGGGGATGCTGGCCCCACCCTGACCACCTTGTATGGAAATTCCTAAGGATGGGCTCCTGACATCGCATGTTTTTAAAAATTCTCGGAGATTTTAGATTCCATAATGCAGCCAGAGTGAAGAGCCAGCAGCTAGGAGAGTGAGCCCCACTGGGTAAGAGGGCCGGATGTTCCAGCAAGCCTCAACTTTGCTCTCGGGACAAGTCGGAGCATCACTGCTCATCAAGACTTCACTGGCTGGGCTGGCCTGGCCCAGCTTTGTACTGGGCACAGGAAACACTACAGGGGCCATCCCTGACCCACTCTCTTCCAGGCCCTGGGTGCTTCTGAGGTTGGGCTCTTTAAGCTGTTAGGGTTGTGTTCTCTCTCTCTTCTGAGCACCACACTGCTATGGAGCCACAGCCCCTCCCCACCTTCTCACCCCCAGGGGCACCACTTATACTATGTTCTATGAAAATGATGCCCCCTGGAGTTGTGCAAGGAGGTGGCGCTGCCCACCCCAATCCAATTAGAGGGTAAACTTTGAGGGCAGGCTCTGTGTTCAGGTCTACTCCCCCAGCTCTAAGGAATTCCTTTCTGTTCTCTGCATCTCAGTTCCCCCATAGGGGATGGTACAAGGAAATCCCTGTGCCGGGCTCGTCCAGCAGAAGCATTTAGGATTCTTCTCCACAACCATTCACTTGTTTATTCATTTCCGTCCACACATATTTTATTGAATACCTACTTGTAAGTCAGGCATTTTTCTAGGAATGAAAGACCTCCGGCTCCCTGGAACTTACAATTTAGTAGGATGGGGGTGGGCTTGAGAGAGACACTTCATAACACATAATGCGTGAAGAAATTATACAGCATGCCATGGGGGAAATGGGCAAAGTGAGGAGAATGGGCAGCTGGAAGTGAGACGTGCCCTTGTCAATAAGGTGGTCAGAGGAGCTCAGCCAAGACAGTTACACTTGGAAGTGAAAAAGTAAGCAAGGTAGAAAGTCCACCCGCCTGCCCCCAGAGGCCAAGAGCCTGGGGGCTACTTGTCCCCTTCCAGAGGGAAGCACTAGCCAGCCTCATACCCTGGGGAGTCAGCCTGGGCATGGAGACTCATGCCTGTACTCTCAGTACTTTGGGAGGCTGAGGAAGGAGGTGAGGAGTTCCAGACCACCCTAAGCAACATAATGAGATCCCATCTCTACAAAATAAAATAAAATTTATAAAATTAGTGGATGTGGTGGCACACACCTGTAGCCCCAGCTACACGGGAAGCTGAGGATCTCTTAAGCCCAGAGTTCAAGCCTGCAGTGAGTTATGCTTGTGCCTGCTCTCCAGTCTGGACAACAAAAAGAGACCCTGATTCTAAAAAATTAGCGAACAACAACAGCAAACTCTGGAGAGTCAGAGTAAAAAGTCTCAGGCACAGCCCTGAGAGAAACAAGGAAGAAACGGGGGAAGGGGCTTTAGGACCTTGAGCTTCAGGAGCCAGGAGCAAAGAAAAGACGTAATTCTGTTTTTATTGTCTAGAAAAGACAATGACAATGGCATTGGACTGCTGCAGTGAGAGCCAGAGCTAACTGGGCCTCCACCCCAGCCAAACAATGGGGGAAGTGGAGCCAGAGGAAGTGAAACCCATGAACTAGACGCCTTGGAAGGCCCCTCCCCACCGCCATCACCATCCCCACCCGAGACCAGCAGCTCTGGGCCAGGGGCCGGATACCCAGCTTCCAGCCTGGGCCACCTCACTCCTCCATCCCGGCTCCTCTGTGGGCAACCCACACCATCTGTCCTTTTCCTGTGTTCCTTGAACTCATCAAAGACATTCCTACCTCGAGGCTCGGTACTTGCTCTAGTCTCTGAGCTGAATCTCTACCCCAGATGCTCCTGTGACTCAGTGTCACCTCAGAGTAGTGTCTTCCCTGCCATCCTTTCCTATAAGAAATAGCCCACCACCTCCATCATCTTGTTCTTTTCTATCCCCCTATCCTACACACAACCCAACATCATATCCTATACCTATCGATGCATTATCTGCCTCCATCACTAGGATGTGAAAGCTCCATGGAGGCAAAGGCTGTATCATGCTCATCACGGTGTCCCTAGAGTTAGACCAGTGCCCGGCACACATAAGCACTCTGTTCTGCCCGTATTTCTTAGAAGACTCTGGGGAAATTACCTAAGCAGTAACCAGACTGACCATGTGGCTCCTTGAGCCATGGTCACCATGTTTCCTGGCCTTGACCCCCTCCCCTACCTTGGGGAAGTGAATCTTCTCTCTCTCTCTCTCTCTCTCTCATTTACTTTTTAAATAAGCTATATTTTTCTTTTTTTTTCTTTTTTTTTGAGTTGGAGTCTCACTCTGTCGCCCAGACTGGAGTGCAGTGGCCGCTCCCGGCCACCGCGGCCTCGACCTGCTGGGCTCCGGCGATCCTTCCGCCTCAGCCTTCCGAGTAGCCAGAATTACAGGCATGCGCCACCACGCCCGGCTGATTATTTGATTTATTGTAGAGATGAGGTCTCGCTGCCCAGGTGGGTCTTGAACCCGCGGGCTCAGGCAATCCACTCACCTCAGCCTCCCAAAGGCGCAGGATTACAGGCTGAGTCACCAAGCCCAGCTATTAAGCTATATTTTTCAATCTAAAAAAAAAGAAATATCTTTCTCGCAAAATATACTCATCAGTTGTACTGGGTTGACAATGTCTTCTCAAAATTCATGTCCACTAGAACCTCAGAATGTGATTTTACTTGGAAAGAGTTTCTTTCTAGATGCAAACAAGTTAAAATGAGGCAATCCTGGATGAGGTCCTACCCCACTGACTGGTGGACCAGGAAGAGGGAAACTTGGACACAGAGGAAAGAGGATGTGAGACGGAAAATGTCATGTGACCGTGGGGGCAAAGATTGGGGTGACATGTCTACAAGCCAGGGAGCCACGGATCGCCAACCACCAGAAGCTAGGAAAAGGGAAGGAAAAACCTTCTTGAGAGCCTCTAGAGGGAGCGTGGTCCCGCTGACATGCAGATTATGGACATCTGGCCTCCAGAACTGTAAGAGAACGTCGTTGTAAGCCGTCTGGTTTGTGGCACTTTGTTGGCACAGCTCTGGGAAAATAGTACACCAATGTTACCTGGAACTTGAGTCTCACGAGTGGCCAAAGATGAGTCACTTGATTTGCTAGGTGTCCATCCCTGGAAGGACCTGAAAATATTAAACATTAGGCATGCCCTTGCCCTCAAAGTGCTTTTTTTTTTTTTTTGAGGTGGGGTCTCACTCCGTCACCCAGACTGGAGGGCAGTGGCTACTCCTGGCCACCGCAGCCTCGACCTGCTGGGCTCTGGCAATCCTTCCGCCTCAGCCTTCCAAGTAGCTGGAACTACAGGCGCGCGCTACCACGCCAGGCTCATTTTGATTTATTGTAGAGATGAAGTCTCGCCAAGTTGCCCAGGCGGGTCTCGAACCCGCGGGTTCGGGCAATCCACTCACCTCAGCCTCCCAAAGGTGCGGGATTACAGGCTGAGCCACCGAACCCTGCTTTTTTTTTTTTTAAAGATACTGTCTTAGCCAGGCTCGGTGGCTCAGCCTGTAAACCTGCACCTTGGGAGGCTGAGGTGAGAGGATTGCCTGAGCCCGCGGGTTCGAGACCCGCCTGGGCAGCTTGTGAGACCTCATCTCTACAATAAATCAAAAAAGTAGCCAGGTGTGGTAGCACGCGCCTGTAATTCCAGCTACTCGGAAGGCTGAGGCGGAAGGATCGCCAGAGCCCAGCAGGTCGAGGCTGCGGTGACTACGAGTGGCCACTGCACTCCAGTCTGGGCGACAGAGTGAGACTTCAACTCAAAAAAAAAAAAAAAAAAAAAGATACTGTCTTGCTATGTTTCCCAGGCTGACCTCAAACTCCTGGGATCAAGCGATCCTCCCACCTCAGCCTCCTGAGTAGCTGGGACTGCAGGTGAGGGCTACCATGCCTGACTTGGAGGTTTCGATCTTGTTGGGAAAACACAACTTACAGCTTATTCTTGCAAAGATCTCCCTGCCCTTTCTCGTAACTGCATCTTCCAGAAAGAGGAAGTGCTGGGGTTTCAGTGAAAGGACAGTGCTGACTGAGAGGACAGGGCCGTGAGTCCCCCACCTACAGGGTGTCATCACAGGTAGTGCGGTCCAGCCCATACGTGATGCCAGTCATGTATTGCATTTCAAATGTTCCAGCCACAGTTCTGAAAAGTAGAAATAAACAGGTGAAGTTAATTTTAATAAAATATTTTATTTAACCCCAAATATTCGATTTATCTTTTAACATATAACCAATATACAAATTATTTATAAGATATTTTATGGTCTTCTCTCCTACTAAGTCTTGAAAATCCAGTGTCACTTCGTGTTTACTGCACCTCTCAGTTCAGACCAGTCACACCACTCGTGCTCAGTGGCCTTATGTGGCTGGAGGCTGCCACTCTGGATGGTGCAGAGGCTTCCAGATGGACTAGCGGTGTTTAACACGGGCCTGTGGATTCCTAGGACTTTGTGACTCATATTTGGGAAGTCCCTTGACTTTCCTGAAATTGTTAGCCAAAAAATTGGGGTGCGTGTTTTTTTATTCCTTTCGAAGAGGATTGATGGTTTCGGATTGTCAAAGAGGTCTGGATTCCCCCAAAAAGTCAGGACCCCTGCAGTGGGCACAGACTTGTGGACTGAAGAGGGTGACCAACTCCTTTAATTTTGCAGTACAAGAGTCTGCGGCAGCGCCGGGCAGGGTGCCTTCCTCAAGGGGCGGCAGTGGCTTGGCTGCACTAAAAGTCATGCTCAAGATTTCCCCAGTTCCCCTCCGCCCACCCCCAGCCCTGGAGAGCAGCTGAGATGCTTGGGTGACATCAGCAGGAGGAGGACGTGGGGGGAGCTGAAATCAGTGAGCAGCCGTTTCCACCGCACCTACGAGAGAATGCAGTTCTCACAGAAGTTTCCCCGGAAGACACACAACTTCCTCTTGTCTGCTCTTCCCCATCTGACTCATCATGAGCTTGCCATTGGCGAGAATCTCCATCCTGCCACTCAGAGAGATGCTCCCGGGAGAAGCCCTTCACTCAGGGTGAACCTGTGGGTGAAGGCTCTTTACAAGGAGGTCCCCAAACCTGGCTGGTCACCAGAATCACTTGAGAGGGGTGGGAAGAATGTTGAAAATGTGGATGCCTGGACCCCAGACCCAGAAACCTGAATCTCTGGGGAAAGGCCCCAGGAATTCTCTGCTATTAATAGGTTCTCCTGGTCCTCCTACTTGTGTCCGCCTTTGGGTTTGTTTAGGGTGTTTTCTTTTTTCTTTTTCTGAGTTGGAGTCTCATTCTGTCACCCAGGCTGAAGTGCAGTGGCTGCATGCTCACAGCCACCCCAGCGTCAGCCTCCTGGGCCCCAGCGATCCTTTCGCCTCAGCCTTCCAAGTAGCCAGAACTACAGGCAGGTGCTACCACGCCCAACTATTTTTTATTTTATTGTAGAGACAAGGTCTCGCCAAGTTGTCCGGGCTGGGTCTTGAACTCGCAGGCTCAGGCGATCCACTCACCTCGGCCTCCCAAAGTGCTGGGACTACAGGCTGAGCCACCGAGCCCGGCCTGTTTAGGGTGTTTTCTAAGGAAGGTGGCCTGGCTGAGTGAGAGCTGGGCCCTGCAGTCATCCGAGTTTTGAAGCCAGACTCCTGCTCCTTCCTAGCTCTGCGACCTTCGACAAGTTTCCTTTAATCTTGGGTCTCCGTGTCCCTACATAAAAAGAAAGAATATGAGATTAAATTGTTTGCAGGCCCAGGGCTCTTGTCCTCGTAGATGCCAGTCCTCTGGGCCCATTCTCTGCTCCCCGCCAACCCAGCTTTCTCCTCAGTCCCCACTCACCTCATCTAACAGGGACCTGCGGTCTAGTGGTTTGACAAGTAGCTAAATGTTTCAAGTCAGCACATTTTAGGCCAAGATTCTTCCTACAGTTCCTCCCAAGATGCAAGATAAACATATTTATCTTTTAACATATAATCAATAACTCCTGTGGAGTTATTTTCCCCAATTGGTGGAAAAAGAAGATTCCTACAACCCATTTCAGAGTCTTGACATGATCCCAAGTAAGATCACAGTCCAGTTTCTCTTCTTCCTGCAACATGGACATTTAATGGTGACTCTGCAGATTTCTCGTGAAGCCCATGGCTGGGATGCTGTGACTTTCGTGGGACAGAAATGCAAATGTTGACCATCAGCTACCTCACTTAGAGAAGATAGTTTGAAAAGCTCACAAATTCCTAAGTAACAAATTGTTTCCAAAAGTCCTATATTGGATTCTTCCTGAAGATCCCCAAGGAAGGCAACAAGAGAGACAAGCCAGATATCTCCCGACCTTCCAGTGCCAGGTAGCTGATGGGGGAGAAGGGAGCAGTCCTAGCAGCCTTGGCCTCCAGGACATCCTGACCTCCACACCCTCTGCCCCTTCTCCCTTCCATGGACCTCCACTCCAAGCAGGCCAGGCTCCTTCTGGTGCCTGAACACCCATAGGCCATGCCAGCCTGAGTCCTTGCCATCACACATGGTTCCTTTTCCTTCCTGTCCCCTTATCCTTCAAGTCCTGCCTCCTCTGTGACATTTCCAGGACTGTTTTGCAAGTTCCCTCCTCTGAGTTCCCAAAGCCTGGATTGCCTGCACCTCTTTTTTAAATTTTTTTGAATCAGAATCTCACTCAGTTTCCCAGGCTGGAGGGCAGTGGCACAATCACTGCTCATCACAACCTTGACCTGAGACAGTCCTTCTGTCCCAAGTAGCTGGAACTACAGGTGCACACCACCACACCTGGCTAATATTTGATTTTTCTGTAGAGACGAGGTCTTGCTATTTTGCCTAGACTGGTCTAGAACTCTTGAGCTCAGACAAGCCTCTCACCTCGGCCTCCCAAAGTGCTGGGTTTATGGGCATGAGCCACCACGCCCAGCCTGCACCTCCTTCTTGACCCCATTCCTGGAAGTTGGAAGCGTGAGTTCCCAGGCAGGGTCTTGCACAAAAGAAGTACTTGCTAAAGCTTTACTGCGTGCTGGGTTGGATATGCTGAACCAGGAGTGGAAGTGGAAATTCCAATCAACTCAGGGTTGAGACAGTTATATAAGCCCAAGCACGGGGCCTGCACATCTCCTGTTGAGGTCAAGTCCCATTGAACCTGAAGTTGCAAAAGAGAGGAAACTAGTGTTGCTACAGAACAGCCTCACCACAGAGCAACACATCTTGTTTGTCATCTGCGTGACGCCTTTGGTTTCAGAAACACATCTCTGTTGCGAGATAAGTTCTCTGGGCCAGGAACCAGGTCTTCTCTATTGGGTCAGCTGAAGACAGCAAGGGATGGGCCTCCACCAAGGGTCAGGAGCCCCACACGTTCAGAAAGTTTCCCACCAACAGTCTTCCCTTCAGCAAAATGAATCACAAGGTCAAGAAAGAAGCATAGTGAAGAGGACGAAGATCTCCTGAGCCTGTTTAATTTCATGGACAATAGTATTGAATTATGTACCTGATCCAGTTTCTGTTTTCTCATTGGATACTAGGAGGCTCAGAGCAAATCCTGTGATCCACTAAAGTGAGGGTGTCCATTTCTGCATTTCTTGGCTGGCTCCATTTTATGCTCATATCTTTATTTCTTCTCTATTTGTCGCATCAACCGGCTGAAATTTGCCTTAAGTCTCATTCAGAATAAGAAGGAAGGTAAGAGAAAGAGGGAAAAGGTGGTCTTTGCCCTTTAGTATTCAAAAGTAGATGAATACGGAAATAAATGACAATAATAGAAATCATATTGTAGAAGTTAACATTTATTTAGCACTCACGCAACTGACAGGGGTGTGCATCATCTCACTAAATTCTCCAACAACCCCACCAGTACAAGTCCAGAACTAATATTTGCACCCACATTAGTGCTACAGGAGAGGAAAGAGAAGCTGAGAGAGGTGAAGTCGCGAGGCCAGCATCATACCACTGGAAAGGGTATGGCTGGGACACGAGTCCAGCTCTGGGGGGTGCCAAGAGCTCACTGGCACCACATCTGCACAACGAGTTAGGGGCAGAAGATGGAGGTGCCACAGTGAGTCACAGAGTCTGTGGAGTTAAGGGTTGGCGAGCTTTCTTCTATCCGACCAGGTCTAGAAATGCCAATGTCTTTCACTCAAATGGAGAAAAGGCTTCATAGTGCCTTGGTTGTAAATGATAAATAGCTAAGATATTAAGAAGGCTGTGGATTCCAACACTTTTTTTTTTTCCTTTTTAGAGACAGGGTCTCTCTCTGTTGCTCAGACTGAAGTTTGGTGGTGCAGTCATAGTCCATTGATGCTTCAACCTCCTGGGCTCAAGTGATCCTCCCATCTCAGCATCATTGGGCACAACCACAGCTGACTAATTTTTTTTTTTTTTTTGGACAGGGCTTCACTCCCTTGTCTAGGCGAGAGTGTAGTGACACGATCTTGGCTCACTGCAGCCTCAAACTCCTGGGCTCAAGTGATCCTCCTGCCTCAGCTTCCCAAGAAGCTGGAACTATAGGCATGGGCCACCACACCCAGCTAATTTTTCCATTTTTTGTAGAGACAAGGTCTCACTGTGTTACTCAGGCTGGTCTCGAATTCCTGGCCTCAAACAATCCTCCCACCTCAACCTTCCAAAGTGCTGGAATTACAGGTGTCTGGCCATGCCTGGCCCAATATTTTATTTTTTTACTTTTGTAGAGACAGAGTCTCACTATATTGCCCAGACTAGGTTCAAACCCCTAGCATCAAGCAATCCTCCAACCTCAGCCTCCCAAAGCCCTGGGATTACAAGTGTGAGCCATCATGCTCAGTCAATGTGGGTCCCCATTCAAATGCTCCTTACTACCCTTCAAACCAGGCCTCAAGGATAATACTAAACTGAACATTCCCGGAGAGTAAGGACTATGTCCTGTTCCCTGCTGGATCCCCAGGACCCATCATGGTGCCTGGCACAAAGCAGGCCCTCCATAATACCTGCTGAACTAACAAAGGCATGAACAGGCTCACAGATGCTTCATGATCATGGCTGGCACTGCGCAGATGAAGGGAGTTAGACACAAAGCCTCACAAAAGTATTCTGATCACACACATAATGCACACACACAGACACACACAGATCCTATGTGTCCCTCTCTGGAGGCACCTGCTTTTTCCATTAGAACATTGCTCACATCAGTGGTGTACAGTTTTTCAAGTTTCAATGAAAAGGAAAAAATAGCCAGGTGTGATGGCTCACATCTGTAATCCCAGCACTTTTGGAGGCCGAGGAGGGAGTATTACTTGAGTCCAGGAGTTCAAGACCAGCCTAGGCAACATGGCAAGACCTCACCACTACAAAAATTCAGGAGGCAGCCGGGCTCGGTGGCTCAGCCTGTAATCCCACGCCTTTGGGAGGCTGAGGTGAGTGGATTGCCTGAGCCCGAGGGTTCGAGACCCGCCTGGGCAGGCGAGACCTCATCTCTACAATAAATCAAAATATTAGCCGGTCGTGGTGGCGCGCGCCTGTAATTCCGGCTACTTGGAAGCCTGAGGCGGAAGGATCACCGGAGCACAGCAGGTCGAGGCTGCGGTGGCCGGGAGCGGCCACTGCACTCCAGTCTGGGCGACAGAGTGAGACTCCAACTCAAAAAAAAAAAAAAAAAAATTCAGGAGGCTGAAGTGGAAGAATTGCTTGAGCCCAGAAGGTTGAGGCTGCAGTGAGCCATGATTGTGCCATTGTATTTCAGCCTGGACAACAGAGTGTGAGATCCCAACTCAGAAAAGAAAAGAAAAGAAACTGATAGTATCCTGGCTACTTTATACACAGAAGTAACAAAATCAAAACAGGTCTGCATACAGGGTGAGGCAAAAGATTCAAGGGGCTTAAGCAGACAATTCATGCCTATATGGCTGGAACACTGATTTCCACCAGCAGGAAAAACCCGTGCCGACATGGAGTCGGTAAGACACGGGGTTGGCCCAGAGGTACCCCTCCCCGGCAAGGCCACGGAGTCTCTAATGTTTGGCTTGGCTGAGTACCAGATTACCCCTCAAGGCAAATAAATCCAGGCACTGTCAGCAGTTGGAAGCAGAATAAGGTTGTGAGATCCCACCTCAGGCCCTAGAGTAGTCAGAGTCCTCCAGAAAAAACAGAGAGATTTATTTGAAGGAATTGGCTCACACTATGGCAGGGACTGGCAAGTTTGAAATCTGCAGGGAAGGCTAGAAGGCTGGAAATTCTAGCAGGAATTGGAGTTGAAATTGCCATCTTGAGGCTAAAGGCAGTCTGGAGACAGAACTCCTTCCTCCTCGGGGACCTCACTCTATTTTTTAAAGGCCTTCTACTGATTGGGTGAAGTCCGCCCACATTATGGAAGGTAATCTGCTTTACTTAAAGTTACTGACTTAACTGTTAGTCTCATCCAAAAATACGCTCACAGCAACATCTAGAATAACACTTGACCAAACAGTGGGGCACCATAGCCAAACTGACACATAAAATTAACCATCAGAGGCATTTCTTGGCTTTGGACCTGGCCTGGGTGAGACACTGCTTCATAAAGGTGTCCAGACTGGGCACAGTGGCTCAAGCCTGTAATCCCAGCACTTTGGGAGACCGAGGCAAGAGGATTGCCTGAGTCCAGGGGTTCGAGACCAGCCTGGGCAACTTGATGAGACCTTTTCTCTACAATAAATAAAATAAGCCGGGCGTGGTAGCGCACACCTGTAGTTCCAGCTACTTGGAAGGCTGAGGCGGAAGGATCACCGGAGCCCAGCAGATCAAGTCTGCGATGACCATGAACATGCCACTGCACTCCAGCCTGGGTGACAGAGTGAGACTTCAACTCAAAAATAAAAATAAAATAAAGGTGTCGGAGAGGCAGACACAAGCATTAGGCACAGTCTGGTGTATGGTGTGTGGGCTCAGATCTAACGGGGGGCCTAGCAGTGGCATATAAAGGGAATCTCAGCCTCTGGATTCCCACATGTGTGTCAGCGGCAGCTGAGCCACCTTTTCAACCAGGGGCTGCATTCCTCTAGTTGGCTCAGAGAGCAGCCTGGCACGGACACATCTTGTGCCCTGTTCCTCCGGGCATCACAGAAGCTTCTGTCTAAATGGCCTGACCACAAGGTCGTTCATGAGCTCCCCCTTGAGGGCAGCACCGCTAATGCACTAGCTGAGGGAGACCGGATTGTGTCTGGAGAAAGGACAGCTCCAGTGACCTCTGTGTCCTTCGACAACCTACCGGAAGAGTCAGGACCTCAGATGCATCCATCCAAGAAAGTCTTGCAGGTCACCAAGAGGTCTTCTGCAGAGAGTCCATGTTGTATGACAAGGTTAAATCCCAAACAACACTAATTATAGCAAAAGTACCCGTAAAGGGAGACAATTCCCAAGAATTAGCATCTATATAGGTTCCCAGATCTCTACTATCCAATAGTCTCTCTTGCCCAGACTGGGATGCAGTGGCACAATCACAGCTCACTGCAGCCTCAGCCTCCTGAGTTCAGGTGATTCTTCCAACTCAGCCTCCTGAGTAGTAAGGACTATAGGTGTGCACCACCACACCTGGTAGGTTTTTTGTTTTGTTTTTTGTTTGTAGAGCCGAGGTCTTGCTATGTTGCCCAGGTTGGTCTTGGACTCCTGGCCTCAAGCAATCCTCCCGCCTAGGACTCCCAAAGTGCTGGGATAGCAGGTGTGAGCTACCATGACTGGTCCTTTCTTAAGTTTACATTTTTTTTGCGCCATTGCTTTCCTAGACTCTGGTGTGGCCATGTGCCCTTTGAGCTGTGGCTACTGCCATGTTTCCTAAGCTCTGCCCCCTCTCCTGCCTTGGAGAGGTGAATCCTCTCTCTCTCTCTCTCTCTCTTTCTCTCTCACTTACTTTCTAAATAAACTGTATTTTCTAATCTAAAAAGAATTTTTTTTTCAGGTATTTTAGGGCAGTGCCAATGGCTGAAGACAGATATCCACTATCCAATAGTCTTCAGCCATTGACACTGTCCTAAAAAAACTGGGAAAAGATTTTTTTAGATTAGAAAATATAGTTTATTTAGAAAGTAAGTGAGAGGGCTGGGGCTTCAAGATGCCACCCCTGCCCCCACAGGGCTGACATTCTCAGTCCTTACATCTTTCGTTTCCATCTGTGAACATGCCTCTCCCAAATCTTTTTTTTTTTTAGAGTTGGAGTCTCACTCTGTCACCCAGGCTGGAGTGCAGTAGCATGCTCACGGACACTCCAGCATCAACCGGCTGGGCTCTGGCGATTCTTCTGCCTTAGCCTTCCAAGTAGCCGGAACTATAGGCACGTGCTACTGTGCCCGGCTAATTTTTTTGATTTATTGTAGAGACGAGGTCTCGCCAAGTTGCCCAAGCTGGTCTCGATCTCGTGGCCTCAGGCAATCCACTCACCTTGGCCTCCCAAAGTGCTGGGATTACAGGCGGAGCCACCAAGCCCAGCCTCTCCCAAATCTTCATCTCCATTGACTCCCGACCCAGAGCTCCAGCCCAGCTCCTCCACTTGGGTGGCCCCTCGTCAGCTCATACTCACCATGACCCACCCAAACTTTCTGAACCCCCACACCAACTCCTGCCCTCTCCACCCCTGTTGTTGCCAGTGACACCCCTATTCACCCCATCGTACCAACCCCAAACACAGTAACCACAGAAACAGATTCCATCTACTGAGTGCTAAACATGTTTCCAGCATGCAGATTGTCTAACCAATTAATTAATTTTTATTTTGAGTCGCTGTCTCTCTCTGTCGCCCAGGCTGGAACGCACACTCATGGCCACTGCAGTCTCAACCTTCTGGGCGCAGGAGATCCTTCTGTCTCAACCTCCCAAGTAGTTGGGACTACAGGAGCACGCTACCACACCCAGTTCGTTTTTTTATTTTTATTTTATTTTATTTTTTTGAGTTGGAGTCTCACTCTGTCGCCCAGACTGGAGTGCAGTGGCATGCTCCTGGCCACCGCAGCCCCGACCCGCTGGTGGGCCGAGGGCCAAGAATGTCAGACCCGATCCTTCTGCCTCAGCCGTCCAAGTAGCCGGAACTACAGGTGCGTGCTACCATGCCCGGCTAATTTTTCTTTTTTTTTTTTAATTGTAGAGATGAGGTCTTGCCAAGTTGCCCAGGCAGGTCTCAAACCCACAGGCTCAGGCAATCCACTCACCTCAGCCTCCCAAGGTGCAGGTTTACAGGCTGAGCCACCGAGCCCGGCTTTTTTAATTTATTGTAGAGATGAGGTATCGTCAAGTTGCTCAGGCTGGTCTTGAACCCCTGGGCTCAGGCAATCTTCTCACTTCAGCCACACAAAGTGCTGGGATAACAGGTGTGAGCCACCGTGTCCGGCCAGTTGTCTAATTTAACCCTTGCCACAAACCTAGGAAGTAGCTTCATTACCAACAAGAAAAGAGACGCTCAGAAAGGCTAAATAATTTGTCCAAGGTCACACAGCTACAAAGCAGTATATCCAGAACTCAAATCCACGTCTATTTTTAATGAACAGCTATTTGTTTTTTGTTTTGCTTTGCTTTTTTTCAGTGAGTTGGGGACTCTTGGAATCCTCAAGACCTTTTCAGGGGATGTGTGAGGTCAAAACTATCTTCTGTTTTTTTGTGTGTGTTTTGTTTTGTTTTTTTCTGTTGCCCAGGCTGGAGTACAGTGGCACAATTAGCTCACTGCTGCCTCTACCTCCTGAACTCAAGCTATCCTCAAACCTCAGAGTACTCGGTGGTTCAGCCTGTAATCCCAGCACTTTGGGAGGGTGAGGTGAGTGAATTGCCTGAGGCCGCAGGTTTGAGACCAGGCTGAGCAACTTGGCAAGAACTCGTCTCTACAATAAATCAAAAAATTAGCCAGGCATAGTAGCGCGCGCATGTAGTTCCGGCTACTTGGAAAGCTGAGGTGGAAGGATCGCTGGAGCCCAGCAAGTTGACACTGGGGTGGCCGTGAGTGTGCCATGGCACTTCAGTCTGGGCAACAGAGTGAGACTCCAACTCAAAAAAAAAGAAAGCCTCAGAGTAGCTGGGACTACCTTGTGCACCACCACAAATGGCTGATTTTTTGGGGGATGGGGTGGGGGTCATCTAGTCATGTTGCCCAGTCTGGTCTTGAGCTCCTGGGCTTAAGCAATCCTCCCACCTCAGCCCCTCAAAGTGCTGGGATTATAGGCCTGAGTCATCGTGCCTGGTTTTTATTGCTATTTAAAATTTCCCTCAATTTTGTTTTTTTTTTTTTGAGTTGGAGTCTCACTCTGTCGCCCAGACTGGAGTGCAGTGGCCGCTCCCGGCCACCGCAGCCTCGACCTGCTGGGCTCCAGCGATCCTTCCGCCCCAGCCTTCCGAGTAGCTGGAATTACAGGCATGCACTACCACGCCCGGCTGATTTTTTGATTTATTGTAGAGATGAGGTCTCGCTGCCCAGGCAGGTCTTGAACCCGCGGGCTCAGGCAATCCACTCACCTCAGCCTCCCAAAGGCATGGGATTACAGGCTGAGCCACCGAGCCCGGCTAAGTCTGCACTCTTAATTGCTAATGACAAACTCAAATTGAATTGATATAGGCATAAGAGGGAATTTGTTGGCTAGACGAGGGCTTCAGGCACAGCTGAGTCCAGGTGTCCCAGTGATCATGTGAACCTGACTGTCTAAATCTCTGGACTCTGCCTTTCTCATGTTGTCCTTGCTCTCAGGTAGGTTCTCTACCCACATGGTGACGTGATGACTCCGGCAGCACCAACCTAGCTCAGCCCAGCCTAGCATCCTCAGTAGAAGGAAAGATCCTCTTTTCTGGCAGGTTCATCAAAAGTCTAAAGGTTGACTCTAGAGCCTAGACTGAGTTTCTGTTTCTTATGTGGTAAAATATATATAACATAAAATTTACTATCTCAATCTTTTTTTTTTTTTTGAGTTGGAGTGTCACTCCTCTGCCCAGGCCAGAGTGCAGCGTCACACTCACGACCACTACAGCGTTGACCTGCTGGGCTCTGGTGATCCTTCTACCTCAACCTTCCAAGTGGCCGGAACTACAGGTGCGTGCTACCATGCTCGGCTAATTTTTGATTTATTGTAGAGACAAGGTTTCACCAAGTTGCCCAGGCTGGTCTTGAACCCGCAGGCTCAGGCAATCCACTCACCTTGGCCTCCAAAGTGCAGGAATTACAGGCTGAGCCTCTGAGCCCGGCCTATCTCAACCATTTTCAAGTGTACAGTTCTGTGGCATTAAATACAGCCACATCAGCAGGGCTCAGTGGCTCAGCCTGTAATCCTGCGCCTTTGGGTGGCTGAGGTGAGTGGATTGCCTGAGCCCATGGGTTCGAGACCCGCCTGGGCAGCGAGACCTCATCTCTACAATAAATCAAAAAAATCAGCCAGGCGTGGTAGTGCATGCCTGTAATTCCGGCTTCTCGGAAGGCTGAGACGGAAGGATCGCCGGAGCCCAGCAGGCGAGGCTGCGGTGGCCGGGAGCGGCCACTGCACTCCAGTCTGGGCGACAGAGTGAGACTCCAACTCAAAAAAAAAAAATACAGCCACATCGTTGTGCAATTATCACTGCCATTGTTCTTTTGGGGGTCATAGTCTGCCCGTTTTTCTCTGAGGAAACACCCACCCCTAATTCTCAGTTCCTGTGGTTTAGCAGGACTTCCCCTATGTCCACTTCAGGTGCATATGAAACTCATGCCTGACCCATGAAAGTTGTCTCGAAGGCCACGAGGTTTGGTCCAGGAACACCTCTAGGCAGAAGTTGGGTCAATCAAAGTCAATACTCATCATCCTGGGTTATGCTGAAACTCTCCCAGGTGGGGGCCCCTCCATTAATGTTATTAAGTGGTAGGATATAAGTCGGGGGCTCTGCTTCCAGAGCCCCCCATGAAAGGAGAGTGAAAACCAACAGAGAAGACTGAAAGACGCTGAGATCTCAAAAACAGTTCTCTTTTTCCCTTTTTTTTTTGCTTGCAAAGAATCCCAACTAACACAGTATGGTAGGAAAAATAATAGCTCCCATCTCCACAAGATGCCCATGGTTCAATTGTCCTAATTCCCAGAAACTGTGACTGTCACCTTACATGGCAAAGAGAAACTGGTGTGAGAAGGATCAACATCACGTCCTGCTAGCTTGAAGAAGGAAGGGGCCACACGCAAGGAATGTGGGAGCCTTCTAGAAGCTCGAAAAGGCAAGGAAACCTTCTCTAGATCCTCCAGAGAGGAACGCAGCCCTGCCAAGACCTGAATTGTAGTCTAGTGAGGCCTGTGTCAGACTCCTAACCTACAGAACTATAAGGTAATATGTTTGTGTAGTTTTAACCACTAAGTTTATGGTAATTTGTTACAGCAGCAAATGGAAAACTAAAGCGCCCAGTATTTGACCAGTTGGCTTGTAACACTCCCCTGCAAAAGCCCAGCCAGTGATTCCACGTGCCTGCAGGACAAGCCTGCAGTCCCCATCTGACCTTCAAGTCCCTCCTGGGCTGCCCACATTTCCAGCCTCAGGTCTTGTTCCGGCTTCAGCCAGGGTCCCTCTCCTCATTTTTCTCACCGAGTCTTTAGTGCTAAAATGGAGCCAACTCTCCTTTCCAGCTCTTCCCCCACAAAATACGCCAAGCTTTTCCTTCTGTCTACTGAAATCCTACCTGTCCCTTCCTTCGGGGCTCAGTTCCAGTCCCACCTCCACCAGGTGACCTACAACCCTTGACTCACAAAATTCATTTAGGCGTGGATCCCTACTGCTTAATGCTGGCATGGTTTCAAATGTATGAGGACAATTGTTCATCCTGTCTGCCTCCAGGATTGCAGATCTTCGAGGGCTCACCTCCTTCCCAGGCTATGTGCCTCACCTCTTAGCCCACCTGCCTAGAGAGACACCTCACCTCCAAGCCCACCTGCCTGGAGAGACACCACCTGCAAGCCCACCTGCTGGTGGCTGAGCAACAGACCTAGAGAGCAATCAGTCTGGACTGGAATAGGAAGGGAGTCCTGGCGGGAGGTCTTTGGGGAGAGAATTGATGATCATGGTGATGGCAAGTTTGAGAGAAGATGCTAAGGGCAGATACTGAGGGGAAAAAGGCAGTTAGGAACTCTGGGAAGAACACAAATCTGGGCAGGAAAGGGATACAGTCAACATATATTCTACTTGGCTCTCAGTGGGGGATTTTACACAGTCACTGTAATGTAGATACTGTTTATTGACCACTAACTTTTAGGATCTCCCTATAGACAGAGATATAAGATCCTAATTATGACTACAAAATAGAACATACATTTATCAACCCCTGACAATGTATAAATGAAATTACAGACGGTTTGTGAGGTTGATGAAGACAGAAAAGTGAAAAGAGAAGGGTGAGGGAACATTATACTTATCTTAGTGGGTGATCAAGAAATGGAACAACACACAGAAATATACACATATACACACACATATATAATTACATATATGGTTTAACCAAAAAGGGTTACACTACGAGGGAGACACTGAGAGAAGTGAGAGAGGGAAGTGGGGTGTCGTAAGTGAGCTAAATTCTTTACTGCCATTGGAGAAGTCAATAGATAATGCTTTATATTGCTAAATCAAGAAACAGTGATATGAGTGTGTTCTTACAACATCTCCAGGTAACCACCAAGAGACCGTTAAACAGGGTCCCTCCTGGGAGTGGCCAAGGGGTGTGCCGGGGTGGAGGGACAAAAATAGTACTAGGGACAGCTACTTTTCATTCTAAGCTCCTTGAAACTATTTTTTTTAATGAAAGTTGCTTCTTAAATTGATTTTTTAAATTATTTGGAATATGCCAGGCACAGTGGCTCATGCCTGTAATCCCAACACTTTAGGAGGCAGAGGCAAGAGGACTGCCTGAGCCCAGGTGTTCAAGACCAGCCTGGGCAACTTGGCAAGACCTTGTCTCTACAATAAATCAAAAGTTAGTCAGGTGTGGTGGCATGCGCCTGTGGCTCCAGCTACTTGGAAGACTGAGGTGAAAGTGAAATGAATGAAGTATGAAATATCTAATCTGAAAAACCTATAATAACCTGTAAGAGCTAGCTAGACATAAGTAACTCCATTTTGTAACAGATCTTCCATGTTAACCTAGAAATAACCGCTTCACGTAATCTTCCGGTAGTCATATTGCACACCCATATTCCTGTGCCCTTGGTACTTGGAAACTCCCTAGGTGCGCAAATTCTGTAGCTATCTGTACCCCTTCGCAATCAAATGTTTTGCCAAGAAATATTAATCAAACTGTACAACTTCTACCTTTATATACACCCTGCTCACTTTGTTCATGGCCAAGAGTTCTTTGGGACACTAGTCCACTCTCAGTCGCTGGCGTCAATAAAGGACTCACAATGAAAACCTCTCTGCATGTTGGCGTCTCCTTCTCGCTATTCGATTATACCAAAAGGATCATTTGAGCCCGGCCGGTTGAGGCTGCAGTGACTGTGAGCATGTCTCTGCAATAAATCAAATAATTAGCCAGGTGTGGTGGTGCATATCTGTAGTCCCAGCTATTCGGGAATCTGAGGTGTAAGGATTGCCTGAGTCCAGCAGGTTAAGGCTGCAGTCGCCATGAGTATGCCACTGCACTCCGGCCTGGGCAACAGAGTGAGACTCTGACTCAAAAAAAAAGAAAAGATAAATTATTTAGAATAAAATAATTTTCTAAAAAAAGAAATGAATGCAAATGTGTGTGTGTGTGCATGAATGCGAGAGACAGAGAGAGAGAGAGAGAGAGAGAGAAGACAGTAAGACAGTAGCATTCAACAAATTCTAATTTGGGGATAAGTGAGCCATAAAGATGAAGAACTACTGGGAAAAAAAACTGGGCACAGTGGCACAGCCTCCCACTTGGGAGGCTGAGGTGGGAGGTTTACTTTAAGTCCAGGAGAGCAACATGATGAGATCCCATCTCTTTTTTTTTTTTTTGAGTTGGAGTCTCACTCTGTCGCCCAGACTGGAGTGCAGTGACTGCTCCCGGCCACCGCAGCCTCGACCTGCTGGGCTCCGGCGATCCTTACGCCTCAGCCTTCCAAGTAGCTGGAACTATAGGCGCGCGCTACCACGCCCAGCTAATTTTTTTTATTTATTGTAGAGATGAGGGCTTGCCAAGTTGCCCAGGCGGGTCTCGAACCCGCGGGCTCAGGCAATCCACTCACCTCAGCCTCCCAAAGTGCTGGGATTACAGGCTGAGCAACCGAGCCCGGCTGAGATCCCATCTCTTAAAAAAATTTTTTTGAGTCAGTCTCACTCTGTTGTCCGGTCTGAAGTGCAGTGACACACTCACGGCAACTGCAGCCTCAACCTGCTGGACTCAGGTGATTCTTCTGTCTCAGCCTCCCGAGTAGCTGGTACTACAGGTATGTGCCACCACGCCAGCTAATTACTCGATTTATTGTAGAGATGAGGTCTCACCAAGTTGCCCAGGCTTGGACTCCTAGGCTCAGACAGTCCTCTCACCTCAGTCTCCCAAAGTGCTAGGATTACAGGCGTGAGCCGCTGCGCCCAGGAAAAAAAAAATTCATCAGAAAAAAGATAAAGAACTAGATATGAACGTAACTAACATCTGAAGAATGAATGACAGTGCCCTGGGCAGCCTGGAGAGACTGGGAACGCAGGTCACCATCCTAAGCATCATCACAGTCAAGCAATAGATTGAAAAAGCCCTTAAAGGAAACACAAGGAAAGGCTGGCCAGATAGAATAGGAAGCACAATGTCGTGGATGGAAAGAGCTTCAAGGAGGGTGTCATCAGTTGGTCAAATGCCATACTGTCAAGAGGTCAGGAATGACAAGGATTAAAAAGTTTCCATTAGGTTCAGCAACAAGGAGGTCCCTGGACACCCAGCCAATGGCCAAGTCCACCATGTTTGCAAATGCCTACACTGGAAACTGGGCTTCATACACTTGTGTGCATATATCAATGTTGGACCTCCTGGTTGCAGAGATTCGAGGGGAGGACTACATTTTTCTCATTCACCGAGTTCCAAGCTCTCCACCTGGCATGTAACGCTTATTCTCACCCCTCCCACCCACCCTCATGCCCCCCATCCCCGCCAAAGGAAGGCAGCACTAATGGCAGATCCAAGATACAAACATGTCTTCAAACTGCAGAAAAGAGCCGGGCTCGGTGGCTCAGCCTGTAATCCGGCGCCTTTGGGAGGATGAGGTGAGTGGATTGCCTGAGCCCGCGGGTTCGAGATCTGCCTGGGCAGCGAGACCTCATCTCTACAATAAATCAAAAAATCAGCTGGGCGTGGTAGCGCATGCCTGTAGTTCCGGCTACTTGGAAGGCTGAGGCGGAAGGATCGCCGGAGCCCAGCAGGCGAGGCTGCGGTGGCCGGGAGCGGCCATTGCACTCCAGTCTGGGCGACAGAGTGAGACTCCAGCTCAAAAAAAAAAAAAAAAAAACAACTGCAGGAAAGAGATGCTCTGTTTGCTTCAGGAGAAAACACTGCTCCTCTATGAGCAGGTTTCAATTTTTCTTTTAACCAGATGTCACCAGATTATAACCCTTCTTGGGGAGTGAAAGTGGTGGAAATCTAGAGTATTTGCTCTGCCTCAAACTTGTCAAGTTTTCAAGAGACAACCCTGGCTCTGTACTGCAGAGTACATAGTTAATACCACACACTCCTGGACTACCATTTGGGTTTTTCCATTCAAATCCCCCAAGAATTACTGCTTACCTAGTCTGTGTTCCTAGTCAAATAACCTCTCTTTCCTTTTCTTCACCTCTCTTGAGGCCCTCTAGAATATTCTTCAAGGGCCATTAGGGAGTACCTAGCTTTCATCTAGAAGACCTCCCTTGGTCCCTGAGAAACCCAGTGCTGTGGTTACCAACCTCAGCCCGAAGCTGGTGGGCACCCAGTAGAATTTTCCTCCCAGTACAAGTAGCTCCTGGGAGGGAGCGTTGCAGCTCCTAGGCTACCTACTGCAGATGGGAATACCCTTCTGGCCCAAGGCTGGGTTCTCTTGGCAACCAAAGGCACAGAACAACTTCCTGGTTCAGGGTGCCTCTCCCTATAAAAGTTGCTCCAGTACTCCCTAGCTCTGGCTTTCTTCTCTTGGCTCCAACAGCATGGGACTCCTGCCCTTCAATGTACATAAGGACCACATGGAATTCTTCCAAAATGTAGATTCCGGGCCTCACTCCCAGAATTTCTGATTAGGTTTGGGCTAGAGCCTAGGAATCTGTTTTGTGTGTGTGTGCGCACGGGTGCGTGTAGAGATGAGGTCTCACTATGTTGCCCAGGTTGGTCTTGAACTCCTGGGCTCAAGCAATCCTCCTGCCTCGGCCTCCCAAAGTGCTGGGATTACAGATGGAAGCCACCATGCCTGGTCAGAATCTGCATTTTTTTTTTTTTTTGAGTTGGAGTCTCACTCTGTCGCCCAGACTGGAATGCAGTGGCCGCTCCCGGCCACCGCAGCCTCGACTTGCTGGGCTCCGGCGATCCTTCCGCCTCAGCCTTCCGAGTAGCCGGAATTACAGGCATGTGCCACCACGCCCGGCTGATTTTTTGATTTATTGTAGAGATGAGGTCTCGCCTGCCCAGGCGGGTCACGAACCCGCGGGTTCAGGCAATCCGCCAGAATCTGCATTTTAATAGGCATCACAAAATGCTTCTGATACAGGTAGTCCTGGGACTTGACTCTAGGAAATAATGCCTTACAGCACATGCTAATACAATCTATTATTAAAAATATTATCTTAAGGATAATTGTCCCAATTATTCAGTAGTGATTAACTATTATTAAATAATTATATAAACAAATCCTTGCTGCTGACCCTGGAACAACACAGAGTTGCCCAAGTGAGACGCAGCTTGATTAGCAATCAATACTTCAATCTGGAACTCATGGTTGGAACTTAATTGTTTTTCTGTGGAACAGAGGTCACCCAGGCCTCTTATCAGCTGTCCTGGAGGGTTTTCCCTAGTTCTCTAAGAACCCCAAAGCAACTCAAAGGGACTTTCATGTATAACACATAACCCTATTTCAAGTCAGGTTATTTCAGGCATACTCTCTGTATTATGTCTACGTGCCTTACTGCATTCAAGTGATCGCATAGATATGATTTTCAGATTAAGAAGGTGTAAAGCAGGTCTGTGGAATTACTTAACTTTTTACAAGTTGGGACACTCTGGCACATTCTCAATGAATGAAAGTTAAGCTACTTTTTCAGATAAGCTTGGGAAGTACTTCTTCTTATTTATAAGTAGAATGTAATTAGACTTTAAGAGCTCCGTCCACAGAAAAAAAAATATGTGAAGGGTTAACTGTTCAGAAGCAGAGTTCAAAACTCTTGAGTGGAAGGCTGGATGCCGCGGAATCCCAGTAGTTTGAGAGAATGAGGCAGGAGGGTTGCTTGAGGCCAAGAATTTGAGATCAACCTGGGCAACATAGAGAGACCTCCTAAATTTTTCTTTGTTTGTTTTTTTGAAATGGAGTTTCACTCTGTCACCCAGGATGGAGTACGGTGGCAGGATCACAGTCACTGCAGCCTCGAACTTCTGGGCTTAGGCAGTCCTTCCACTTCAGCCTCCCAAATAGCTGGTACTACTTGGTGTATGCCACCACACCAGGCTACTTTTTAAGTTTTTTGTTTTTTGTTTTTGTAGAGATGAGGTCTCGCTGTGTTGCCCAGGCTAGATTAATTAAGTTCTTAACATAAAGATTAAGTCAGTTCTTAACATAAAGCCCTCTAGTTTTGTACAATCCGTAGAGCGGATCGTAGATTCTGTTTTCGTTGCTAAAATCTCTTACATGATTGTGTACCATGTTCTTAGTGTCTAAGTCATAGCTTTTGGGTAAAAATTAAAAGCTTAAAAGTCATCCACATGAGGGTACAGAGGGTGATGAGTTTTCCGATAACAAAACTTGACTTAGAGTGGTAACAGGAAAGGCCAAGTGATTGAGATAACCAGTAGAGAAAAGGCGGGTGAGATAACTGAGAAGGAAGTGGGGGAGGGAGCTCTGTGCTGATAGAGGCAGTGTGTGGGGTATTTGGCGGCGTCAGGTCCGGTCAGATTCAGCCGCTCATTATCATCCAGCTCATTCTCAGGTTTGCTTTATTTATTTATTTATTTATTTTTTGAGTTGGAATCTTACTCCGTCATTCAGACTGAAGGGCCGTGGCACTCTCCCAGCCACCGCAGCCTCGACCTGCCGGGCTCTGGCGATCCTTCTGCCTCCACCTTCCAAGTAGCTGGAACTCCAGGCGCGCTACCACACCCGGCTCATTTTTAAAAAAATTTATTGTAGAGATGAGGGCTCGCCAAGTTGCCCAGGCGGGTCTCGAACCCGCGGGCTCAGGCAATCCACTCACCTCAGCCTCCCAAAGGCACGGGATTACAGGCTGAGCCACCAAGCCCGGCTGGATCTCTATTTTTAAAATCTGTACAGCTATAGCTATAATTATGGTTTGGTCAATGTGCAATTTTAGGTTAATTTTCCTGTCTTACAGTTTCTGCCTGGCTTAGTGGCTTGTTGGCGGTTTTACTCATGGATTCAGATCTAAAATGGATAGAACAGGCCGGGTGCCGTGACTCACGCATATAATCCCAGCACTTTGGAGGCCGAGGTGAGAGGATTGAGTGAGCCCATGGGTTCGAGACCAGTTTGGGCATTTTGACGAGATCTCATCTCTACAATAAGTAAAAAAATAAGCCAGACGTGGTGGCATGTGCCTGTAGTTCCAGCTACTTGGAAGGCTGAGGCAGAAGTTTCGCCTGAGCCCTGCAGGTCAAGGCTGCAGTGGCCATGAACATTATGGCCTCCAATTAATACTTTAATTTCTTAATGTTGAAAAAGAAATTAAAGAATTAATTGGAGGCCATAATGTCTATTCCTATTAAAAATTTTTTTTAAAAATCACTGGTCTGGGCAACAGAGTGAGACTCCAACTCAAAATAAAATAAAATTAAAATTAAATTAAAAAGATAGAACATGCAGCTTGTTAACTTTGTAAAATACATATATTTTTTTTAATTTTACTAAAATACAGATGAGGTCTCGTCATATTGCCCAGACTGGTTTCGAATTCTTGGACTCAATGATCCCCTCACCTTGGCATCCCAAAGTGCTGATATTATAGGCAGGAGCCACTATGCTTGGCCAACTTTGTAAAAGATATTTATATTGACCTTGGTCCAAATAGCTCTGCCATTTGCTACCTTTGTGACCTTGGTCAAGTCCCTGAAACTCTCCCTAAGCCTCAGTTTCACATTCCATAAAAGGAAGATAACAGTACCCATGTCATGGAGTTTTTGAGACAATAACATGAGCTATAAATGCTCAGCTGGAGTACCTAAAATACATTTGATAGCATTAAGTAATGTTAGCTTTTATATATACATTACATATAAGGGGCGAAAGAAATTCCAAAAGCAGATCAGTAAAAGCAAGAGTTGGTGAACTATGACCCACAAGCGAAATCTGCCTGGAGAACTGCTTTTGTGAGTAAAGTTTTATTAGTACACAGCTACATTCATTTCTTTACGTATTGTTTATAGCTGTTTCAACAGCAGCTTTGAGGAGTTGTGTCTGAGACTGTAGAACTTACAAAGTCTGAAATATTTACCATCTGGCCCTTTATAGAAAATGCTGGCTGGGCTCGGTGGCTCAGCCTGTAATCCCAGCACTTTGGGAAGCCGAGGCAAGTGGATTGTCTGAGCCCACGGGTTCGAGACCCACCCGGGCAACTTGGTGAGACCTCGCCACTACAATAAATCCAAAAAAAAAAAAAAAAAATTAACCAGGCGTGGTAGCATGCACCTGTAGTTCTGACTACTTGGAAGACTGAGGCGGAAGGATTACCGGAGCCCAGCAGGTTGACATTGGGGTGGCCGTGAGCGTGCCACTGCACTCCAGCCTGGGCGGCGGAGTGGGACTTCAACTCAAAAAAAAAAAAAAGAAAAAAAAATATTTGCCAACCGCCAAGTATAAGACGAAATTCGATTGTCCAAAACAAATAGTGTTTGAAATGTAGCCATGTCTATTTTCTAGTCAAAAATAAAAACAAAAATAAAAAGGAAAATACATATCTTTATCAGGCCCTTCTGCTCACATGATTCAGGGAAAAACTGACAAGCGTGGGCTCAAACTGATCTGAGCAGAGATGAACAAGACAGATAACCCAGGAAACTCCACTAAGTCAGAGGCATTTGTGACAACTTTTCCCAAGGATTGTAAAGGAAGAGGCAAAGTCTCTCCTTCACTCAGTGTGGGCCCTGAGAATAACAGCAAAAGAATGAGAATGGCATTTAAATACATCTGGGGCCAGGTGTGGTGGCTACGCCTGTAACCCCAGCACTTTGGGAGGCTGAGGCAGGAGGACTGCTTGAGCCCAGGAGTTCAAGACCAGCCTAGACAACATAATGAGACCCCTGTCTCTATATAAAAAAAAAATCAAAAAATTAGCTGAGCGTGGTGGCGTGTGCCTGTAGTTCCAAGAGGATGGAGTGAAAGGATCACCTGAGTCCAGGAATTAGAGGCTGGGGTGAGCTGTGATCCTGCCAATGCACTCCAACCCGGGCGTTAGAGCGAGAGACCCCGACACAAAACAAAACGAAACGAAAAACAAATCTGTTCTTAATACCTAGAATTTCGTCAACAGATAGCCTATACTGTCTGAAGACCTTCAAAGTCATATACAGATTTCAACATTTTTCTCAGATAACTGCTCAGGATTGGCAGGCAATATTCAGTCTTCTGTTAATAGGCATTCAATATATATAGTTAAATAAGTGAATGCACGAAGGGAATAAATGAACAATGCCTTAGCTGATGAGCTGTCTAAATCTAGCAAGACTGAGAAGGAAATTGCAAAGGACTTTTGTGTCAAAGAAGCATTTTTTGTCAGCTCGGTATGTAATCCTTGCTAAGTAAATGGTTTCAGGGATGAGGAAAAGAGGAACAAAACGTTATTTGAAATCACCCGGCGGCTGTGATAGGACATTCACTCTGGCCCAAATTCTATCATTCTACCAACACTTCTAAAGGTTTTGGTGTAGGCACCTCATGTATGATTTTGCAAAATTGGCACAGAATAATAAAGCAACTGCCCCGGTGAGACACAGCCCCTAATTACCCTTTGGCAACTCCATGGTAAAAGAGCTGAAAGCAAGAACACTGAAACATACAGCTTTGGCACAGTTCCAGCAGATAAAACACAGTTAAAGAATCCAGTATTGCAAAGAAACCCAAAATAGCCTGTGAACAAAATAACAATTAAAGACATGCCATTGCCCAGCCCTGGAAAACAAAGTGAGACCTCGTCTCTACACAAAAATTAAAAAATTAGCCAGGCATGGTGGCACACGCCTGTAGTTGGGAGGCTGAGGTGGGAAGATCACTTGAACCCAGGAAACTGAGACTGCGGTGAGCTGTGATATGACCCCAGACTCAGCCAAAAGCAATGTGTGTTAAGTACTAGAGGGATTCAACTTCTTCAGATGTGAGACTTAGACCATCCACTGAAGCCACGTTTCCTAAACCAACCTTCAACATCCTCTACCCAGCAATACGCCCCAGATGGTTGGAACAGCTAGGGCAGCAGTTCTCAAAGTGTGGTCCAGGGAACCTTGGGGCAGCAGCAGTGGAGAGGGATAGCATCCCCTGAAACTGTTTTCATAATAACAAGACATTACCTTTTTCTTTTTTTTTTTTTGGGTTGGAGTCTCACTCTGTCGCCCAGACTGGAGTGCAGTGGCCGCTCCCGGCCACCGCAGCCTCGACCTGCTGGGCTCCAGCGATCCTGCCGCCTCAGCCTTCCAAGTAGCTGGAAATATAGGCGCTCGCTACCACGCCCAACTGATTTTTGATTTATTGTAGAGATGAGGTCTCGCCAAGTTGCCCAGGCGGGTCTCGAGCCCACGGGCTCAGGCAATCCACTCACCTCAGCCTCCCAAGGTGCGGGATTATAGGCTGAGCCACCAAGCCCGGCTGACATTACCTTTTTCACTCTCATCCTCTCACAAATGTACAGTGGCGTTTTCCAGTGGCTACATGACATGCTATATCACAACAGCTGTGAGAACCAAGCTGTTTCTTAACAAGTCAGACATTAAAGATATCTACAAAAACGTAAAATATGCCACACTGCTATTTTTGTTCAGAAAATAATTATTTTCATAAAAAGCTCTACTTAAATGCAACAAGTTTATGATTGTCACTTTAACATAAATTATTAAAATTTCTCAATGTGAATTTCAAATGTGGAAAATATAGAAAGACGTAACCCACATAAACAGAAGTTTTTCAGTGTCCTCAATAATTTTAAGTACAAAGGGGTCTTGAGCCAAAAAGTTTGGGAAGCGCCATTGTAGAAAAGCAGTGACATCTCGGAAGACAGCTGTGCCTGGGAACCACGCTCAGGGCAAGCCGTGTTCGTGGAAGAGGCTGTGTGACAGACCACAGGACTGCACAGCGGCCAGTGAGATCTGCTGATAACTAAATACAAAGTCTTAAAACACCACAAGTCACCACAGACAGCAAATGACAAACAGCAGAGTATGTGGATGGCTCTTGGGATAAAGACTGGTTTTAAGGCCACTGCCTGTTATACCTGAATTTTCTTTTTTGAACTCAAGTTGAATAACAGGGAAAAAAAAGGCTAACATTTAAGAAGCACACCTCATCAACAAGGGTAACTGCACAATGAATATTTGTGTACCTAACCCTGAATTGTGCCCCACAATTTTAAAATAAAAAATTTAAAGGTTAAAATAAAAAGATTTAAGAAGCTGTGTCTTAGAGATCATAGTTCTCAGAGTTTCGCACAGTTCCTCGCTCACAAAAAGACCTCAATGAAAAAACCTCTAACGAACACGTCGAACGTTGTCAAGAAATGTTTATTTGAGCCGGGCTCGGTGGCTCAGCCTGTAATCCCGCGCCTTTGGGAGGCTGAGGTGAGTGAATTGCCTGAGCCTGAGGGTTCGAGACCCGCCTGGGCAGGCGAGACCTCATCTCTACAATAAAATAAAAAATTAGCTGGGCATGGTAGTGCACGCCTGTAATTCCGGCTACTCGGAAGGCTGAGGCAGAAGGATCACTGGAGCCCAGCAGGTCGAGGCTGCAGTGGCCGGGAGCGGCCACTGCACTCCAGTCTGGGCGACAGAGTGAGACTCCAACTCAAAAAAAAAAAGAAATGTTTATTTGAAAGGTACTATTTTACCTTTCACAATATTAAAAAAAGAATAACAAAATGTTTACAATCCCATTACAATATGATTATTTCCTTTTTTTTCACATTTCCATTTACAAGCATACTTTAAAAAAGAGGATGGAGTTTCACTGTGTTGCTCAGGCTGGTCCTGATCTCTTGGTCTCAAGCAATCCTCCTGCCTCGGCCTCCTGAGAAGCTGTGATTACAAGTACAAGCTACTGCAATCAGCCAAGTATACATTTTTGATTATTAAAATTATAATAGATGCTAAATATGTATATGTTAGTACATTGCTATTCTTTGTGACATGCATTTTTGCTATGCATTTTCCATGCTTTTACAGAATTGTTATAATTATTTATATTTGCATACATATATAGCGGTCTTTATCCCCTTTAATATTGGGTTTTCTACCACCCAATGTTCTCTCATATTCTATTACAAATAAGGATACACTGGGTATCTTGATTTAAAAGAAAAAGAGCTCAGTATTTGTTAAATAAACAATAAATGGATAATGAGGTTATGAATTTGAATAAAGGTTGGTAGGAAAATGGCTATATGAAGAAAGATCTATTTGTCCTAGAATCAGTTCTCAAAAGAATTGAAGTGTCATTATCACTATCCTCAAGAAACCTCCCTCCCTTATTTGCCTGTTCTTAATCCTCCTTGCTTTCAAGTCTGATGAACAGATGTTATTAAACAGCAATCATTTCATCTCAAGCTTAACATCCTAACTCAACATGACCTAGATAAAATGCTTAATTCTATCTCCATGTCTCCCCCATAGAAACCTGCTCTGCCTGCATACTTCATTCACATAACAGGGTTCTTATTCTTTTCTATTTTTTTTTTGTCTGTGTAGCCATATCTTGATTTTTATTGTACTTTATGTTCACGTCGCAGATTTTCTTTTTTTTAATCTTTTAATTTTTCTTTTTCTTAATACATATTTTTTATTTTAAAATTGTGGGGTACAGTTAAGGGTTAGGTATACAAATATGCATTGTGTAGGTACCCTTGTTAATGAGGTATGTCCCCCCCCAGGTAGATATCGACTACTGTTAATTCCGTTGGTGCCCTACATAACCCTTTAACTGTCCAAAACACACATTGAATATATCTGCTTCTCTCCATCCTACTCCATGGCCCTGGTCCAAACCACTGTCTCTTCCTTGGATTCATCTTAACGTAACCTGGCCTGTCTCCCTGATTCTTCTGGTTCCCCGTGTCCCCTTCCTGTTCAATCTATCTTTGCTCTAGGAGCTAGAGTTTTTTTTTTTTTAAGTCTGAGTCTCAGGAGTGCAGTGGCACGATTACAGCCTCCGCAGCCTCAAACTGCTGGACTCAGGTGGTCCTTCTGCCTCAGCCTTCCAAGTAGCTGGAACCACAGATGTGAGTCATCATGCGTGGCTGATTTTTTTATTTATTATAGAGACGAGGTCTCACCAAGTTGCCCTGGCTGGTTTCAAACCCCTGGGCTCAGGAAATCCTCTAGTCTTGACTTCCCAAAATAAAGGGATTGCAGGTGTGAGCCACTGTGCCTGGCCAGAGTAATTTTTTTAAAATTCCAATCAGATTATGTGACTCCTCTTTTTAAAAGTTCCACAAAGGTGGCAGGTCTTTCTTTTTGAGAGACTTGTCCAAGTCAAGTCCTCTCTCTCTCCTCTTGCTAATAAACTTTGTTTTAAAATTTTTTTTAAATGGCCAGGCCTGGTGGCTCACACCTATAATCCTAGCAATTTGGGAGGCCGAGGTGAGAGGATTGCCTGAGCCCACAGGTTCGAGACCAGCCTGGGCAACTTGGTGAGACCTTATCTCTACAATAAATCAAAAAATTAGCCAGACGTGGTGGTGCATGCCTATAGCTCCAGCTACTTAGAAGGCTGAGGTGGAAGGATCACTTGAGCACCACAGACTGAGGCTGCACTAGCCGTGAGAATGCCACTGCACTCCAGCCTGGGCGACAGAGTGAGACCTCAACTCCAAAAAAAAAATTGTTTTTTTTGTTTGTTTGTTTGTTTTTTGAGTTGGAGTCTCACTCTGTCGCCCAGACTGGAGTGCAATGGCCGCTCCCGGCCACCGCAGCCTCGACCTGCTGGGCTCCGGCGATCCTTCCGCCTCAGCCTTCCAAGTAGCCGGAATTACAGGCATGTGCTACGGCGCCCGGCTGATTTTTTTGACTTATTGTAGAGATGAGGTCTCGCTGCCCAGGCGGGTCTCGAACCCACAGGCTCAGGCAATCCACTCACCTCAGTCTCCCAAAGGCGCGGGATTACAGGCTGAGCCACGAGCCCGGCTAGGAAAAAATTGTTTTAAATGGTCAGGAGCAGTGACTCATACCTGTAATCCTAGCACTTTGGGAGGCAGAGGTGAGCCCAGGGGTTCGAGACCAGCCTGGGCAACTTGGTGAGACTTCGCCTCTACAATAAATCAAAATTAGCCAGGTGTGGTGGCATGCACCTGTAGTTCCAGCTACTTAGAAGGCTGAAGTGGAAGGATCACCTGAACCCACCAGGTGAAGCTATAGTGGCCGTGAACATGCCACTCCGCTCCAGCCTAGACAAGAGTGAGACTCCTACTAAAAAAGTAAATAAAATTTAAAAAATGAAAGTTCCTCAAAGTTTCCCACCACACACAAAATAAAATCCAAACTCCCTACCCTGACTGGGAATCCCTCCCCATCTGGACTCCCTGCCCCGACCCCACTCATCCTCATCTGCTCCAGCCACGCTGGCCTTTATCTTCTAAAATGCCAAACTCCCTCCTAAGCTTTCTCTTCTCCCTGAGATACCCTACCCAAGATGACTTGGCTGCTTTCCCTCCCATTTCTCAGCTCAGTGTCACATCCCACCTTCTTTTTCCTGAGTTGGAGTCTCACTCTATGGCCCAGACTGGAGTGCAGTGGCCGCTCCCGGCCACCGCAGCCTCGACCTGCTGGGCTCCGGCGATCCTTCCACCTCAGCCTTCCGAGTAGCTGGAATTACAGGCACGTGCTACCTCACCCGGCTAGTGTTTTGATTTATTGTAGAGATGAGGTCTCACCTGCCCAGGCGGGTCTCGAACCCGCGGGCTCAGGCAATCCACTCACCTCAGCCTCCCAAAGGCGCGGGATTACAGGCTGAGCCACTGAGCCAGGCTGTTTTCCTTTCTTAACAGCACATATGACCTGAAATCATCTGACTTGTTTACTTGCTCCATGAGACTAGGCCCTTGTTTATCTTATCACTGGATCCTCCATGCTTGGAAAAGTGAGAGAAAGGTCTGGTCCACAGTAGACTTTAATAAATATCAGTTAAATATTGAGTGAGTTACACATTGCTGACTGTTACCCTCAAAGATTTTTTCCCAGCAGATTGATCAAAAAGGAAAAGCAAAGTGATTGTGTGTGTGTGTGTATAAATGTTACAGAATCTTGAACATGACCTTGTCCAAAGCTTTCAGAAGCAAGTAACAACACACTGAGCTATTCTCTATATTACATTTCACAACTGATCTTGAGTATACACAAGATAGAAACTCCATTTCATCTTGTTTTTGTTTCTTAGAGACAGGGTCACCCAAGCTGGAGTACAATGGCTTAATCATAGCTCACTGTAACCCGTAACTTCTGGGTTCAAGTGATCCTCCTGCCTCAACTGCCAGAGTAGCTGGGGTTACAGGCATGCACCAGGCCACCATGCCCCATGTAATTTTAACTTTTTGTAGAGACAGTGTCCAGCTATGTTGCCCAGGCTGGTCTCAGACTCCAGGCCTCAGGCAATCCTGCCTCAGCCTCCCAAAGTGCTGGAATTATAGGCATGAGACACCGGCCTGGCTGGGATTTCATTTCTTAAAATGACTAACCTATCAACAATGTTTAGTTATGACACACTAATTCTTTTATTAAAACGACTAACCTATCAATAATGTTTAGTTATGACACACTTATTCTTTTTCAACACTGCTTAAAGGTTTATAAATATATCAAGATCCTCTGATGAGAAGCCACAGCCAACAGGTTTTCTGGCACACAGTATAAGCTCAGTAAATATTTATTAAATGAATGATATGTTAATGTTTTCTAACTCTGCAAAGTTATTGAAGAAATATTCTTCTCTGGCTTCAAACAAGTTAATATCTTTGAAGTGTCAAAAATTAAAACCAATTCTTACAAGAAAGTAAAAGAAGAAATGAAAGTTTTTATTAGTGAAAAAAGTCAATTTATTATATTTCCAATAACCTTTTTCCTCTATAGTTAAGACAAACCATTTACATACACTTTACAATGTCGTAACTTAGTTTTTATTATTTTTAAAAGGAAGTTTTTTGAGGGGAATTTAGGAAAGCAAATATTTTAGAAAGAATAACTACAGGAAGTTACTTTCTCAATGCTAATATAGTAACAGACTTACTCATCAGGTTCATTAACCAGCATTTTCCCTTATAAGGAACCTATCAAGTACTAGCATACCAAGAATCTACAACTAGAAACTGAGACAAGAAATGTCTATATTTAAACAGGAAACAAGCAATCTAAAATACAAATCACAGGTTACTTTAACCGGGAAATTTGCATAATTAGATGTAAATTATTAATTATCTTTATGTTGATTAAGATCCTACCAAAGACTCAGTTGATCTGACTCAAGTTCAAGGTGCACTCATCTGGCTATAAATATCACAATGGAATTGGGCTTGTTAAAAAATCACTTCAGTGTTACACATGTCCTTTCTTTAAAAGCAGGAGTTAAGTCAGGGTCGTCTTGGTTCTGAGTCTCTCCATTTTTGTTGGGAGAAGACTAACCATCTCTTTACTAAGTTCTAGCTCAACTTCTATTTCCTGGGCAGCCTCAGGGTGCTTTTCACAATAATCAACAATAAATTTGTAATGTTCCAACGATGCTGCCAAATTTTCTAGCTCTTTCTTGGGATCTGAAGTGATGATTTGGCTATAGAGACAGGCAACTCTAAACTTAGCTAGCATGGCAGGGCGAAGGACATCTTCCCCTATATGCTCAGGAAACACTTTATTTGGGTCTCTCAGTGAGTCTAAGAAGAGCTGGTAGTACTTCAATGCTGACTTATTAAGATTATTGATTTTTTTAACAATGTGTGAATCAGGATCCCTTAACTTGTCAGCAATGGCAACCTTCAAATCCATCATATCATAGTAAGTATGTGCAATTTCAAACTGGATCTGTCTATTGACCAACAAATAGTACTGTGGATTCAGGTCTACTATGAGGGGCTCCAGCATGGCTATTCTGCGTTTGTGCATTTTGCATCGTCTCTCCATGTCAGTTTCAAAGAAGGCAAGCACCTTAAACAGAGCACTGTGGTCTTGGACAACTTCAATGTGGTCAGTGACGTAACCATCAATCTGGAAGAACTCTTTGGCCTCAAAGACATAGTGCTGACCCACTAAGAAGAGTTCTCTGGCTTCCTCAAAATCTAAAGGTCTCAAATAGCTCACTTTCTCTTCCACTGCAGAGATGGCATCACACAGTTCACCAGTTCCAAACTGCACAGCTTTTTTCCTAATGCTTTCTTCCTTATCTAGTTCTTTTTTCCTCAAAGCTCGAAGTTCAGATTGCTTATCAAGATCAAGTTCTCCTATGTTGTCCTGAAAGAAAAAAACAAATTATGGTTAAGTAGGACACTCATTTCCTGCTGCCAAATAATATCAAAAAGGAAAAGACAACTCTCTTACTTCCCAGCCAAGTTTAGGGAGGTATTATAATCTTAAACATCTTTGAAACTGACTTTCTGCCAATTATATACCAGTTATATTAAAAACTCAAGAAATGAGAAAAACAGTATTTTAAATAAACAAGAAAACCGTTTAGATATTATGTATTCTCAGCTGGGCTCAGTGGCTCAGCCTGTAATCCCGCGCTTTGGGAGGCTGAGATGAGTCGACTGCCTGAGCCCGCGGGTTCGAGTCCCACCTGGGCAAATTGGCGAGACCTCATCTCTACAATAAATCAAAAAAATTAGCTGGGCATGGTAGTGCGCGCCTGTAGTTCCAGCTACCTGGAAGGCTGAGGTGGAAGGATCGCTGGAGCCCAGCAGGTCGAGGCTGCGGTGGCCAGGAGCATGCCACTGCACTCCAGTCTGGCGACAGAGTGAGACTCCAACTAAAAAAAAAAAAAAAAAATTATGTATTTTCTCTGAGGAACTCAAACTCATTTACAGTTACTCCTTCAAATAAGACAAATACACCATACGAAAGAACTTTGAGAACTGTGAAACATTATATACATGTAATACACTAATCAGTAGTATTTCTTTTTCAATATGATATTAAGACTATAATCTACTTCCTAAAAATATTCCACATTAATGATACGATGCTTATGCTACACGTTATTCAGTATAATATATAAAAGAGAAATGCCCTAGGTCTCTTAAAGATACTAAAGTGAAGACAGAGTTAACTCTACCTTAACTCTACCATCATTGGTAGAGATGTTCTTAAAATGCACAGTGGCTCAAGCCTGTAATTTCAGCATTTTGGGAGGTCAAGGCGAAAAGACTGCCTGAGCTCAGGAGTTCCAGACCAGCCTGGGCAACATGGCAAGACCTCACCTCTACAATAAATAAAAAAAATTAAGCCGGGCTCTGTGGCTCAGCCTGTAATCCCGCGCCTTTGGGAGGCTGAGGTGAGTGGATTGCCTGAGCCCGCGGGTTCGAGACCCACCTGGGCAGCGAGACCTCATCTCTACAATAAATCAAAAAATCAGCCGAGCGTGGTAGCGCATGCCTGTAATTCCGGCTACTTGGAAGGCTGAGGCGGAAGGATCACCGGAGCCCAGCAGGTCGAGGCTGCGGTGGCCGGGAGCGGCCACTGCACTCCAGTCTGGGCGACAGAGTGAGACTCTAACTCAAAAAAAAAATTAGCCAGGCATGGTGACACGCGTCTATATTTCCAGCTACTTGGAAGGCTGAGATGGAAGGATCACCTGAGCACAGCAGGTCGAGGCCGCAGCAGCCAGAATTGTACCACTGCACAGTCCAGCCTGGGCAACAGAGTATGACTCCGACTCAAATAAATAAATAAGAGATAAAGGAATAAGATAAGAATACAAATAGGGAAAAACAAAACAGAATTTAAGTGACTTAGGAGGGGGCAAGAAAAGTTCTATGGAGTTTAAACTAGGGAGATGATATCTGTTGAGGATGAAGAATTATTCAATCAAATTATTGATTGAGAGTCTGTGTGCCTGAAGATAATAATGTAATAAGAACGTGATGCAGTTTCCATCTCTCCAGGAGCTTATATTCTAGCCAAAGGAAAGTCTTCAGGGTAGAAGTAACATTTCAGATAGGCCCTGAATGAGTAAGGTTTTAAAAGGTAGAGGTGAGAAAGACAAACAAAAAGTTACGCAAGCATCCTACAAGTCTTCCATGATAAATACCCAGTGAGCTCAGTGAGCAGACACCCCACCATGAGCTTTTACTCACATCCTGCTCATTGAAGAAAAAGGAAGGCAACCTGCGACAGCATTACCTGCATGGAGAGCTGCGCATCCTGCAGGAGCGTCAGACAGTACTTGATCCAGCATCGTGCTATTTCCCCTTTTCTTTGATGATAAAGCTCTGGCACATCTCCTTCAGCTTCAGGAGCTAAAAGTACACGTGGGATTTGTCTCAGTTAATGGTCACAATTGTAATTTTCATTGTGTACTGTATTATTTTTAATATCATTTTTTCCTGATGATAAAAGCAACAACCTTACTGAAGTGGGGTGGGAGGAAACCCTCCCCAAATCCTACTGCCCGCAGGCACTCACTACTATTATTTTTACATGTTTCTTTCTAGTTTTTTCTTATGCTTTTTCTATAAGTAAAAATGAAGGTCACAATGTATATTCAATGTTCTTTTTCTTCATACATTATAGCACTATAACTTTATCCATATCATTGTCGACACTTTAGCTTCATTTTAAAATATTCCATTATTTGACAAATGCTTCTAATATGGGAATTTGTTGTTTCCAATTCTTCACTATTATAAACAACTTTAATGTCACGCAGCTCAGCGTCTGTGGGAGCCTGGTGCTAAGCCATTTATAGATGGCCTGCTTCTGGGCCAAGGTTTCATTCACAGCAGAGCAGCTCCCTTGGAGATCTATTGATAAAGTCTGGCCTCAGCCGGGCATAGTGGCTCATGCCTGTAATCCCAGCACTTTGGGAAACAGAGACAAGAGGACTGCCTGAATCCAGAGGTTTGCATCAGCCTCGGCAACATGGTGAAACCTCATCTCTACAATAAATTTTTAAAAATTAGGTGGGTGTGGTGGCACACACCCGCAGTTCCAGCTACTAGGGAAGCCGAGGCAGAAGGATCCCCTGAGTCCAGTAGGTTGTGGCTGTGGTGCTTTTTAGTGTGTCACTGCACTCCAGCCTGGATAACAGAGTAAGAATCTGATTTAAAAAAAAAAAAAAAAAAAAAAAGGTCAGCCCTCAACACACAGGTTTGTAAAAATTAAAAAAAAAATCCTCTAAACATGAATAAATCTGTATAGTAAATCTATCTGGATTTTGGATTACTTCCTTAGACTAGACTCCTAAAAGTAGAATTTATTGGGTCAAAGAGTTTACACAATTTTAAATGACTTACAACATACTGTCAAATTATTTTCAACAAATACTTCAGGCTTAGCACAGTGACTCATGCCTGTATTCCTAACTCTATGGGAAGCCAAGGAGGGAGGTCTGAGCCCAGGAGTTCAAGATCAGTCTAAGCAACATAGCAAGACCTCATCTCTACAAAAAAAATTTTAAAACATTCGCCCGGCATGGTGGTGCACACTTGTAGTTCAGCTATTCAGGAGGCTGAGTGGGGACAACTGCTTGAACCCAGGAGTCTGAGGCTGGTGTGAGCCATGACTGTGCCACCATACTCCAGACTGGGTCACAAAATTAGACTCTGTCTTATAAAAAAAATTAAAAATTAATTAAAAAAAAATAGGCCGGGCACAGTGGCTCATGCCTATAATCCCAGCACTTTGGTAGGTCGAGGTGAGAATACTGCCCGAGTCCGTGGGTTTGAGACCAGCCTGGGCAACTTGGTGAGACCTCATCTCTACAATAAATAAAAAAATTAGCCAGGCATGGTACCACGTGCCTACAGTTCCAGCTACTTGGAAGGCTGAGGCGGAAGGATGCTGGTTGAGACTGTAGTGGCCGGGAGCGTGCCACTGCCCTCCAATCTGGGTGACAAAGTGAGACTCTGACTCAAAAAAATAAAAATAAAATAAATACTCCAGCCAGTCGCAGCGGCTCACACCTGTAATCCCAGCACTTTGGGAGGTGGAGGTGAAAGGACTGCCTGAGCCCTGGGGTTTGAGACCAGCCTAGGGAACATGGTGAGACCTTGTCACTACAATAAATCAAAAAATTAGCCAGGCATGGTGGTGCTCATCTGTAGTTCCAGCTACTTGGAAGGCTAAGGCAGAAGGCTCACTTAAGTCCAGCAGGTTGAGGCTGCAGTAACTCTGAGTGTGCCACTGCACTCTAGCCCAGGCGACAGAATAAGATTCCAGCTCAAAAAAACATTCCAACCATATGAGGCTGCTCAATGAAAACAAACTGAAAACACTGGACTTTTTTTTTTTTTTTGAGTCGTAGTCTCACTCTGTCACCCAGACTGGAGTGCAGTGGCACGCTCACAGCCACCAGTTTCGACCTGCTGGGCTCACACAATCCTTCTGCCTCAGCCTTCTAAGTAGCTGGAACTATAGGCACATGGCACCATGCCTGGCTAATTTTTTTATTTATTGTAGAGATGAGGTTTGCTGGGCTCAGGAGATCCTTCTGCCTCAACCTTCCAAGTAGCTGGAACTACAGGCACATGCCACCACACCCAGCTAATTTTTTATTTACTGCAGAGATGGGGTCTTGCCAAATTACCCAGGCTAGTCTCGAACCTGTGGACTCAGGTAATCCTCTCACTTCGGCCTTCCAAAGTGCTGGGATTACAGGTGTGAGCCGCCTCGCCCGGCCAGACTTTTTTTTTTTTTAGCTTTCTATTTTGAAGAGTAAAAACAAAAACATATGTCACGGGTGATTTAGTTTTTTTTTTAATTTTTTGAGATAAGTACCTCTTAGACTTCAACGAATCTACAAAATATAGCAAATACATTAATGGGAAAATCCAACTTTTCAATTTGATGCTATACATTCCCTTAACCCTTCAGAGCCTCTGCATTCCTCTGATCCACAACTAGAATGTCCATTTATAAAGAAGCATGATGGGCCAGATGCGGTGGCTCACGCCTATAATCCCAGCACTTTGGGAGGCGTAAGTGAGAGGATTGTCTGAGCCTATGGGTTGACCAGCCCGGGCAACTTGGTGAGATCTCATCTCTACAATAAATCAAAAAACTAGCCAGGTGTGGTAGCACGTGTCTGTAGTTCCATACTTGGAAGACTGAGGCAGAAGGATTACCTGAGCCTAGCAGGTCAAGGCTGCAGTGGCCATAAGCATGCCACTGCACTCCAGCCTGGGTGACAGAGTGAGACTCTGACTTAAAAAAAAAAAAGATGGCTATTTGGACATATCTCTTATGTATGTAGTACTCCAACCAAAAACACAGAATCCGATTTTGACATAAGAAAACAAATCCCAACTGATGGAAATTCTGCAAAACAACTGAGCTGTATTCTTCAAGAATGTTTTGTGATAAAAGAGAAAGACAGGCTGAGAAGCTGTTCCAGATGAAAAAAGACTAAAGAATGTGGCAACTGAATACAACATGCAATTTAGAGCTGCATGATCCAACACTGGGAAAAAAATGCTGTATGGGAACAACTGATGAAACAAAAATGTGCAAAACAGACAAAAGGACTGTATCAATGTTACACTTCCTAAATTTGACAAATGTTCCAGGATTATATAAAAAGATATTCTTGTTTTTAGGAAATACATGCTGAAGTGTTCCAGGGTAAAGAAGGCTAATGTATGTAACTTTCTCTCCAATGTATGTAAAGTTTTCTCACAGAGAAAAAATAAAATTTGATTTCAAATGAGGAAAATACTAAAAATTGGCGAATTTAGAAGGGCACATAGTAGTTCTTTGTTCTGTTCTTGTAACTTTTCTAAGGTTTAAAATAATTTCAAAATAAAAAATTTTTCAAAAGTTATGTAATAAAACATGCACAGATAAACTTACTGTCTTCTGTGACTGTGATCTTTCCAGTTTGACCAAAAATGACATTAGCAGCTGATAAGCAGTGCCTGGCCTCCATAAAGCATAGCTGTTGGGGAAATAAACAACAGTGAACCCAAACACCACACAGCTTTATTTGCAACTGATAACGTGCATAGTCTTTTAATATGGGAAAAGCTAAAGGTCAAGTTTTAAAAAATCACTCCTAAGGAGGTACTGTATAACTGCAGAACATTAAAAAGGTAAAGAAGATATATTATCATATTATCTGATTAAAAAGCTACCTTGAAGATTGAAACAAAATGTCCTTAATAACAATCCAAACAGGCTGATACCCAACTGTTGATTGAAAGTTAGCTCTGCTCACAATCAATAAACACATAGGCTGTCATCCTAGACTCAGCCTCAAAGACTCCTTTAGGGTCAGTCTAAATAGTCAAAGTTCTGTGCATAATAAATTCTTAGACCATATACATTCTGACAGAGAACTGAAGATTTAATTTTTTTTTTTTTTTTTTGAGTTGGAGTCTCACTGTGTCACCCAGACTGGAGTGCAGTGGCCGCTCCCGGCCACCGCAGCCTCGACCTGCTGGGCTCCGGTGAACCTTCTGCCTCAGCCTTCCAAGTAGCTGGAACTACAGGTGCGCTACCATGCCCGGCTCATTTTGTTTTATTGTAGAGATGAGGTCTTGCCAAGTTGCCCAGGCGGGTCTCGAACCCGCAGGCTCAGGCAATCCACTCACCTCAGTCTCCCAAAGGCGCGGGATTACAGGCTGAGCCACCGAGCCCAGTTTAATTTTTTTTTGAGTTGGAGTTTCACTCTGTTGCCCAGACTGGAGTGCAGTGGCATGCTCACAGCCACCCTAACGTCGACCCACTGGGCTCCGGCGATCCTTCCACCTCAGTCTTCCAAGAAGCCGAACTACAGGTGCACGCTACCACGCCTGACTAAATTTTTATTTATTGTAGAGACAAGGTCTTGCCAAGTTGTCCGGGTTGGTCTTGAACCCGTGGGCTCAGGCAATCCTCTTATCTCGGCCTCCCAAAGTGCTGGGATTACAGTGCTGGGATTAGGCTTAGAGATCACTTTCATATCCTACTGTTTAAAAAAAATAATAAAAAAGACAAATTCTGATAGGAAGAGATTCTTGTGTTCCCTAAATTCTTTCAAATTTACAGACAATAAGGTTTCCCACCAAGTTCTAAAGTCAAACTTCTACAGATGAACTTTATGAACCTGCTTTACCAACACTTTTGAAGACTTCATAATTCAATCTGAGCATGGTAAACTTCTCAAACATTTAGAGATCTCCTTGTTAATTAATATAAACACTTTGTATTGTCACGTAAGTCACAGACAGGATCACCCAGCAGAAGTACAAAGTTAAAGTTCAACTTGGTAGCCACCCTCATGCAATAGGATGTCTACTTCATATGTGTAATACATGAAAGATTTGTAATGGCCGACTATGACTTCAAAATCTCTGCATTAAATATATCTCTCCGCTATGGCAAACTCAGAAGCCATCTTGAAAACAGCTGGGCCATGTGTAGTACCAGTCCAGCAACATCTAGATCAAAGTGTTGCCGTCAAATCTTGAAAGCCAAAAGAAGTTAAAGTTTGCATACAGAAACTTTAGTTATCCCTCTACAACCCCTTAACTATTATCATCACTTTAGCTATGTCAGACTGGCTTCCTACTAGCAACCACTGCTGGGATAGCAAGTGCCTTGTGCTGCATTCTTGGTGGCTGATAAATGTGGGATTTTTTAGCACCTGCCAGGTAGGGACTCACCAAGTAGCAAAACCTCATCACTGGAATCAGATGAAGATGACAATGATAGAAATGAAATTGCATTTTAAAACACGGTTCAAGTCCCTTTTTTTTCAATATAACTTAGCTGCTGGTAACAAAAACTTAAAAAAACTTTTGGTAACAAAATCAAAGTGCAGGGTGGGGGAGGTACTCATGAAAATTATCACATGCTCCACATAAGTAATACTTAACAACTTTAAATTTTTAATCACACTTTAAATTAGTATCTAGATAGCTTAGTACTATCAATATCCATGGAGTTTTGTGTTAATAAAATCATAGTGAATGTATAATTTTAAAGTTGCTAAACACAATGAACAAGAGGCCTCCAACAGCTATAAAAAAGATGCCACTAACCCCGCGCCTTTGGGATGCTGAGGTGAGTGGACTGCCTGAGCCCACAGGTTCGAGACCCGCCTGGGCAGCGAGACCTCATCTCTACAATAAATCAAAAAATCAGTGGAAGCGCATGCCTGTAATTCCAGCTACTTGGAAGGTTGAGGCGGAAGGATCGCCAGAGTCTAGCAGGTCAAGGCTGCGGCCACCGCACTCCAGTCTGGGCGACAGAGTGAGACTCCAACTCAAAATAAATAAATAAATAAATAAAAAAGATGGCACAAGCCGAGGCACTGGGTACCACTTTTGATGACAACCACAATGAAATGGATCATGAGAATTAGAGTTAAGTGAATGCTCTGATATATGCAGTAGTGTTACCTACACGCTTGAGCTTAGACCAAAGTCCTAGAAGCGATGCTGCAGCCACCACAGCCCTTTCTCTCCTGCTATTAGCTTTTCTGAATGCAATTCTGTGGGACAATACTTTAATCAAAGGGCACATTTACAGAACCAACACTAACAAAAAGCCTAGAAAGGATAAAGGCCCAAGGATAAGGCAGCAGGTTACCAGAGATAAAAGCAGCAGCTCTGATAAGAAAATGACCAAAGTTTCAGAAGAGGCTTGTTAATTAGAAACACAAATAAAAGTAATTTCAGCCGGCTCGGTGGCTCAGCCTGTAATCCTGCGCCTTTGGGAGGCTGAGGTGAGTGGATTGCCTGAGCCCGCGGGTTCGAGACCCGCCTGGGCAGCGAGACCTCATCTCTACATTAAATCAAAAAATCAGCTGGGCGTGGTAGTGCATGCCTGTAATTCCGGCTACTTGGAAGGCTGAGGCGGAAGAATCACCGGAGCCCAGCAGGTCGAGGGCTGCGGTGGCCGGGAGTGGCCACTGCACTCCAGTCTGGGTGACAGAGTGAGACTCCAACTCAAAAAAAAAAAAAAAAAAAAAAGATGAGCAGAAAAGATGGATGGGAAAAGTGGCTTAAAATCATTTTAACATTAGAGACTCTTAAGAAATAAAGGAATAAATGGGTCAATTAAGAGTACATCAATATGATATGAGCAATTCTGATAAACTAAGAAGCTCAAAAACGTTGTACTCGTGTAACAGTCCAAAAGGAGTATGTCATAAAGACCCAGGACTACGGAACTCAGCAGAGATATTGCCTACACCGAAAAATTATTCTAGAGAAGTTAATTCTGAAAAATAACTGAAATGTATCACATGCTTTTATCAAAGCCCACATTTAACAGTCAACTTCCTCAGACAAGTTCTCAGAGTTACCAGATTACCATTTCATAAAGATAAAGCTATATCTACAATATAAAATCTGCAATTTAGGTAATATCTCACTAAAATAAATGGCAATAGCCTACCTATGTAAAGAAGAATTGGTTCCAGGTAACATGTACTTTTAGGGGTTAGCAACATATAAGACAATGATAAATCTCAGTATTTTAAGACCCAAAAGGATTCATGCAACAGAAAGCTACAGGATTTTAGTATACTGGCAAATTGGACCACATTTTTCTGTTCAGTTTTATATCCTAGAATACAAGTTATTTTTAAAAGATAGTATTTTCAAGGAACTACAGATGCTATTTTTATACTCACTATTGGTACTCTGTTAAATAACAACTTCGAGAAGCTTACCTTATTGATGTAAAATTGTGATAAGGTAGCAGCATTGATGGCCCACTCTATAGGATCATAAGCATTGTGCTCAAGCTGACGTTTCAGTGTACTGTGGCAATAATGAGCAGCCTTCTCAAACATTTCCATATGCTGGTAGACCTGAGCCAGGTAGTAGAGGTTATGAGTATAAACCTTCTCGAATCTGTGAAGGACAAAAAAAAAAAAAAAAGATATTTGCAAAATAATTTACCATTTATGCGTAAACGTCATTTATATTTATTGTGACCTTTCCACCAATCCTTTGAGTTTGATTTGGTTATTGTATTTATTTGGTAAATAAGGAAACTGAGTCTCAGACCTGAACAAAGTCACTTAATTAATAAGTGGCAAATGGATTCATGTCAGAGCCCACATTCTGTAACCTAACCTAAGTGCCCTAAGGCAGAAAACATCATGCTTTTTTGAACAATCACCTTATCTACACTCTGTGGAAATACCTGGATGACTAACATCTATATCTCCTCACCTTTTTGATCTCTCTTGTTCAGTAAGTTTCTCTTCTTCAGGAAGAAAATGCTCAGTGGGATCAAGAGGAGGACTCCCAATCTACATTTTAGAAAAACAAAAGCACTTTAAGATGTTAAGCTATAAACATCAAGTGCCCTCTTCTGGAAGAACTGAGAAATCAACTTTTACAAGATAAATACATTTCATTTTTTTCCTAGTTCACTTTCATGTTGATTTGCTCTAATCTTTATTCTCAAAGGGAAAAAGAGCTTGTTATGGGTAGAAACCATATTTTATCCACATTTGACTCCTGAGCATTTTGCACAGTGCCTGGTACACAGTAGTAACAATAAATGTCTCAGAAATTCAACTGACAAAGCAAACAGGAAAGTTCAGTCTATGCAATCTGCTCACAACTCATTCCTTTCTGGAGCCAGATCGTGTGGGTTGGAATGCCAGCTCCACCACTGACTAGTGTGTGACTCTGGGCAAGTCACTTAGTCTCTGGTACTTCTGCTTCCTCATGTAAAAAAATACAAATAGTAACAGTACCTACTTCATAAAGTTGTCATGACTTAATATTTGTAAATGAGTTAGTATTTGCAAATCACTTATAATAGTGTCAATAAGTACTACAAGCGTTGTTTGTTAAATAACATATCTCTCTAGCTTATAAGATTTTGTCTCTAGCTGGGCTCGGTGGCTCAGCCTGTAATCTCGCGCCTTTGGGAGGCTGAGGTGAGTGGATTGCCTGAGCCCATGGGTTCGAGACCCACCTGGGCAGCGAGACCTCATCTCTACAATAAAATCAAAAAATTAGCCAGGCGTGGTAGCGCGCCCCTGTAATTCCGGCTACTCGGAAGGCTGAGGCGGAAGGATCGCCGGACCCCAGCAGGTCGAGGCTGCGGTGGCCGGAAGCGGCCACTGCACTCCAGTCTGGGCAACAGAGTGAGACTCCGACTCAAAAAAAAAAAAAAAAGATTTTGTCTCTCTCTTTTTTTTTTTCCTTTTTTTAGAGATGAGGTCTCACCATGTTGCCCGGGCTGGTCTTGAACCTGTAGGCTCAGGCAATCCATTCACCTCGACCTCCCGAAGTGCTGGGATTACAGGTTGAGCGACCGAGCCCCGCCAAGATTTTGTCTATTAATTGCCCCCTCAAACCTGCCAACAAATAACTCTTCATTAGTATAGAATTTATTTTCTTCTTTATTCTTCTCTTATACTGTTTTTGAGCCATTTTATGGTGAAAAAGAGAATCTCTTTATCTTAATACAATAACTATTTAACTAGATTACCTTGGAAGAGAGCATAGTAAAGCAGAAGTTTTGAACATGAGTTTAGGGTCAGAAGAACCAGATTTAAATCTTGATTCTGCCACCTACTATATGCTAACCTCACTGAACCGCCAACTCCTTACTTGTAAATGGGAATAATAATAGCCACTTCATAGAGTTGTCATGAGGAAAAATATGTAGCCTATTTAAGCACTCAATACATATTAATGCTTTTATATTTTATTTATTTATTTATTTATTGAGTTGGAGTCTTACTCTGTCGCCCAGGCTGCAATGCAGTGGCACACTCACGGCCACTGCAGCCTCAACCTGCTGAGCTCAGGCGATCCTTCCACTTCAGCCTTTCAAGTAACTGGAACTACAGACGCACGCCACTACGCCCAGCTAGTTTTTGTGATTTAGTGTAGAGATGAGGTCTCACCATGTTACCCAGACTGGTCTCGAACCCGCGGGCTCAGGCAATCCTCTCACCTCAGCCTCCCAAAGTGCTGGAATTACAGGCTGAGCCACTGTGCCTGGTCTATATTTTATTTAAATAAATGTAGTTACATCATCTAATACTAAAATGTGAGTTTTTTGCTTTTGGTTTTTTCTGAGTCATGTCACTGCACTCCAGCCTGGGCAATAAAGTGAAAACTTGACTCACTGAAAATAAAAAATAGAGCTGGGCTCGGTGGCTCAGCCTGTAATCCCAGAACTTTGGGAGGTTGAAGTGAGTGGATTACCTGACTTGGCAACTTGGCAAGACCTCATCTCTATAATAAATCAAAAAATTAGCCGGGTGTGGTAGCGCACATCTGTAGTTCCAGCTACTTGGAAGGCTGAGGTGGAAGGATCGCTGGAGCCCAGCAGGTGGAGTATGTGGTGGCCAGGAGCGGCCACTGCACTCCGGTCTGAGTGACAGAGTGAGACTCCAACTCAATCAATCAATCAATCAATCAATAAAAATAAAAAATTCTTAAAGGAAAGCCATGATTTTGCCAACATGATGATGCTACCATTTTAGGAAATTTGAAACTTTTAAAAAATTCTTTTCTTTTCTTACAAATGGGGTCTTGCTATGTTGCCGAGGCTTGCCTTGGGATTACAGGCATAAACCACCATGCTTGGCCCTTTTTTTTTTTCCTTTTTGGAGTCAAGGTCTTACTCTCAAGGTAGCCCAACCTGGAGTACGGTGACATGATCACGGCTCACCGCTGGCTCAACCACCTAGGTTCAGGCAACACTTCTGCTTTAGACTCCCAAGTAGCTGAGACTACAGGTATGTACCACCATGCCCAGCTAATATTTTAATTGTTCTGTAGAGGCGAAGTCTCACTATGTTGCCCAGGTTGGTCTCAAACTCCTGGACTCAAGTGATCCTCCCACCTCAGTCTCCCAAAGTACAGGGGTAATAGGTATAAGCCACGATGACCAGCCCAGTATCTAAAACTTGTATATCCTTTTGTAGCCAAGCATTACGATAGCTGAATTTAGCACATACATTTATGTATGTTTAGTCTCCTTTATGTGGTATGTAATATTATTTCCAGTTCTTTAATGTTATAAGAACATTTTATTGATGGATTTACAAAGCAGATAACTGTGACAAATAGTAATCTCCAGCAAAATACTGTGCCAGATAATTTCTCTTTCATATGAAAAAAAAGTATAAGGAAACAAATGTTAACACGTGGTTTTTCCCCTCTGCAGGCTGTACCCTCTAAATTGAGAGTTTTCAATCTAGGACCACAGAGGCCTGGAAGTGCAACAGCACCTGTTCTGTACTACTAAAGTGAGGAGGTAGAAGGAATCTGTAGTGGATTGGGCTCAGGGTCCTTCTGATCTGCTTACCCGGAGTAGCTCGATCATTTTTTTTTTTTTTTTTTTGAGTCAGAGTCTCACTCTGTCTCCCAGACTGGAGTGCAGTGGCCGCTCCCGGCTACCGCAGCCTCGACCTGCTGGGTTCCGGCGATCCTTCCGCCTCAGCCTTCCAAGTAGCTGGAACTACAGGCGCGCGCTACCACGCCCAGCTCATTTTTTTGATTTACTGTAGAGATGAGGTCTCGCCAAGTTGCCCAGGCGGGTCTCGAACCTGCAGGCTCAGGCAATCCACTCACCTCAGCCTCCCAAAGGCGCGGGATTACAGGCTGAGCCACCAAGCCCGGCTTATTATTTTTTTTAATATGCTACATTTCAGAAGGGTTTCAAAGGCTAAAAAAAAAAAAAAAAAACTGAAAACCTACTGCCCTGAACACTTAGACCAGCAGCATAAGCATCATCCAGGACATTGTTAAAAATGCAGATTCTGGCCACTGCCGTACTAGACTCTGGTATAGCCATGGGCTCTTTGAGCTATGGCCATCGCCATGTTTCCTGGCTTTGGCCCCCTTCCTTACCTTGGGAAGGTGAATCTCCTCTTTCTCTCAATTTTCTCTTTAAACTATATTTTCTAATCTTAAAAAAAAGAAAGCAGATTCCCAGGTCCCATCACAGAACCACTATATCAGAGTCTGGAAGCCTCTCTGCTGTGTTCTCACAAGCTCATTAGCTGATTTTGATGCATGCTAACGTTTGAGAATCATAGTCTCAAAGAGTTCAGATATTTTGCTCAAGTAGTTCTTGCCTGCTTTCCTTTAAGCACTGCTATTTTCACTGGAAACAAAACAGAAGTTTTAGATTATAAGTACAAAAATATGCAAATAGTATTTTAGGATAACATTAGAATCATATTTCCTTTATAACTATGACTAAAGTTGCCATTATGCCCTATCCAAGGATTGTTATAAAAACCTCAAAATCTTGCCGGTTGCACTGGCTCACACCTGTAATCCCAGTACTTTGGGAAGCCAATGGGAGAGGACTGCCTGAGCCCAGGGGTTCGAGACCAGCCTGGGCAACTTGGTCAGACCTCATCTCTACAATAAATCAAAAAATTAGCCGGTGTGGTGGCGCATGCCTATGGCTCCAGCTACTTGGAGGGCTGAAGCAGAAGGATCACCTGAGCCCACCAGGTCGAGACTACAGTGGCCATGAGTGTGCTACTGCACTTCAGTCTGGACATCAGAGTGAGACTCCATCTCAAAAAAAAAAAAAAAACCTCAAAATCTTAGTCGTTCAGCTATTAGGTGACTTCCCAGACAGCTCCATAGAGAAGTTCCTAGGTTTTGAAGAGTCACACCAATATAATATGAATGAGGAGTTGGTAGTATCAATTCTTGACTAGTTTCAATAAAAATTAAAATGTATCTGACAAATAACATACCTCTTTCATATACTGATTATACAGTGCTTCAGATGACTCTAGGTAAGCCTGTGCAGTTTCAATATCTTCTCTTTCAGACCACAAGATACCCAGATTATTCTGGAAAATAAAAGAGAAGCAAACAATATCAGACAGACTTCCAATTGAAATATCTTTCAGCCGGGCTCGGTTGCTCAGCCTGTAATCCCAGCGCTTTGGGAGGTTGAGGTGAGTGGATTGCCTGAGCCTGTGAGTTCGAGACCTGCCGGGCAACTTGACGAGACCTCATCTCTACAATAAATCAAAAAAAATTAGCTGGGTGTGGTAGTGCGTGCCTGTAGTTCCAGCTACTTGGAGGGCTGAGGCGGAAGGATTGCCAGAGCCCAGCAGGTCAAGGCTGCGGTGGCCGGGAACGGCCACTGCACTCCAGTCTGGGCGACAGAGTGAGACTCCAACTTGGAAAAAAAAAAAGAAATATCCTTCATATTTTTTAAGTCAATATCTACTAATCAAATAGTACTGAAGCTTGATTACCAATAAATTTATTATTCATCACAACACTGGCCTTATAAAGTGGAGTAGATCGCTGCTAAGATGGACCCCCAATGATCCCTGTTTCTGGTATTCATGCCCGTGTGTAACCTCTTCCCCTTAAGGATGAGCTAGATCTAGTGACTTGCTTCTAATGAGTAGAATATGGCAGAAGTGCTGGAAAGTTGCTTCCGAGATTAGGCTACAAAACACCATGGCTTCCATTTTGGGTGCTCTCTTGCTCTCTCAGAAGGAAGTCAATCACCATGTTGTGAGCCACCCTATGGAGAGGCTCATATGGAAAGGAAATGAAGGAGGTCAACAGTGTGAGCCCCTCAGACAAGAAAAACCTGAGAAACTGAATCTTGCCCAAAAACCATGTGAAGGAGTTAGGATCCAATCCTCCCCCAATTCAGCCTTCAAGTGAGACTGTAGCCCCAGCAGGTCAACAATATGATGAGAGACCTTGAGCCAGAGGCAACTAGCTAAACTGTGCCAAGATTTCTGAGATAATACACACAGATGGGCCAGAAGTATATAATGCTTTCAAAATACTAAAATATACTCCAGAGGCCTCAAAAAATAAATTCTCAATAGTCACCAATTTTGTGGTTCAAGCCTGAAAAAAAAAAGAGGAATGAACTCAGATTCCAGAACAGATCAATAATTCAAATGACAATAATACAAAAATCCAGAAGATGCTATATGCCTTTCTCATCAGTTAAATCAGATTCCTAATGTTTACCACTTCAAACAACAAAACATTTATATTTTCCAGGTAGTTCTTAAAAGTATGGTTTTATAATTTTATTGCCAATCGAGAAGTCTCATTGATTCTTCTTTCTCAGTGTCTTTTATAGTATTGATCTCCTCCTTCTGATTTCCATTGTACCAACTTTCTTCTGCTACCATGAAGGCTAAGGTGAAGTTGAGTGGGTTTGAGGTTATATCCTAAATATTTATATATATTTTTTGAGTTGGAGTCTCACTCTGTCGCCCAGACTGGAGTGCAGTGGCTGCTCCCGGCCACTGCAGCCTCGACCTGCTGGGCTCTGGAGATCCTTCTGCCTCAGCCTTCTGAGTAGCTGGAACTACAGGCATGCGCTACCACGCCCAGCTAATTTTTGATTTACCGTAGAGATGAGGTCTCGCCTACCCAGACGGGTCTCAAACCCGCGGGCTCAGGCAATCCACTCACCTCAGCCTCCCAAAGGCGCGAGATTACAGGCTGAGCCACCGAGCCCGGCTCTAAATAATTTTTTAAACCATCAGTTTGCCTCCTGCTATGTGACTCTCTTAACTCAAGACTGAAGGCCTAGTTCCCCATTAGAAATTGGCATTGCCGGGCTTGGTGACTCAGCCTGTAATCCCGCGCCTTTGGGAGGCTGAGGTGAGTGGATTGCCTGAGCCCGCGGGTTCAAGACTCGCCTGGGCAACTTGGTGAGACCTCATCTCTACAATAAATCAAAAAATTAGCCGGGTGTGGTAGTGCACACCTGTAGTTCCAGTTACTCGGAAGGCTGTGGCGGAAGGATCGCCAGAGCCCAGCAGGTCAAGGCTGCGGTGGCCGGGAGCATGCCACTGTACTTCAGTCTGGGCGACAGAGTGAGACTCCAACTCAAAAAAAAAAAAAAGAAATTAGCGTTAATCTTCTTCCCATCTCTTCAAGGGACAAGAATACTTCTGGGACTGGGCTCCCAACATCCTTTGCTCAATTCCTCAGGGAAGGGAACATGATAAGGAAATAGAGGTTTTAATGCAGAGCTGTTAACCCCTAAGAAACCCACAAAGAGAATTCAGAGTCCATGAATTTGGATGGGGGAAAAATACAAATTCATTTTCACTAATCTACTAAAATTTAGCATTTTCTTCGCACTCTGCCAAGTTCCAGACATTTAACATCTATTTGTATTATGAATACAGAAAACAAACTGCAGCAATATTACAGTACCTAAGTACCAACAGAAATGAAAAAAATTCCTATTTTTTTCAAATAAGATTTATGCTAATTATCAAAGCTATTAGACACACTGATATCACTTAATGTGCTAAAAAGCATATACATTACTATATCACGCATTTGGTTTTTAAAATCTTTTGATAATTGTACTTCTATATTACTGATCTCTTTAATAACCATATTATTTTATTTTATGCTTTTTTTTTAGATGGAGTCTCACTCTGTCACTCAGGCTAGAGTACAGTGGCACACTCACGACCACCCTAGTGTCAACCTGCTGCGGTGATCCTTCCACAACAGCCTTCCAAGTAGCCGGAACTACAGACGTGCACTACCACACCTGGCTGGCTGGCTGGCTGGCTATCTATCTATTTATCTATCTATCTAATCTATCTACCTATTTATTTTAGAGAAGAGTTTTCGCCAAGTTGCCCGGGCTGTTCTCGAACCCGCAGGCTCAGGAAATCCACACACCTCGGTCTTTCAAAGTGCTGAGATTACAGGCTGAGCCACCGAGCCTGGCCTATTCTATGGTTTTAAAACTGGCAGGATGCATACAAGCATATGCCTGTAGTCCTAGTTACTACAGAGGCTAAGGCAGGAGGATCACCTGAGTCCAGCAGTTCAAGTCCAGTCTGGGCAACATAGCAAGACGTCATCTTTAAAAAAAAAAAAACACCGGGTGCAGTGGCTCATACCTGTAATTCCAGCACTTTGGGAGGTGGAGGCGAGAGGACTGCCTGAGGCCAGGGATTCAAGACCAGCCTGGGCAACTGGGCAAGATCCCATCTCTACAATAAATCAAAAAATTAGCATGGTATGGTGGCACATGCCTGCAGTTCCGGCAATTTGGAAGGATCACCTGAGCCCAGCAGGTCAAGGCTGCAGTGGCCATGAGGGTGCCACTACACTCCAGCCTAGGTGACAGAGTGAGACTCTGACTCAAAAAAAAAAAAAAATTAAATGAGCTTCAGTGTTTTCTTTTTTAAATTGAGTTGATGTATCAATTCGTAGCATTTGTTTTTGTTTTTTTGGTTTTTTTTGTTTTTTGAGTTGGAATCTCACTCTGTTGCCCAGACTGGAGTACAGTGGCCGCTTCCGGCCACCGCAGCCTCGACCTGCCGGGCTCCGGCGATCCTTCCGCCTCAACCTTCCAAGTAGTCGGAATTGCAGGCATGCGCTACCACACCCAGTTGATTTTTTGATTTATTGTAGAGATGAGGTCTCGCCTGCCCAGGCGGGTCTCAAACCTGCGGGCTCAGGCAATCCACTCACCTCGGCCTCCCAAAGGCACGGGATTACAGGCTGAGCCACCGAGCCCGGCTAGCATTTGTTTTTGACATGGCAACACTGTGGTGTTGGGAATCTGTCATTTGTCATTTGAAGTGGCAATGTTGTGCGTGTGCATAAGCCTTGCATTTGCAGATTTGAAGAAAGTTAGTGCTATTTGCGGGCTAAAGAAGATGGGCTATCAAGTGGAAGAAAACAAACACTTTCAACATATTCTTATATTTGAGCTGAACAGAGGAATGAAGGCAGCAGAGGCAGCTCAAAACATTTGTGCCATGTATGGGGAGAATGCCATCGAGGACAGCACAGCAAGAAAATGGTTTTATCATTTCCAGAACGACCACTTTGACCTGAGTGATTCTCCACATTCAGGAAGACCATCGGGCTTTGGTGAAGACCATTTAAACACTTGAATCCATGATGATCCAAGCCAGCCAACCTGAGAATTGGCAGATGTGATGAACTGTGACCAATCATCATGTGATATTTACAATCCATGGACAAATTTATTTATTTATTCATTCATTCATTTATTTATTGAGTTGTTGGAGTCTCACTCTGTCACCCAGACTGGAGTGCAGTGGCCGCTCCCGGCCACCGCAGCCTCGACCTGCTGGGCTCCAGCGATCCTTCTGCCTCAGCCTTCCAAGTAGCTGGAAATACAGGCGTGCGCTACCACTTCCGCCTCAGCCTTCCAAGTAGCTGGAAATACAGGCACGCGCTACCACACTCAGCTAATTTTTTTTATTTATTGTAGAGATGAGGTCTCACCAAGTTGCCCAGGCGGGTCTTGAACCCGCGGGCTCAGGCAATCCACTCACCTCAGCCTCCCAAGGCACAGGATTACAGGCTGAGCCACTGAGCCTGGCTCATGGGCAAATTTAAAACGCTACAAATTTATGCATCAACCCAATAGTTTGACTCCACAGAGATAACCACTATTCATCTTTTATGTGGATTATATTTTAAATACAATATAAATCCTACTAAGGGTAGAAAAACGACACCAGAAGGTCTTGCATCTTTCACATGTCATGTCCTTGCCCTCATACCAAGCTAGGTAGAGAGAAAAGTAAAATATAAAATAAAAACAGCTAAAAAAAAGTATTACTAGTGAATTCTATCAAGCATACAATGAAGAAATAATGCCAACTCTACACATATGCTTCCAGAAAAAAAGACAGAATATTTCCCATCTCATATTAAACCACAGATTGAAAATCTTTCATGAACACAGATGCAAAAATTTTGAACAAAGTCGTAGCAAATTGGGTTCAACAATATATAAAATAGATAATAAATTATGATGGAGCTTATCCCAGGAATACAAGCAAGGTTAGTTTAAGAATTTTTTAAAAATCAATGTAATTCAATAAAATAATGATGCTGATTTTAAAAAGTCAGACTAAAACAAGAGTATAAGTTTACGCCGGGCTTGGTGGCTCAGCCTGTAATCCTGCACCTTTGGGAGGCTGAGGTGAGTGGATTGCCTGAGCCCAGCAGGATCAACGGAGCCCAGCAGGTCGAGGCTGCAGTGGCCGAGAGCGGCCACTGCACTCCAGTCTGGGCGACAGAGTGAGACTCCAACTCAAAAAAAAAAAAAAAAAAAAAAAAAAGAGTATAAGTATAATTTCATTTCTATGAAATTCCACACAGTTCCAGTTACTCAGAAGACTGAGGTGAGAGGAGCGCTTGAGTCCAGGAATTCAAGGCCGGCTGAGCAACATAGCAAGACCCTGTCTCTAAAAAATAAATTAAATAAAACAAAATTTTACAAGTGCAGGGTAGGGGGTAGGGAGAAAAGAAAGAAAGAATATATGAAGAAGGGAGGGATAAACAGGAGCACCAGAAAATTTTTGGTGGTGGTGATAGATAAGTCATTACCTTGAATGCAGCAATTGTCTCACAAGTATAAATGCGCATCAAGGCTGGGCGCAGTGGCTCACACCTGTAATCCCAGCACTTTGGGAGGCCAAGGTGAGAGGATTGCCTGAGCCCACGAGTTCGAGACCAGCCTGGGCAACCTGGCAAGATCTCATCTCTACAATAAATCAAAACATTAGTCGAGCATGGTGGCGTGTGCCTGTAGCTCCAACTGCTCAGAATGCTGAGGCGAAAGGAACGCCTGAGCCCAGCAGGTCGAGGCTGCGGTGGATGGGAGTACACAGCCTGGGTGACAGAATGAGACTCCAACTCAAAAATATAAAATAAAACCCATCAATCTGTACATTAAAAAATATGTGCAGCTTATTGTATGTCAATTGCACCTCAATGAAGCTGTAAACAATAATAAAAATTACTCCTTAAACAAGTATGATCACCGGGCACAGTGGCTCACACCTATAATCCCAGTATTTTGGGAGATGGAGGTGAGAAGAATGCTTGAGCCCAGGGACTTGAGATCAGCCTGGGCAACTTGGCAAGACCTCAACTCTACAATAAATAAAAAAATTAGCTGGGCATGATGGCACATGCCTGTAGTTTCAGCTACTTGGAAGGCTGAGGCAGAAGGATTGCCTGAGTCCAGCAGGTTGAGGCTGCAGTGGCTGTAAGCATGCCACTGTACTCCAGCCTAGACAACAGAGTGAGAATCTGACTTTTTTTTTTTTTTTTTTTTTTTTTTGAGTTGGAGTCTCACTCTGTTGCCCAGACTGGAGTGCAGTGGCCGCTCCCGGCCACCACAGCCTCAACCTGCTGGGCTCCAGAGATCCTTCCAAGTAGCCGGAACTACAGGCGCACGCTGCCACGCCCAGCTAATTTTTGATTTATTGTAGAGATGAGGTCTCGCCAAGTTGCCCAGGCAGGTCTTGAACCTGAGGGCTCAGGAAATCCACTCACCTCGGCCTCCCAAAGCGCAGGATTATAGGCTGAACCACCGAGCCTGGCTGAGAATCTGACTTTAAAAAAAAATTTTTTTAAAGATGTATAACAGAGTGGGGAAGGTAATCTACTAAGTTCTTTGTTGTTGTTTTTGTTTTCTTGTTGTTATTGTTTTTGAGTCAGAGTCTCACTCTGCGGGGTTCAGGCAATCCTTCCACCTTAGCCTTCCAAGTAGCTGGAACCACAGGCACGTGCCACCACGCCCGGCTAATTTTTTTAAAAAATTTATTGTAGAGACAAGGTCTCACCAAGTTGCCCAGGCTGGTCTTGAACCTCTGGGCTCAGGCAATCTTCTCACCTCTGCCTCCCAAAGTGCTGGGACCACAGGCGTGAGTCACTGCACCTGGTTAAATCTTTCAACATGTATAGTAAATAATAAATGTAATAAAATGCTGTAATGAAATGTGGTACAGACAGTAGAATACATAGCTCTGTTCAGAAACAGATTGGAACAGATAGATGCTAGCTAAACTCCTATTACAGTACTGTTTTCATATCTGGTAGGTTAGTTACAGTACATCACTTTTCAAATTTTTATATTCACATTTCTTTATTCTTTCAGATAAATCTATTTATTCATTTTGTCAAGTTCTAAGAAAAAAAGCCTATCATGATTTCAGCAGGAATTACAGTAGACTTATAAATGAATATCAGAATAATGATATTTTGATGGGTATGGTGGCTCAAGCCTGTAATCCCAGCACTTCGGGAGGCTGAGGAGAGAGGATTGCCTGAACTCAGGCATTCAAGACCAGCCTGAGCAACATTCGGACCCGCCTGGGCAACTTGGCGAGACTCATCTCTACAATAAATCAAAATTAGCCGGGCGTGGTAGCACGCGCCTGTAATTCCGGCTACTCGGAAGGCTGAGGCGGAAGGATCGCCGGAGCCAGCAGGTCGAGGCTGCGGTGGCCGGGAGCGGCCACTGCACTCCAGTCTGGGTGACAGAGTGAGACTCCAACTAAAAAAAAAAAAAAAAGAATTATTTATAAAAGCAAAAACTACTGTGATCCTTGTATACCTAAAAACCTAAGGTCATCATTTGAAAAACTATTAGAATTATCAGTTCAACAAAGTAGGAAAATATTAGGTTAATATATAATAACAATAATATTCCTATGTTTGGCCAAAACTGGTTAAAAATACTATTAGAAGTTTTGCATTCATAGCAGCAACATTAGGGATAAAAGCACTAATAATTTTCAGTTGGAGAGATACCATGTTTTAGGTGGTAAGATTAAACATGATAAAATATCATTATTATTATATATATCCCGGCCACCGCAGCCTTGACTTGCTGGGCTCCAGCGATCCTTTCGAATCTACCTTCCAAGTAGCTGGAACTACAGGCGCGCGCTACCACACCCGGCTAATTTTTTGATTTATTGTAGAGATGAGGTCTCGCTGCCCAGGCGGGTCTCAAACCCGCGGGTTCAGGCAATCCACTCACCTCAGCCTCCCAAGGCATGGGATTACAGGCTGAGCCACTGAGCCCGGCAATATTTGTATTTTAAAGAGCCTGGTCTCAATACAGAAAGTCAGATTTGTTTCTTAATAAACCAAGCACTATATAAATGGTAAACAATAAGTATTATAAGAATGCAAAGGTAGGAAGGAGACATCAGTTTAGACCAAAATGATTCAAAGAAAGTTACTAAAAGAATGAGGTGATTCTTGGCCAGGTACTCATATTTGTTTTTGTTTTTGTTTTTTTGAGTTGGAGTCTCACTCTGTCGCCCAGACTGGAGTGCAGTGGCCGCTCCCGGTCTCCGCAGCCTCGACCTGCTGGGCTCTGGCGACCCTTCCGCCTCCGCCTTCCGAGCAGCCGGAATTACAGGCGCGCGCTACCACGCCCGGTTAATTTTTTGATTTTATTGTAGAGATGAGGTCTTGCCAAGTTGCCCAGGCGAGTCTCGAACCCGCGGGCTCAGGCAATCCACTCACCTCAGCCTCCCAAAGGCGCGGGATTACAGGCTGAGCCACCGAGCCCGGCGGAGTTTCTTCTTAATAGAAAGAACAGAATTTGGACTGGCAGAGAATTGAAAAGCACATTAGGATGCAGGACAGTCTTGGAAATCCATGGGTTCCCCACGACTAAGCGAAGCAGCAAGTGACGCTGGAATGGGCAACGAGGAAGAGCGTGGCAAGCTTGGAAGCTAACGGCGGGAGATCTTGTTACAAGGCAGTAAGTCCTTAAGACTGGCCTCGCTGGAGGCCATGGATGCTCCCTGGGACTCATACCAAAGCTTCAAAACTGCACCTTATAACGTCTGCCTCTGTGTTTCCGAACACCAGAGGTTCGGCCTAGGTCCGATTGCTTGTTGCTCCCTGCACAGGAAGCCAACCTCTGAGACAACGAGTATTGCCGGGGAGGAAGACTTCATTATCTTACGGGCGACATCAACTGAAACGAGGGGAGCCAAACCTCAAATCCGCCCCTTCCCACCCCCACCCTAAAGAGTTTATATGACCGGGAAGGAAAATAGGAGGGGCAGGGAAGTGGAGTTGGTTAACAGGCAGCAGGTGGTCCACTGCGGGGGTCTAGTGTTCCACTGTCATCACGTGCGGGAAGACAGGACTTGGGGAGGAGTAAGGAAGAGGATCCAGTCAGCAGGCAGCAGGTGTGTCTCCCTGTACAAATCGAAGGTTCTCAAGCTTCAGTCCTGTGGGCATCCGGCTCGTTGGAAAATCGGGCCAGTTGCATTTGGCCTTGGCGGGGGCTGGGGCTCCTCTCCGCCCCCTGCCACCACTCTCCCCCCACCACCCCGCCCGGCCGGGCTCACTCTCACCTGCGCCTGGATGGAGAGGGAGACGCAGTGGTTCGAGAGCCGGTACCTGCGCAGCAGCCGCAGACATTTCACCAGGTGCTCCTCGCCCGCCGACAGCTCCTCCGTGTCGACGTGGTTCACCCCAAGGTGGAACTCAATCACCGCCAGCCTCACCGCCTGCTGAGCCACGGGCCCCTCGGGCTCCAGCGCTTCAGCAGGCAGCCCCAGGGCGTGGTCCCTCGCACTCGGGCCATCGTCGGCCTCGGGCCGCTCCTGCTCGTCCTCGGGCGCGGGGCCGAGCAGCGCCCTGACCTCCTCCAGCAGCGCCCGGGCGCTGTATTTGGACTTGTACGGTTCCTTCTCCGGGTTTTTATGCAACTCCACCCGCGACAGGGCCAGCGCCGCCTGGAACTTCTCGCAGATCTCGGCCCACGGAGCGTTCGCCATAGCGGCCTCTACTGCCTCAACGTTTGCAGTCGGGGCTCCTGCCTTCCTTCTGCTTTGCGACACTTCACATACGGCTCTCGACAGGTCGGGGCCACTGCAGAACCGCAGCCAATGAAGTCGGCCAGGAGAACCGCAGTGTGCTCGGCAGAGGCCAATGAGAAGACGCAGTGGTCATCGTAGCAACCGTTGTCATGGAAATGAAGCCGTCGATGAGGGTATTTCACCTCCAGCCCTAGCCCCTGCAGTGGTGCGTTTATCTCTCGGCTGACCGTGTGCTGTGAGGATGTGTTTCTACAAAATAGTGTTTGTTTTTCTTTTTTGGAGTTGCGGGTCTCACTCTATTACACACTCTAGGCTATATAGTAATGTTATAGGATGGGCATCATGGGAATAAAGCAAGGGAGATGAGTGTTAGGTGAGGCAAGGTATTTATTTTATCTCATTTTTTAGAGACTGGGTCTTGCTATGTTGTCCCTACTGGTCTCAAATTCCTGAGCTCAAGCGATTCTCCTGCTTCAGCCTCCCAAGTAATTGGGACTCCAGGCACTTGCGACTGTGCCTGGCTTGCTATTTTTAAACAGCAAGCTTAGGAAAGGGCTTACTGAGAAAACGACATTTGACTAAGGATCTAAAGGTGAGGGAATGAGCCATGCAGACATTAAGGGAAATATATTTCAGACAGAAGAATAGTAGATGCAAAGGCTTTGACACAGGTGTGTGCCTGCATGCTCAAGGGACAGCAAGGAGACTTCTTGGCTGGAGTAGAGAGAATGGGGAGAGCAGTAGATTAAGTCAGAGAAGTAATATGAGCCCAATCATGTAGAGTTTGTAAGAACCATATAGGGACTTTGGGTATTCTGAGATGGGCGTCATTGGATAGTTTTGAAGAGAGGATTAACAAGATTTGACTTACGGAAGTATTTATAAGACAAACTGAAAGCAGGACAAGGGGAGAAGCAGAGAGACCAGGAAGGAAGGTACTGTAACATTCCAAGAGAGAGATGATGGTGGCTTGGATGAAGGGTGATGGTGGAGAGGGTGGGAGTCGTCATATTTTGGATAAAGGGAGGGTGGACATGATTTACTGATGAATTAAGCATGGAATGTGAAAACTTTCTTTTCTTGAGCCATTGGGGGAATGAAGTTGCAATTAATTTAGGTGAAAAAAGCAATGAGAGGAATTAGGGGAGATTAGCTCAGTTTTAGATCTTTCTAATACGCAGATCTGAGCATGTCAGTCTTCTGCTATAAGTCCTTCCCATCACTTTTTTTTATTAATCAATATTTTTTATTATGGTTTTGTGGGGTACAGTTAAGGGTTAGGTGTACAATTACGTTTCATTCAGGCACCCTGTTGATAAGAGGTGTTTCCCCATCCCCAGACAGATATTTGCTACTGTTAATCCCATCCCCCCTCCCCCCCTCCCATCACTTTGAAGGTAAGATCCAAGGTTGCATATGAGAAGCTTCTATTTTCTGCTTGCTTCTCCACCTTGTTTTTTTGTTTTTTGTTTTAGTTGGAGTCTGTCACCAAGGCTGGAGTGCAGTGGCACTCTCACGGCCACTGCAGCCTCGACCTGCTGGGCTCAGGTGATCCTTCTGCCTCAGGCTTCCAAGTAGCTGGAACCACAGGCATGTGCCACCACGCCCAGCTAATTTTGATTTATTGTAGAGACAAGGTCTCACCAATTTGCCCAGGCTGGTCTCGAACCCCCTGGACTGAGGCAGTCCTCTCACCTCCACCTCCCAAAGTGCTGGGATTACAGGCTTGAGCCACAGCACCTGGCTAAGACTGCCTCTTTAAGGGGGAAAAAAGGGGACAAAAACTTTAAAAATGTAATTTGGGGCCGGGCTCAGTGGCCCAACCTGTAATCCCAGCACTTTGGGAGGCTGAGGTGAGTGGATTGCCTGAGCCCACGGGTTCGAGACCAGCCCAGACAACTTGGTGAGCCCTCGTCTACAATAAATAAAAAATTAGCTGGGCGTGGTAGCGCACGCCTATAGTTCCAGCTGCTTGGAAGGCTGAGGCAGAAGGATAGCTGGCACCCAGCAGATTGATGCTGGAGTGGCAGTGAGTGTGCCACTGCACTCCAGCCTGGGTGACGGAGTGAGACTCCAACTCAAAATAAATAAAAATGTTTTAAAATGAAAATGTAATTTGGTACCTAATATGTTCATAACTAATAAAGAACTCTTATCAACAAAAAAGACAAATTCCAACAGAAAAACAGGAAAAACACACACAGGTAAATAACAAATACAAATGGCCAGTGTGAGATGTTAATTTTCACTCAACAGATGCAAATAAAGACAATACAGTTCTATTTTGTCTAACAAACTGACCAAGGCAAAATCCCATGTTGCAGTGCTGTGGGGAAACAGGTTCTCATGGACTGTAGAGTGGGAATGCAAATTGGCACCAACTGGGAGAGCGACTTGCACCAAAATTGAAAACATTTTCACTTTAACCCTGCTATTCTACATTTAGAAAATATATCCTAAACCGGGCTTGGTGGCTCAGCCTGTAATCCTGCGCCTTTGGGAGGCTGAGGTGAGTGGATTGCCTGAGCCCGCGGATTCGAGACCCGCCTGGGCAACTTGGCGAGACCTCATCTCTATAATAAATCAAAAATTAGCTGGGCGTGGTAGCACGCACCTGTAGTTCCAGCTACTGGGTAGGCTGAGGCGGAAGGATCGCCAGAGCTCAGCAGGTCGAGGCTGCGGTGGTTGGGAGTGGCCACTGCACTCCAGCCTGGGCAACAGAGACTCCAACTCAAAAAAAAAAAAAAGAAAATGTATCCTGCTGAGCGCAGTGGCTCAAGTCTGTAATCCCAGCACTTTGGGAAGCCGAGGCGAGAGGATTGCCTGAGCCCGTGGATTCAAGACCAGCCTGGGCAACTTGGCACGAGGCCTCATCTCCACAGTAAATCAAAAAATTAGCTGGGCACAGTGACTCACACCTATAATCCTAGCACTTTGGGTGAGGTGAGAGGCTTGCCTGAGCCCGCGGGTTCAAGACCAGCCCAGGCAACTTGGCGAGACCTCACCTCTAATCAAAAAATTAGCCAGGTGTGGTGGCACATGCCTGTGGTTCCAGCTCCTTGGAAGCCTGAAGTGGAAGGATCACGTGAGCCCAGCAGGTCGAGGCTGCGGTAGCCAGGAACGTGCCCCTGCCCTCTATCCAGCCTGGGGGAAAGACTCAACTCAAAAAAAATAAGCCGGGCTTGGTGGCTCAGCCTGTAATCCCAGCACTTTAGGAGGCTGAGGTGAGTGGACTGCCTGACCCTGTGGGTTCTGAGACCCACCTGGGCAACTTGGCGAGACCTCATCTCTACAATAAAATCAAAAATTAGCCAGGCGTGGTAGCGTGCACCTGTAGTTCCAGCTACTTGGAAGGCTGAGGCGGAAGGATCGCTGGAGCCCAGCAGGTCGAGGCTGCGGTGGCTGGGAGTGTGCACTCCAGTCTGGGTGACAGAGTAAGACTCCAACTCAAAAAAAAAAGGGCAGTGCAGATCTGACCGTATAGAAACTGCACATCATGAAGGGAAAAGAGCAAGTCACAAAACTGAGTAATTCCAATTCTATAAACAAGTTTGTGGAAAACTGCTCAGTGAAACTTTACATATGTGTGGTCCCTTTTGGTTTTTTCTTCTGTGTTCAGATTTTTATACCCAGCTCTTATTATTTTTGTAACATTTCAAGCTATTGTCATTTTAGAAAAAAAGCCACCAAAATCAAAGCATTACTATCTTTATTATGGCATGAGGCAGTATTTTATACATTAACTCATTTTACAGTAAAAACATCTTATGTACAAGTGTAGAGAAATCACTGCAGATAGGTCCAACTTAAAAATGGGCTATAATTTTAGAGTCCAGAGTTGTTTTAATACATATTGGAAAATATTTTCTCAGTAAAAAACAGTAAAAATGATAACACCCCCCCAGCAAACCCAACAAGTCCATTTAGACCAAACAGTAGTTGAAAACATTATACATTTATAAATATGAATTCTAGGATCCAGGAGAAACTAAGTTTCACTGATTGAAACAGTCTTTTTTTAATTAAAATATGTTAAGTGAAACTCCTATTAATTTTCCCTCTTTCTGCTGTTTTTTTTGTTTTTGTTTTTTCCTTAAGACGGGGTCTCACCATGTTGCCCAGGCTTGTCTAGAACTCCTGACCTCAAAAAATCCTCCCACCTTGGCCTCCCAAAGTACTGGGATTACAGGGATGAGCTGACAGTGCCTGGACTCCCTTTTACTCTTGATTTATGTTTCATTATTTTTCTTTAGGCTAACCCATAATCTACAACAAACTTTTAGCTGTTCCTTCTATTTTTTAAAGCTGTTCCTTCTTAAAGAACAAGTACTATAACCTTTTAATTTGCTTGATAAGGGCCCCTTTCCTATCCAAATCATGAGATGTTTTGTTACTAAAGCATGCCCAGTATTTAGGCAAAACCAGAATCTAAAAAACTATAACCCACAAGGCATATGTGAGCTATCACATACCTTCCCCTAATTCCCCATGGCTTGAAGGAAAGCCATGAGAAACAGCAGTAAAGAGACACAATTTATAAGTGAATCAAGAAATAAAAGCCAAGACAATTCTGCAAGCAGAGGACAAAAAAGACCCACTCTGGATTTTAGAACAGAGCTGAATTTCCAAAAGAAAAAGTATGCTAAACTGGGCTCAGTGGCTCAGCCTGTAATCCCGCACCTTTGGGAGGCTGAGGTGAGTGGACTGCCTGAGCCCGCGGGTTTGAGACCTGCCTGGGCAACTTGGCGAGACCTCATCTCTACAATAAATCAAAAAATTAGCCGGGTGTGGTAGCACGTGTCTGTAGTTCCAGCTACTGGGAAGGCTGAGGTCGAAGGATCGCCAGAGCCCAGCAGGTCAAGGCTGCGGTGGCCAGGAGTGGCCACTGCACTCCAGTCTGGGTGACAGTGAGACTCCAACTCAAAAAAAAAAAGAAAAAGGATGCTGCCTCAGTATCAGGATCTGAGCTGGCTATCAGAGCCACTGTTATAAGGTGGTAAGAAGCAGAGATAAAGATTGGAGTAAGCAAGAAAAACCAAAGACTAGAAAGATTTAAGTTGTCTAAGTCATTGAATGAAAACAACACAGACCATGTAGTTTTCAATTTCCTCTCACAGTCTGTCTGTTCTGGGACTTCCAGAACAGAATCTCTAGGAATTAAGGCAGGGGACAAAGCCATTCTTAAGCTCCTGTGCTAACAGAATGTTTCCCAGAGAAATAATGTCTGAGAAATCAGGCAGAGTTATCTGGCTAGGGGCTATATTAAGGTCTTCAGTTCCCCCAAAACAACTTAAAATAACCATACAGCTTGTCTTTATTGTCTCTAAGCAGCTAAAAAGAACCTTCAATAGAGAAGCAGTTTAACAGAAATGGATCCTACACTGTGGCTTTAGGAACTAGGCCACTGAGAAACTATATAAAAACCCCAACCTGCCTACTTGAAGCTAACCTCTAGAAACATCAGTGATCCATTAAGGTTTCACCATTAAAGAATGCCTCGTCGCCGGGCTCGGTGGCTCAGCCTGTAATCCCGCGCCTTTGGGAGGCTGAGGTGAGCGGATTGCCTGAGCCCGCAGGTTCGAGAACCACCTGGGCAACTTGGCGAAACCTCATCTCTACAATAAATCAAAAATTAGCCGGGGGTAGTAGCGCGCGCCTGTAGTTCCAGCTACTTGGAAGGCTGAGCGGAAGGATCGCTGGAGCCCAGCAGGTTGAGGCTGCGGTGGCCGGGAGCGGCCACTGCACTCTAGCCTGGGCGACAGAGTTAGACTCCAACTCAAAAAAAAAAAAAAAGAATGCCTTGTCATGCATCCTCACTCATTGTCTTTGCGCTCCACATTTCTGAGTGCTTCCTTCTTGCATGTGAGAACATCTCCAATGGGCTTTCATCACTCTTGAGCAATGCAAATCTTTCTTCCTCCCTTAATCCTTTCTTGGTAAATAAGGTTAATCTTCCAATAGGAAGAAGTTGAGTACCTCATCATTTAAGCACCATTTATCCAGCCTTCTTACAAAGAAAGCTATGGAGCCATCTTACACATTTAAAATTCCTCAAAGATGCTGGCTTACTATTAAAATGTACTTGTATATATACTATCTGTGAAGAATACACTGAAACATGAACCATCTTATAATGCAAAGCTAAAAATATATCCAAATGCACATAACTATGGATAATCTATGAAGGACACTACATCCTCCAAATCTAGAGTATACACTGCATAAACGATTATAACCCAGCTAAGTTTGAGATCTTGTTTCAAAACATTGCTCAATACTAAGTCTCAGAAGACACATAACAGGACCCATGAGCAATGTGTTGGGGGGAGGTTGAGGAATGCCAATTACAGAACAAAAAAAGACTTGACTTGCAAAGGCCCAAAGTGGTCCTCAGAGACTGTCACACTCCCTTAGGTAGTTCATTTAGGAAGATCACTATGTAGACACTCTTAAGAATAAGGACAGGTCAACTTATAGAGTACAGGCAAATGCATGCTTGATTTTTATCTTGTAACCTATAGACAATGCATTAGAATAAAAATCAAGGAATTCATACATCCTTTCAAAAGGAAAATCTATTAACGAAGTAGCAATAAAGTTACAAATGATAATGATCACATAAAATAACTTAGATGAAGCTTGTCAGTCTGAAAGACAGGGACTGGGCAAGTGGTAAAAGGAAGCACAATGAACTTTCAACTTTGTGTGAAAAATCATGTTCAGGTCTATGCTGCAAAACCTAATTCTTCTGGCTACATAAATCCCCTACTTCTAGTTACTGACCGAATGCTTTACTAAAACTCCGCTTCTGGCCTTTGTTTGAGGATCTGTTACTTTTCTTGCCACCTCCTGATCGCTGTCCCCTGAAGTTTCTATTTCCTTCCCGTTGTCCCCTGAAGTTTCTGCTTCTATCTCGCTGTCCCCTGAAGCCTCGATTTCCTTCCCGTTGACCTCTGAAGCCACCAAATCCTTCCCGTGGTCCTTCCAGCTCCGGTTGTTCTGTAGCCACAGAGAGCTGCCAGCGTCGGGAATCATGCCATTTCTCCTGTTGAAAGACAGTTTTCCCAATCTATTATTCTGTGTTCTCATAATAAACATTTTACAATTTTGGTATGTTAACTTTAAAATCCAAGAGAAAAGAATACCTGTATTTCTGTTACTGATGCGGTAGGTACATCAAAGCAAACGCCCTAGAAATCAGAGCAAATAAAAGTTAATCCAACGTGCACAATGAACGATATTCCAAGACTAGGTATTAAGTGAAAAACAAACAAAAAATGTCCACTTATTAATTTGAAAACTTTAGACCAAGGCCAACACATTACACCTCTCAAAAGCACACTGCAGAAAGCCAAGGAATATTGAAAAAAGAGACTCCAGACAATTTAGAACTTTCTGACTACAGAGAGATTATTGGCTAACACACTGAGCTAACCCCTCAAGTAGCTACCAGCTACATCTTATACAAAAGGAAATAGGTTTGGATAGGCGAGCTGACTTGTCTAAGAACCCACAGCTATTAAGTGGAGCAGGTATTTACAATCTGATCTGTATGGCCCTAAAACCTACAGTCTTAATATACTGCCTACTACCAGAAAGACACTATTCAGGATGACCTAACTAAAAGCAGAAAAACAAGCCGGGCTCGGTGGCTCAGCCTGTAATCCCACGCCTTTGGGAGGCTGAGGTGAGTGGATTGCCTGAGCCCGTGGGTTCGAGACCCGCCTGGGCAGCAAGACCTCATCTCTACAATAAATCAAAAAATCAGTTGGGCGTGGTAGCACATGCCTGTAATTCCGGCTACTTGGAAGGCTGAGGCGGAAGGATCACCGGAGCCCAGCAGGTCGAGGCTGCGGTGGCCGGGAGCGGCCACTGCACTCCAGTCTGGGCAACAGAGTGAGACTCCAACTCAAAAAAATAAATAAATAAAAGCAGAAAAACAATTTGGCTTCCTATTAGTTTTCTAGGTTTTCTTAATTCAGTCTCCTGTGAATTTTTTTTTTGAAAGCTGACTTTCATCCTTTTTTTTTGGTCAAGGTGTGTCACTCAGGCTGAAGTACAGTGACACAATCATGGCTCACAGTAGCCTTCACCTCCTGGGCTCAGACCATCCTCCCACCTCAGCCTCCCAAGTAGTTGGAAATACAGGCATGCGCCACCATGCTAAGCTAATTTTTTGGTTGAGTTGGAGTCTCACTCTGTCATCCAGACTGGAGTGCAATGGCACACTCCTGGCCACCGCAGCCTCAACCTGCTGGGCTCCGGCAATCCTTCCGCCTCAGCCTTCCAAGTAGCTGGAATTACAGGAGCATGCTACCATGCCCGGCCAATTTTTTATTTATTGTAGAGACGAGATCTTGCCAAGTTGCCCAGGCAGGCCTTGAACCCACGGGTGGGTAATCCACTCACCTTGGCCTCCCAAAGTGCTGGGATTGCAGACTGAGTCACCAAGCCCGGCCTAGGCTAATTTTTTATAGAGATGAGGTCTTATCATGTTGCCCAGACTGATCTCGAACTCCTGGGCTCGAGCAATCCTCCTGCTTTGGCCTCCCAACATGTTGGAATTAGAGGCATTAGCCACCATGCCCAGCCAGAATTTTTTTTTTTTTTTGAGTTGAAGTCTCACTCTGTCACCCAGACTGGAGTGCAGTGGCCGCTCCCGGCCACCACAACCTCAACCTGCTGGGCTCCGACGATCCTTCCACCTCAGCCATCCAAGCAGCCAAACTACAGGCACGCGCTACCACATGCGGCTAATTTTTTTGATTTATTGTAGCAATGAGATCTCGCCAAGTTGCCCGGGTAGGTCTCGAACCCTCAGACTCAGGAAATCCACTCACGTTGGCCTCCCAAAGTGCTAGCATTACAGGCTGAGCCACCGAGCTTGGCCCAGAATTTTTTTTTTTTTTTTTGAGTTGGAGTTTCACTCTGTCACCCAGACTGGAGTGCAGTGGCCGCTCCCGGCCACCGCAGCCTCGACCTGCTGGGCTCTGGCGATCCTTCCGCCTCAGCCTTCCAAGTAGCCAGAATTATAGGCATGCGTTACCATGCCCGGCTGATTTTTTGATTTATTGTAGAGATGAGGTCTCGCTGCCCAGGCGGGTCTCGAACCCGCGGGCTCAGGCAATCCACTCACCACAGCTCCCAAAGGTGCGGGATTACAGGCTGAGCCACCGAGCCCGGCTCAGAATATTTTTTAAATACAGTACTTATATATATTTTTAAGAGGCAGCGTCTTCAATGGGAGGCCCAAACTTCACCTGTGTGATGACTGTATGATGTACCTAACCCTGAATTGTACCTCAAATCTTTAAAATAAAATTTAAAAAATTTAAAAAGAGATAGGGTCTTGCTTTATCACCCAGGCTGGAGTGCAGTGTCATATCCATAGCTCATTGAAACCTCAAACTCCAAGGCTCAAATGATCCTTCCATCTCAGTTTCTCGAGCAGCTAGGATTAGGCCGAACGCAGTGGCTCACACCTATAACCCCAGCACTTTGGGAGGTCAAGGTGAAAGATTGCCTGAGCCCACAGGTTCAAGACCTATCTGGGCAACTCGGCGAGACCCTACCTCTACAATAAACCAAAAACTAGCCAGCCATGGCAGTGTGTGCCTGTAGTTCCAGCTACTTGGAAAGCTGAAGTGGAAAGAACACCCGAGCCCAGCAGGTTGAGGCTGTGGTGACCAGGAGCGTGCCACTGCCCTCCAGCCCTGGCAACAGAGTGAGACTCCAACTCAAAAAAAAAAACAGGCCAGGCTCGGTGACTCAGCCTGTAATCCCAGCACTTTGGGAGGCTGAGGTGAGTGGATTGCCTGAGCCTGCGGTTTCGAGACCCACCTTGGCAACTTGGTGAGACCTCATCTCTCCAATAAATCAAAAATTAGCCGGGCGTGGTAGTGTGCACCTGTAGTTCCAGTTACTTGGAAGGCTGAGGTGGAAGGATCGTTGGAACCCAGCAGGTTGAAGCTGCAGTGGCTGGGAGCAGCCACTGCACTCCAGTCTGGGTGACAGTGAGACTCCAACTCAAAAAAACAAAAAACAAACAAAAAAAAAACACAGAAAAAGCTTTTGCCCTTGAGTAGGTTACAGTGTTCTTGATGCTCTCAGTCAGTGAGCAAACACAGTAAGGAAAAATCTACCTGAATAAATCCTAAGAACTCTGAAGTACTAAAGAACTCTGAAGTAGAGATAAAGATGTCCCTAACTCTGCCTGATAAGATTTAGTGATAAAGTTATAAAGGATATTGTAGAGAAAAAAGTACTATGAACAGTGGGTTTGGCAAGCATGGTCTACTTGGCATTGTGGAGTAAAGGAAGCTGGTAGCAATGAGACAGAGATGAAGCAGCAGTGGAGGAAAGAGGACAGAGCTGGGACTTTACCCCACATTATGTGGATTGCCTGAGGAGATGAACAACATGGTCAGACATGCAGTGAGCTTAAGATAAACCCAAACACCAGGCCAGTGGTTCTCCAAAGGTGGGTTCCACAAAGTCAAAATTATTTTCATAATACTTAAGACAGCAGCCTCTTCCACGCTCATTCTCAAAGGTACAGTGGAGTTTCCTTGACACTGTATGATGTGATGTCATTGCTCTGATGGCTAATGGAACGATAATATGTTTTTAGAGTTCTGGCTTTAATTTCTAATATGTAAACATCAATAAATATGTAGAACTCAGAAGAACACCAGGCTTGGGAAGGATTTAAAATTTTGAATTTGAATTCAAGATCCTGAATAAGTCATCTAGGTGGAGGTATTAGAGAAGCAGCTGGCTCTTCAAGTCTGGCATTGTTTGCAGAATGGCTCAGTCTGGAGACATGGTAGTTGTCCATAACAGAGTGGCAACTGACAATCATGGATGAGGCTGCCAAGGAAGAAGCCACCATACTGTTTTCCTGCCCACATAAAGCTGCAGAACCAAAGTAAGGTTACAGGAGAGGCCTCAGCCTTACCAGTTTCCCTTTGAGAAACACCATTCCCTTCACTTTGGAATCAATCTCCTCGCCCAGCTGCTCTTTAAGTTCTTTCCAGGCATAACTAATGTTTGGCATTTCAACTGAGCACCGCAAGATCATGGTCACAAAACCCTTAGAAAGAAAGGAAAACAAAATTAAGTCCTGAAAACAAACCTAATTGATAAACAACTGCCCTCATGACTCTAAAATACTTCTTGAAAAGTTCTTCCTAAAAGCACCTTACACACACACACAATTAGTTCACAGAGCCACAAGTATTACTTGGAGGATTTTGAGTAAAATTGGTAGATCGTTTCACTTTCACTCTCTTGATTACAATATCATAGTTTTTAAAAATATTGCCATTTGGCAAAGTGTATTATTTCTTGAAACTACATGTTAATCTACAATTATCTCAATAAAAACTTCAATTTAAAGAAAGATAAAAGTATACACCTAATAATTCTAAGTATGCTAGCTAAATGTATTATATGCATCTATGCATATGTTTGGATATTTTAAGGGCTTAAAAAAATTAAGGTATAGGTTGGGCTGGTGTTTTTTGTTTTGTTTTTTTGTTTTTGAGTTGAAGTCTCACTCTGTCGCCCAGACTGGAGTGCAGTGGCCGCTCCCGGCCACCGCAGCCTCGACCTGCTAGGCTCCGGCGATCCTTCCGCCTCAGCCTTCCAAGTAGCCGGAATTACAGGCATGCGCTACCACACCCGGCTGATTTTTTGATTTATTGTAGAGATGAGGTCTCGCTGCCCAGGCGGGTCTCGAACCCGCGGGCTCAGGCAATCCACTCACCTCAGCCTCCCAAAGGCACGGGATTAGAGGCTGAGCCACCGAGCCCAGCTGGGCTGGTGTTTTTGTAGACACAAGCTCTCACTATGTTACCCAGGCCAGTCTTGAACTCCTGCCTTTAAGTGATCCTCCTCCCTCAGGATCCCACTATGCCCAGCCCAAGTGTTTTGCTTTTTTCTTTATTACTATATTTACAAGGTTTGCAATCATCACCACTATCTAAAATTCTATTGATGTGGGCAACCCCTTCGGGTCCTCTCCCACTGTGGGAACTTTTCTGTCCTCTCAATAAATCCTGCTTTAAATGAATGAATAAATAAATAAATTCTATTGGTGTAAGAACAAGTATATAAAAATAAATAACATTCTAGAATATTTCATTACTCTCACCATAAAAAAAATCTCTATGCACATTACCAGCCACTGTTTCTGCCTATATGGATTTGCATGTGTGTGTGTGTGTGTGTGTGTGTGTGTGTTTAAATGTGGAAATCGTAAAATAAAATTAATGTTTTCCTACCTTGATGAGAAAGTGAAAACTGGGAAGTTTAAATGGAACGCTTTCAACCTCCTGAAACTCCAAATTACCAAGCGTCAGAATGTGACACAGATACTTACCACATCTGAGTTGATCAAGGAGCGCTGGTCCACCGAGGTGGCACCTGAAATATGGGCCAGGGCTGCGGCCAGGGCTTCCACAGCTCCCTTCTCTTCTATCAGCTTCTCGGCCGTCTGCTTGAAGTGACTTATGGCAGTGGGAGGCACAGAATCCAACAGCCTATGGTTGATTGAGTGTATTTGTTAAGAGAAAGTATAGGAGAAGCAGACATTTCATTTTCAAGCACTTCAAGATGAATCAATAACTTTCAAGCCAAATCTTTCACACATGTAGCACATTATTTTTATGCAATGCATATAATCATCCACATTTCTGTAATGATGCATCCATTCCTTTGATTGTATCTAATTTTTTTATTTTTTGAGTTGGGAGTCTCACTGTCACAGAGACCAGAGTACGATCACAGTTCACCACAACCTTGACCTGGGCTCTGGTGATCCTTCTGTCTCACCCTCCCAAGTAACTGGGACTACAGGTGCACTCCACCATGCCAAGTTAACTTTTTGTAGAGACATGGTCTAACTATGTTGTCCTGGCTGGTCGTAAACTCCTGGCCTCAAGTAATCCTCCCACCTAGGCCTCTCAAAGCTCTGAGAATATAAGCCAGAGCTATCATATCTGCTTCAAAAGGTGTAAACAATTTGAAAATGTGTTTTAAGTCTGAACTGCTTAGATAAACCACAAAACAGACAATAAAATGTCACACTACTGCTAAATGTAATGTAAGTAATGCTAAACATTTTTTTAAATATAAGCATGTGTTACTTATAGAATCAGAAAATAGCTATTTCTTTTTTCTTTTTTTTTTATTGAGTCAGAGTTTCACTGTTGCCCATGCTGGAATGCAATGGCTCGCTCACAGCTACCGCAGTCTCAACCTGCTGGACTCGGGCAATCCTTCCACCTCAGTCTTCCAAGTAGGTGGAACTATAGGTATGCGCCACCATGCCCGGCTAATGTTTTGATTTATTGTACAGATGAGGTCTCGCCAAGTTGCCCAGGCTGGTCTCAAACTCCTGGGCTCAGGCAATCCTCTCACCTTGGCCTCCCAAAGTGCTGGGATTATAGGTATGAGCCACCACACATGAACTGAAATTAGCTATTTCTACTCTGAAATAAATGTAACAAACGACACCCAAATCAGGTTAAAAATGAAAAGGAACTTTATGAGACTATACATAAATTTCTTAGGATGGGGGTCACTATTGTCTTGGTAATAATAAATGTCACATCTCAAAGTTGAAAGAGATCGCCAGTCCAAGGGTGAGAACATGACATGGGGCAGCCCCTTGTGTCAGGGCTGCTACTCTAGCTCTCTTGTATATGCCACCAGCATCTTCATCTCCTTTCCCCTTCCTAGTCATCTAACCTCAATCTTCCTTAACTAGCATCCTAGAGAATTCTGTCTGCAGGACACTCAAAGAAAAACATGCCATGCTGAAATACACATTTTTTTTCTGGAGTCGAATTCTCACTCTGTTGTCCAGGCTGGAATGCAGTAGTACACTCAGCCACCAAGTCTGACCAAGAAATACACTTTTTAAATGCAGAATTGAAATTCTTTCATTTGTTGAACTTCCTGAACTATTAATATGCTAGTATTGGTATCTAGTATTTCCTTTGGTGATAGGCTTCCCCCACCTATTTTTAAAATAAAGATCTACAGTAATTATGTAAAGAGCTCTAAAAACGATGCTCCAACTTGGTGATTTCTTAGCAGCGGATGTAGGGTCACTACTGGGAGGCCATTTGGAAAATGGTTTAGGTTATCATACTGCCAACCCCACTCACCTCCAGCAGTTACGCTGCATAGGGGAAACAGCCAAGGATCCCAAACAGCTAAGAATTCCTCAATTTGTAGGACAATCCCACACAAAAATTCTCTTTCCTCCAATGACAGCAGCACTTCCACTGACAAACAGTTAATTAACCCAATCCTTACCATGTAGACATTTACTGCAACTTAAAGAAATAAGTGGTCAGGCTCAGCGGCTCAGCCTGTAATCATAGCACTTTGGGAAGCCGAGGCAAGTGGACTGCCTGAGCCCATGGGTTCGCGACCAGCCTGGGCAACTTGGTGAGATCTCATTTCTACAATAAATCAAAAATTAGCCGGGTGTGGTAGCATGCGCCTATAGTTCTAGCTACGGAAGGCTGAGGATCGCTGGAGTCCAGCAGGTTGAGGCTGCAGTGGCCGGGAGTATGCCACCGCACTCCAGTCTGGGCGACAGAGTGAGACTCCAACTCAAAAAAAGAAAAGAAATAATCAACTCTCATTCTACCAAGTAGAGGACTAGATTAATGCAGATTTGGAATTTAAACTGTGATCCACTCAACTCAGTCACTGGAAGACAAGCGCCTATACCATATCTGAGATACCATTCCTTAAAATGTCTAAGACAATCCAAACTATCAATAGAAGTCTCCTCTAGTGAACAGGATTGGGCAGTGAAGAACAGAGATAAGGAAATTACCTTTGCAGAGTCCTATTTTCGCCCTGTCTGTTTGTATATTTTCGCCCTGTTTGTATAATGAGGTTATCAACAACTTAAAAAATGAATAAAGCAAATAAACTTTTCAGCCTGTAATCCCAGCACTTTGGGAACCCAGTGTGAGAGAACTGCCTGAGACCAGGGGTTCGAGGCCAGCATGGACAACTTGGTGAGACCTCATCTCCACAATAAATCACAAAAACTAGCTGGGCATGGTGGTGTGCGTCTGTTGTTCCAGCTACTTGGAAGGTTGAGGCAGAGGATCGCCTAAGCCCAGGAGGTCGAGGCTGTGGTGGCTGTGAGTGTGTCACTGCACTCCAGCCTAGGTGACAAGAGGGAGACTCTAACTCAAAAAAAGAAAATAAATCTTAATAGAATAAAAATAAAAGGCCATAAGGAAAATGGTTTTAGGTTTTTGTAATGCCAACCCTACTCAAATCCCCTTACTGTACAACGTATATGGAGAAAACACTACTAACAGTCCACAGTGGTGGTAGGGAACATACCTGATGGCATCTTTGCTGGAAGCTTTTATTATTTCTGTTGCAGAAGGAATACCTATTCGTTTGAACTTAATTCCCTATAAAACAATGAACCATAGTTTAATGCACAATGGCCATCAACTGTTTCCATAGAGATCAGTAGTCCCTTAACATTTATTTATATCTTTGATATATCCCCACTCTTTTAGTTGTCAAGCAATTTTTATAACCCCCTAATCTTCGCTTAAATATCTTTGGTGTCTTCATATGGTAAGTCTGAAAATTGCCTTTCAAACATATAAAAATAAAAACACTGTTTTCAAATGCAAAGTTATTTCAAAATGGGCCGTCAACATATAAAACGACACAGACCTAACAATAAGCTTTCAATCATGGCTACAAGCCAGAAATAAAGCAAATAAAGAAACCAACAACAGACTTTAGAACTCAGCATCGCTGAATGAAAGCTAAAATGTTTTACCGCTTTCTGCTCCACTTGTGCTAACTGATATTCTTCCTTGTGCTGATAAAAGCAGATGCACACCCCAGTCCTACCAGCTCTCCCCGTCCGCCCGGAACGATGAATGTAGGACTCTACATCCTGTTGAAGTAAACACAAGGGTGACATTGAACAAAAACAGACAAACACCCAAACAGCCTGTACAGATCAGTGAACACCAGCAAGTGTGGTTGCATGCCACTCAGTACTTCCGTTTAAATTAAAGACCTGTGACCCATTTTTAAGACCTCTAGTGCAGTGGTCCCTATCCTATGGCAAATTTGCAAAAAGCATTGTCTAAATAGTGCTGCTCACTAGAGGCATATATGTAATTCCTATTTTCTAGCAGCCACACTAAAAAGCTAAAGAAAAGTTAAATTGATTTTCATAATGTATTTAAATCAATATATCAAGCCATCATTTTAATATACTATCCATATAAAATGAGTTATCAGCCAGCTATTTTATATACTTTTATTCGTTAAGTCTTCAACATCTAGAGTGCATAATAAATCCAACCGGGCACAGTGGTTCAAGTCTGTAATCCAGCACTTTGGGAGGTAGAGGCGAGAGGACTGCTTGAGCCCAGAGGTTCAAGATCAGCCTGAGCAACATGGTGAGACCTCACCTCTACAGTAAATCAAAAAATTAGCTGGGCGTGGTGGTGCATACCTGTGGTTCCAGCTACTTCGAAGGCTGAAGTAGAAGGATCGCCTGCCTGAGCCCAACAGGTTCATTTTTTTTTTTTGAGTTGGAATTTTTAAAAACCACCCTTGGCTGGTCATGGTGGCTCATCTATAATCCCCGTACTTTGGGAGGCCGAGGTGAGAGGATTGCCTGAGCCCGGGGGTTTAAGACCAGCCCGGGCAACTTGGTGAGACCTGTCTCTACAATAAATCACAAAAAAACTAGTCAGGCGTGGTAGCGTGCATCTGTAACTCTAGCTACTTGGAAGGCTGAGGTGGCTGTGACTGTGCCACTGCACTCAGCCTGGGCGACAAGAGTGAGACTCCAACTCAAAACAAAACAAAAAATCACCCATGTCATCCTAGCACACAAGAGACAGCTATTACTAACCACATGTAAGTAAACAGTACGCCAAAGGAACAAAACAAACTAAAATCTAGACATAAAACACATACCTTTGGTGGACAGCTTTGTACAACCAAATCAACTTCAGGGATGTCTAAACCACGAGCAGCGACATTGGTTGCTACCAAAACTCCAAAACTGCCATTTCTAAAACCTTTCAAGGTGATTTCCCTTTGTTTCTGTGGAATGTCTCCATGTAATGACTGAGCATCCTGCAAAATATATAAACTGACCTAAGAATACCAGGTCTAAAAATACAAACACTTTTTCTCATCATCAATGAGGCCTGTAAAAGACATTAAGCGATTCAACCTACCTTGTCAGTTAACTAACCCTATGTTTGAGCCACCCTCTTCACTTGTAAGATCAGTTATCATGACACATTAGGTGAGCTCTAACATGTACACTCTGACTTAAAAGAAGCTTTCTCTCATTTCTAACCTAAATTAACTGGAAGTCACTAGATAAATGAAAAACAAGGCCAGGTGCAGTGACTCAAGCCTGTAATCCCAGGACTTTGGGAGGCCAAGGCAAGAGGATTGCCTGAGCCCAAGGGTTCAAGACCAGCCTAGGCAGTTTGATGAGACCTGTCTCTACAATAAATCAGAAAAATAATAGCTGGGCGTGGTGGCTCACGCCTGTAGTTCTGGTTACTTGTAAAGCTGAGGAGGAAGGATCGCCTGAGTCCAGAAGGTGGAGGCTGCAGTAGCCATGAGCATGTCAGGGCACTCCAGCCTGGGCGACAAAGTGAGACTCTAACTCAATCAATGAATGACAAATGAAAACAGACCAAGAGCAAGTATGTGTAAGGTGAATATTTATTTATACCTGCAGCTTTGCAGGCATGAGGGGAAGGACCTACCTGCTTTACAGACGTATTCTGTGAGAGCTCCTGGGCTTCTTTCTTGGTTTCACAGAAGACGATAGTCCGTCCTTGATGACCACTATACACTCGGATCACATCCCCAATAACTGCTGCCCTCTGAGACCAGTGACACTTGATAGCCAGATGCTTATGAGAAAAGAAAAAAAAATCTATTTAGTAAAGCCTACCTAAAATCATCTGCTCAATACAGCAGTCTGAAATCTTGGTTTTGGAAACAATTGCTCAAGCCTGTAAGAGCTGTGTGCTGCCACCATTGCTTAGAGAAAAAATAACTAAATAAACTATTACTGCAAAAAGCAACAAGTCCTCCCCCAGGTCTCTTTCCTTTCTTCACAGAGCATCTGACTTCATTTCTATTTTCTGACTTAACTAGGAAAATGAAGGAAAGAAAATACTATTTCCTAGATTCCTACAGGAAACCAAATAACTGGTAAGTTTCTGTATGTTTCACCCTTTCATGTACTTAAAACTGCAATCTGTGGTCAGTTATTACACAAGTCTGTTCCTTAGGTGAAATGAATTCATCTGGATATTAGACCTGTAGGTAAAAATAGCTTCAAGACAAAGCACTAGATCTCTCTGCTACCCTGTAGTGTTTAATTTAGAAAACACAAATATATACAACTCAAATAGAAATATATCTTTACCTGGCTTTTCACATGGATTTAATATTTAGCTGAGAAAAGTTTCATTTGCCAATCTTAATATCAGACAAGAAAAAAGACAGTCAATTGTATATTCATTACAGCAACTAAATAAATAATTTACCTCCACAGTTATTGCTGTTTTCTGAGTCTTTTTACCAATCAGGTCCACCTGTTCGTATGTAGATTTCATGTATTTCTTGGCAACATTAAAAACCCAATGAGGGCAAGTTGCAGAAAAAAGCAACGTTTGGGGATTGTCTTCAGAATCTTTGGGGGGAAAAGATCAGTATGAATATTCTAAATGAGCTTAAATAGTATTCCACCTAACCTAGCACCCCCACAGTTCATCCATCAGCAACTACATGAGGATAAGCAAGGAACTAAGAACACGAAAATGAAAAGACAAAGAGGTTTTCCATTGGGCAAAGAAATACAGCTGAAGTATCATATGAAAAGGATCCTTTTTTTCTGACCATTAGGCTTTATAAACCACAAAGAAGGCTGAGCAGGGTAGCTCAAACCTGTAATCCCAGCACTTTGGGAGGCTGAGTTGAAGGGATTACCTGAGCCCACAGGTTCAAGAATATCCTAGGCAACTTGGCAAGACCTCATCATCTCTACCACAAATCAAAAATAGCCAGGCGTGGTAGCGTGAGCCTATAGTTACAGCTTCTTGGAAGGCTATGGTGGAAGGACTGCCTGAGCCCAGCAGGTTGATGCCGGGGCAGCTATGAGCGTTACACTCTAGCCTGGGCGACAGAGTGAGACTCCAACTCAAAAAAAACCCACAAAGGAAATCTGTCCAGGATAACAAGAATGACTAGTCGGATGACACTAAAACAGGAAGCCCAGCAACCAACCAGTATAGATTTCAAACTACATATTTAGCACATGGACGATACTATACTCACCTATTTCCCCTAATATTTCCTCAGTATTTAATAAATCTAGAATCCTTGTCTATTCATTCTTCAAGTTAAGCTACCATTTTTTGTTTGTTTGCACTTAAGAGTGCCATTACAAGCTGGGCTCAGTGGCTCAGCCTGTAATCCCAGTGCTTTGGTAGGCTGAGGTGAGTGAATTGCCTGAGCCTGCAGGTTTGAAACCCGCCTAGCCAACTTCATCTCTACAATAAATCAAAAAATTAGCCAGGCGTGGTAGCGCGGGCCTGTAGTTCCAGCTACCTGGAAGGCTGAGGCAGAAGGATCGCCAGGGCCCAGTAGGTCGAGGCTGCGGTGGCTGGGAGCGGCCACGGCACTCCGGTCTGGGTGACAGAGTGAGATTCCAACCCAAAAAAAAAAAGAGTTCCATTACATGCTCATACATTTTTTTTTTTTGCTTTGGAGTCTCACTCTGTCGCCCAGACTGGAGTGCAGTGGCCACGCCTGGCCACCACAGCCTCAACCTGCTGGACTCCGGCGATCCTTCCGCCTCATCCTTCCAAGTAGCTGGAACTACAGGCGTGCGCTACCACGGCCGGCTAATATTTTGATTTTTTTTTGTAGAGAAGAGGTCTAGCCAAGTTGCCCAGGCGGGTCTCGAACCCGCAGGCTTAGGCAATCCACTCACCTTGGACTCCCAAAGCGCGGGATTACAGGCTGAGCCACCGAGCCCGGTCAATGAATATTTTTTTTAACATATCAAAGTTTTTCTGAGTAAAGTAAGCCCCCTTCCAAATCCCCAAGTCTTCATGTATTACCTCTCAGAAGGTTACTTATAATCCTCACCCTTCCTTTGGTCCCTTTTATCAGTTTCTTGAATTTGGGGTTTACCTTTCTTGTATGCCACACTTAAAATCTCTTCCACTTGATCAGCAAAACCCATATCCAACATCTGGTCAACTTCATCCAGGACAACATGCTTAAGTTTGGTAAGATCTAGTTTGCCACTCTGTATGTGGTCTTTGATACGACCTGGTGTCCCAACCAGGATATCAATCCCATTCCGCATGCGTTCAACTATTAAAAAAAAAAAAAAGACAAGATTTGCTGAGTTTTTAGTAAGTTATTTTTATCAGTTTGCGGTATCAGTGAACCATCGTTATCCTAAAATATTTTTTAAACAACTATGAGTATAAAGTAATATAGTAAGTAGTGAAGAGATACTCAAGATGTTCCCAATCTAGTGGGAAAAACATAGTGACAGTGCAGCATACTAAGTGTCAACAAAATATGCATCACTGGAGAATGACAGATTCAGGAAAGAAGTAATTTCCTTGGCTGGTGTAAAGTATCCAGGTTTCACAAAGTGAGAATTAAAGAAATATGAACTATTTCTATAAATTAAACAAGTATAGGGAGGATGAGATAAGACGGAAGGGCAAATATTTCAAGGATAGCTAAAGATCTGGAAAAACAGAGGAGCACAATATAACTGAGATGAGATGGTAATAATGCAGCTTTTATAATTGAGTTGCTACTGTAGACTAAGGTTCACATTTGGTACGTTATACACATTATCCAATACAATCTTCCCAACATCCCTGCAGGGTGGGTTTAGTAACCCTATTTTTAGATAAGAAAACTAAAGCACAGTTGTACGCAGTGGCACACGCCTATAATCCTAGCACTTTAGGGGGCAGAGGCAGAGAATTGCCTGAGCTCAGGGGTTCCAGACCAGACTGGACAACTTGGTGAGACACTGTCTCTACAATAAATAAAAAAATAGCTGGGCACGGTGATGTGCGCCTGTGGCTTCAGGTACTTAGAAGGCTCAGGCGGAAAGATCTCCTGAGCCCAGCAGGTCGAGGTTGTGGTAGCTGTAAGCATGCCACTACACTGCAGCCTGGGTAACAAAGTAAGATTCTGACTCTAAATAAATATTAAAGCACAGAAAAATTAATCAACAGCTACTACTGTGAGCAGAGTTTAGACTCAGAATTTTCAGGTGCTTTCAGATGCTAAACCCTATGTTCATTCCATCAAAGCTGGAAAGAATTAAAAGCCCTGTGTGCCAAATCTAAGATGTGTTTTAATTCCTTAAATCCTTTCCAGATTTACACATATATCTACTCTACATAATAAAGCTCCAAGGCCTTGAAGTAGGAAGTAGTAAGATATATTAAGAGCTCAGGGTATAACATTTGGCACTTGGGCCCTAAGAAAAGAAAGTCCGGGCCGGGCGCAGTGGAGCTCATGCCTATAATCCCAGCACTTTGGAAGGCCAAAGTAAGAGAATTGCCTGAGCCTGTGGGTTCAACACCAGCCTGGGCATTGGTGAGACCTCACCTCTACAATAAATAAAAAAAAAAATTAGCCAGACGCAGTAGTTTCAGCTACTTCGAAGGCTGAGGAAGAAGGATCGCCGGGGCCCAACCGGTTAATGCTGGGATGGCCATGGGCCATGAGCGTGTGTCACTGCTCTCCAGCCTGGGTGAGAGAGTGAAACTAACTCAAAAAACAGGAAAAAAAATAGTAGTAAGTCTGCCTATGGCAAGAAAGAAGCAAGAATGCAAAAGTGACAGAGACACAAGGACCTAACAGATAAAGATTAACCTCTAATTCTGACGTTCTATTTTCTAGGGTCCAACTGGACTATCCTTTTGGGTTCCATGTTACCTTTGTAGCCCTTAAATAAATATAGTAATACAAAAGTACTAAGAATTATATACGGGATTTGCCCATCATCATGTAGGACCATGTTTTTGACCATCTTTATTTATTTAATTTTTTTTAATTTAATTTTTTTTTTTTTTGAGTTGGAGTCTCACTCTGTTGCCCAGACTGTAGTGCAGTGGCCGCTCCCGGCCACTGCAGCCTCGGCCTGCTGGGCTCCGGCAATCCTTCCACCTCAGCCTTCCGAGTAGCTGGAACTACAGGCACACGCTACCACGCCCGGCTCATTTTTATTTACTGTGGAGATGAGGTCTCGCCAAGTTGCCCAGGCGGGTCTTGAACCCACGGGCTCAGGCAATCCACTCACCTCAGCCTCCCAAAGGCATGGGATTACAGGCTGAGCCACCGAGCCCGGTTTGACCATCTTTAAATAACAATGACTCGTAGGCTCGGTCTGTAATCTCAGCACTTTGGGAGGCCGAGGCAAGTGGATTGCCTGAGCCCGCGGGTTCGAGATCAGCCTGGGCAACTTGGCGAGACCTCATTTCTACAATAAATCAAAAAATAGCCGGGCATGGTGGCACATGCCTGTAGTTCCAGCTACTTGGAAGGCTGAGTTGGAAAGATCACCTGACCCAGCAAGTGGAGGCTGCAGGGGCCGTGAGCATGCCACTGCACTCCAGTCTGGGTGAAAGGGTGAGACTCCAACTCAAAAAGCTAAAATAAAATAACAATAACAAAAAAAATTAATCATGAACTAGACCAGGTAAAGAAGCCAGATCTCAAGGCCAGAAGAAATCCAATCAGGGCACCCAACAATGTATAGCATCTTTCTTCCCCCACATTTTGAATTTACTTACATTGACCTCCGTAGGGAGTTCCACCATAAAAACAAGCCACTGCCAGCTTTTTTGTGATGTCACTAAAGTCTCTGCTTACTTGACTTGCCAACTCTCTTGTTGGTGCAAGAACTAGTACCTGAAAAAGAAAAAGAATTCAAATTAATGTGCATTATTTGTTTCTTAATTTGGAGTTCACTAGAAAAGTCCAACTCATACTAATAAGTATTTTCAAAGCATCGATTATGTGCTTTGCAAGGTTATTATGGGTGTGGAAGAATCATATATTATGGATGCTGACAAATCTACTCATAAGCTTGTGATCTTACCAATCAGAAGACAAGTAGGTGTCCAAATGAATGGTGCTTTCCGGAAGAATGTGGTATGGAGTAGACTAGAGGAACTAGGGAAAGTTTCATGGAGCTACTTGTGATTAAAGAACAGCATTCCAGGAAAAGAACAACTTGAGCAAGGACTAATGCTCATGATGATAACATTAGCTAATATTTGTGCTTTTACTATACCTTATACTTACTATACTTACTGATACTCTACTAAATACTTTATATACATTTTTCTGACTTAAATCTCACAACCTTTTGGGTAGTTTAAAGGGTAAATAACTTGACTAAAACCAAAGGCTAAGAAGCAGAGACTTTAGGTAATTGGGCACCAAAACCTATAGTCTTAAATCTCTACACTACAGTGAATCTGAAGCAGAACAAAGTGAGGCAAGTAAGGCAGGGTCAACACTGTAGGGGCCTCTGAATCCTACAGCAATGTGAGTTTGGCCCAAAAGTACATATAACATGGGAATGTTAGAGATTCTCATTTAGGGTAACAACATGAAACAAATATGCTTCAATAACAACCTAGTTAACATTCACGTAAAAGATATATAATGAGCCGGGCTCGGTGGCTCAGCCTGTAATCCTGCGCCTTTGGGAGGCTAAGGTGAGTGGATTGCCTGAGCCTGCGGGTTCGAGACCCGCCTGGGCAGCGAGACCTCATCTCTACAATAAACCAAAAAATCAGCTGGGCGTGGTAGGGCATGCCTGTAATTCCAGCTACTCGGAAGGCTGAGGCGGAAGGATCGCCGGAGCCCAGCAGGCCGAGGCTGCGGTGGCCGGGATCGGCCACTGCACTCCAGTCTGGGTGACAGAGTGAGACTCCAACACAAAAAAAAAAAAAAAAAGATATATAATGTGCTGGGCTCGGTGGCTCAGCATGTAACCCTGTGCTATGGGAGGCTGAGGTGAGTGGATTGCCTGAGCCCATGGGTTCGAGACCCCATCTCTACAATAAATCAAAAAATTAGCCGGGCGTGGGAGCGCGCGTCTGTAGTTCCAGCTAGTTGGAAGGCTGAGCCGGAAGGATCGCTGGAGCCCAGCAGGTTGAGGCTGCGGTGGCCGGGAGCAGCCACTGCACTCCAGTCTGGGCAACAGAGTGAGACTCCAACTCAAAAAAAAAAAAAAAGATATATAATATGCCAGACGCTATTCCAGGTGCTAGGGACACAGCAGTAAACAAATGAGTAAGCCGGGCTTGGTGGCTCAGCCTGTAATCCTGTGCCTTTGGGAGGCTGAGGTGAGTGGATTGCCTGAGCCCGTGGGTTCAAGACCTGCCTGGGCAACTTGGCGAGACCTCAGCTCTACAATAAATCAAAAAATCAGCCGGGCGTGGTAGCGCGCGCCTGTAATTCCGGCTACTCGGAAGGCTGAGGCGGAAGGATCGCCAGAGCTCAGCAGGTAGAGGCTGCGGTGGCCGGGAGCGGCCACTGCACTCCAGTCTGGGCGACAGAGTGAGACTCCAACTCGAAAAAAACCAAAACCAAAACAAAAACAAATGAGTAAACAAAGGAATTAATTTGGGGCAAAGACACAGACAATGGAAAGCCAGCGAGCAAGTAAGGTTAAGCCAGTAAGGCAACTGCCAGAACACACAGCCTAAGTGGCAACATAGGCTTTATTTCAGTGAGGTTAGGTTTGTCAAACCCCAGATTCTCTAGAAATAAGCCATTCTGAATGAGCCAACGGGCTCATTCTGATAAGGGGTCTTGGCCCCTTCAATTCAGGCTTTTCATCTAGGCAAAGATGTTCACAGACCTATAACCGTTTGAAGGAAATATGATGAGCATTAATACAGATTATCATAACCGAGGGACACATTATAATATTTACTTAAATATACAGAATTTGTGGACCAGTCTTCAAAGAATTACCCTGGTTTACCCTTAGGTAAAGATACACAGTAAATAGGTGACTATAAGAATTTTTAAAAAATTTAAAAAAAGAATTCAATAAAAAATAGGATATATAAACAACACCCGAGAGGTGTTTTTTCCTTTGCTGATTTAGAGCTCCTACAGTATGTATTTAAAGGAGTTACCTGAGGGGCACGGCCTCTCTTCTTGTCTTGCAATTCCCCACTAAGTTTCTCAATCAAAGGGATGGCAAAGGAGAATGTCTTTCCAGTTCCGGTCCGTGCCTGTGCAATTAAGTCCTTCCCACTGTAGACATGATGGAATGTCTTTGCTTGTATGGGAAACAGGAAGGTCACCCCTCGGCCTAGGAACAAATTAACTGTTATCTGATACTGTGATTCTTAAAATATCAGCCATAAGCGGAGCTCGGTGGCTCAGCCTGTAATCCCAGCACTTTGGGAGGCTGAGGTGAGTGGATTGCCTAAGCCCGCGGGCTCGAGACCCGCCTGGGCAACTTGGCGAGATCTCATCTCTACAATAAATCAAAAAATTAGCCAGGCGTGGTAGCGCGTGCCTGTAATTCCGGGGACTCGGAAGGCTGAGGCGGAAAGATCGCCGTAGCCCAGCAGGTCAAGACTGCGGTGGCCGGGAGCGGCCACTGCACTTCAGTCTGGGCGACAGAGTGAGACTCTGACTCAAAAAAAAAAAAAATCATCCATACTGAAACATACTCATGCTTCTGGTCCTGCAGAATTAAGGAATTCCATCTTCTGGTCAACATCTACAAAATTGGACTCTGTATTCTCTTTTTCTTTTTTCTTTTTTTTTTTTTTTGAGTTGGAGTCTCACTCTGTCACCCAGACTGGAGTGCAGTGGCCGCTTCCGGCCACTGCAGCCTAGCCTGCTGGGCTCCGGCGATCCTTCCGCCTCCGCCTTCCTCGAGTAGCCGGAATTACAGGCGCGCGCTACCACACCCGGCTGATTTTTTGATTTATTGTAGAGATGAGGTCTCGCTGCCCAGGCGGGTCTCGAACCCGCGGGCTCAGGCAATCCACTCACCTCAGCCTCCCAAAGGCGCGGGATTACAGGCTGAGCCACCGAGCCCGACCTCTTTTTCTTTTAATAAAGAGACAATGTCAGCCAGGCTCGGTGGCTCAGCCTGTAATCCCAGCACTTTGGGAGGCTGAGGTGAATGGATTGCCTGAGCCGGTGGTTTCAAAACCCGTCTGGGCAACTTGGAGAGACCTCATCTCTACAATAAGTCAAAAATTAGCCGGGCGTGGTAGGGCGCGCCTTGTAGTTCCAGCTACTTGAAAGGCTTAGGGGGAAGGATCCGCAGAGCCCAGCAGGTCGAGGCTGTGATGGCTGGGAGCGGCCAGTGCACTCCAGTCTGGGTGACAGAGTGAGACTCCAACTCAAAAAAAAAAAAAGAGACAGGGTCTTGCTCAGTGCAGTGGCACAATCATGGCTCATTATAACTTTGAACTCCCGGACTCAAGAGATCCTCCCACATCTACCTCCCAAGTAGCTAGTGCTACAGTGCGCACCCATGCCCAGCTCAAAAATATCCTGATAGTAAAGAATCTGCTAGGCTGAAAAATCTCAAAAAAATTTGCCAGGCAAGGTGGCTCACACTTGTAATTCCAGCACTTTGGGAGGCAAAGGCAAGAGGATTGCCTGAGCTCTGGGGTTCAAGGCCAGCCAGGGCAATGGCAAGACTTCGTCTAAAAAAACAAAACAAGCCGGGCTTGGTGGCTCAGCCTGTAATCCCGCGCCTTTGGGAGGCTGAGGTGAGTGAATTGCCTGAGCCCGCGGGTTCGAGACCCGCCTGGGCAGCGAGACCTCATCTCTACAATAAATCAAAAAATCAGCTGGGCGTGGTGGTGCATGCCTGAAATTTCCCGGGCTACTTGGAAGGCTGAGGCAGAAGGATCGCCAGAGCCCAGCAGGCCGAGGCTGCGGTGGCCGGGAGCGGCCACTGCACTCCAGTCTGGGCGACAGAGTGAGACTCCAACTCAAAAAAAAAAAAAATAAAAAAATAAAAAAATAAAAAAATAAAAAAACAAAACAAAACAAAAAAACTTCCACAAAATTTTAACCACTGGCTGGGTTCGAGCTCGTGGATTCAAGACCAGCCTGGGCAACCTGGCGAGACCTCGTCGTCTCTACAACAAAATTAAAAATAGCCAGGCGTGGCAGCACACATCTGTAGTTCCAGCTCCTCGGAAGGCTGAGGCAAAAGGATCACTGGAGCCCAGAAAGTCAATGCTGGGGTGGCCATGAGCGTGCCACTGCACTTCAGCCTGCGCCAAGGAGTGAGGCTCCAACTCAAAAAAAAAAAAAAAAAAAATTAAAGCACCAAATTAATGATAGCAAATATTACTATTTTAACAGATTAAGTTACTTATGAAATTTCATCCACAGGCCAGTTTAAGCCTAAAAATCTGGTGTCTTGCAGTCTGGACTTGCCACCCCTGATTTAGAAAGCACCTAGTTGAAAATCTGTAACTATCCAGAGCTAGTTCACAGGCAGACCATGATGAGTTCTGAGTCAGGCCAGCATCATTATCCTGCAGACACCTCAAGAAGTGGAAGACGATAAAAAAGAAAACACTAACGTGACATCAACTAATTAATTTCATCAGCACTATCAGTCACTATACTCCTGAATATACATATTGTACTGAATACATTTTAATCATCTGTGTAAGGGGGCAGCAAAGACCATCTGTAACTCTAGAACAAATATACAGGCCTACATATAAAGTCCTACCATAAGAGTATGTCCCAGTTCATTTCAGCAAAAGCAGTACAGTGCTTCCAAATAATATGTTCTAACATTGTACAATATTTAAGAATATCACCTTTGAGAAGTTTAATCGTCTCTTCAGATATGGGAAAATTAGAGAAATCTCCTTCTTTTTGTTCCACAGTCATTTCCTATCAAGAAAAGGGCCACAGGAAGAAATCAATAATGACCCACAGAAGTGAATAGAGAAGACTTATGAGAAACAAAACAAACTACTCTAAACCAACTCTTCTAAACATGTTTAAAAATCAGCCTAAAAGACATAAAACCTTGGAAGGTACATCAAGATCTGCAAAGGTAATATATTGTAATAATCTATAAAAGCCTAACAAAAGAAAAATATATAATGCACATGCACTATGTGTGACTAGTAAAGGTAGATCAGCCTCAGTTATGATCTATTCCATAACCATAACTAATACACTGCTGAAAATCTCATTAGCCCTTTCTGCAGCAACACCCTTCAGATACAAATATCCACAGAAAATAAGGGCATTTATGAGGTTTGTGAGGCAGTAGTCACTATGGGTAAAAAACATGAATGCTCAGCAAATGGACTAATTAAATGAATTTCTTTCTTTCTTTCTTTCTTTTTTTTTTGAGTTGGAGTCTCACTCTGTCACCCAGACTGGAGTGCAGTGGCCGCTTCCGGCCACCGCAGCCTCGGCCTGCTGGGCTCTGGCGATCCTTCCGCCTCAGCCTTCCTTGTAGCAGGAATTACAGGCACGCGCTACCATGCCTGGCTGATTTCTTTTGATTTATTGTAGAGATGAGGTCTTGCCAAGTTGCCCAGGCGGGTCTCGAACCTGCGGGCTCAGGCAATCCACTCACCTCAGCCTCCCAAAGGCGTGGGATTACAGACTAAGCCACCGAGCCCGGCTATTAAGTGAAATTCTAAATATTTATATGATGGATTATGTAACCATTAAACATATTTACTATTTTTAAATGAGGAAAATGTTTATATAAATGAGTAGAAAAACCAGGATGCAAGACTGCATATAGCACACTCCCTATCTGATTTTTAAAAAGATGGGCCAGGCACAGTGGCTCAAGCCTGTAATCCTAGCACTCTGGGAGACTGAGGCAAAAGGAATGCCTAAGCCCACTTGGCGAGACATCATCTGTACAATAAATAAAAAAATCAAGCTGGGCATGGTGGCACGCACCTGTAGTTCCAGCTACTTAGAAAGCTGAGATGGAAGGATCACCTGAGCCCAGCAAGTCAAGGCTGCAGTGGCTGTGAGTGTGCCACTGCACTCCAGCTTGGGCGACGGAGTGAGACTCCAACTCACAAAATAATAATAGATGCATATATAAAAGGTACTATAAGAAAATCTGCCGGGCTCGGTGGCTCAGCCTGTAATCCCGCGCCTTTGGGAGGCTGAGGTGAGTGGATTGCCTGAGCCCGCGGGTTCGAGACCCGCCTGGGCAGCGAGACCTCATCTCTACAATAAATCAAAAAAATCAGCTGGGCGTGGTAGCGCATGCCTGTAATTCCAGCTACTCGGAAGGCTGAGGTGGTAGAATCGCTGGAGCCCAGCAGGTCGAGGCTGCGGTGGCCGGGAGCGGCCACTGCACTCCAGTCTGGGTAACCGAGTGAGACTCCAACTCAAAAAAAAAAGAAAATCTGCCAGACACAGTACCTCACACCTTAATATCAGCACTTTGGAAGGCTGAGGCAAAATGATTATCTGAGCCCACGGGTTCAAGACTAGCCTGGGCAACATGGCATGACCTCAACCCTACAATAAATAAAAAAATTAGTTGAGCATGGTGGCATAGGCCTGTAATTCCAAGACTGAAGTGGAAGGATCACCTGAATCCAGCAGGTCAAGGCTGTGGTGGCTATGAGCATGCCACTGCACTTCAGCCTGGGTGATTGTGTGAGACTCCAACTCAAAAAAAAAAAAAAAAAGGTAGTGTAAGAAAACATCAAAACAACACACTACCTCTGTACCTAAAAAGTGTTTAATATATACTGAATGAATGAATGCTGAAATTCCAGAAAAGTTTTTTTTTTCCTAAGAGCTAACAGAAAATTTATTAGAATTTGTGTTTTTTGGCTAGTTGCAATAGTTAGGAAGGCTAAGGTAGGAGGACAGCTGGAGACCAGGTGCTCAAGACCAAACTGGACAACAAAGCAAGACTCCAAGCTGGGCTCGGTGGCTCAGCCTGTAATCCTGTGCTTGGGAGGCTGAGGTGAGTGGAATGCCTGAGCCAGTGGGTTTGAGATCTACCTGGGCAACTTGACGAGACCTCATCTCTACAATAAATCAAAAAATTAGCCGGGTGAGGTAGCGTGTGCCTGTAGTTTCAGCCACTTGGAAGGCTGAGGCAGCAGGATCGCTGGAGCCCAGCAGGTCGAGGCTGTGGTGGCTGGGAGCACGCCACTGCACCCCAAACTGGGTGACAGAGTGAGACTCCAACTCAAAAGAGAAAAAAAAAAAGACTCCAAAAAAATATTTATTTTTAAAGAAATTAACATTTTTCTTTCAAGACTGAGTTTCTCAAAGGTTAGAGAATTAGGTTCTGGACAGAAACTTAATCACTCTGTTCACCTCAAGTTAGTTAATGGCCTATACACAAAGACTTATACTGTACAATCAAGCAAACACCTTTTCAATGGTTCCATTTAATTATTTATTTGGTTAAACCCTTCAGAGGGAAGCCAGGGCCCATTTACACCACTATCTCTTTCTGGTTACCATCTTTCTGGCTTGCAAATAAGCAGACCAAGACTTTTCTTAAGCTTACAACAGATCTCTTATATGCAAAGGAGGCGTTCTGGCACTAGATTAATTTATGATAAAGACACAATCTGCAGCTCAAGGTACCTCCCTGCCCAGGAGGTGCTGCCCTACCAAATTCCCTCTATTAAATACCTTGTATAGCAATTACCTCCTTGTTTATTCATAATAACAATGAAAGATATTTCCTATCTATTAAAGTGCAAATTTACCTGCTCAGTCTCACTGTTCATTTCTTCACTGGCAGCTTCACTGGAGTTAGATTCAGGTTCTGAATGAGGGAGTCCATTCTCCAGTTTGGGACTTTTCTCTCCAATTTCTCCATTCACTTCCTTTTCCTTCTTCATCTTCTTGGGCTTAGGAGCATCTACTTCTTCTTCAGAAGGCTCCTCACTTTTTATTACTTTTTTGGTTTTAGGAGAAACAACTTTCTTTTCAGAGGGCTCCTTTTTCTTTTTCACACTTTTCGTTTTAGAAGGAGAAATGTCATCTTGAGATGGTTCCTCTTTCTTTTTTGCCTTCTTTGATTTAGGAGGATTAACCTCAACTTCAGAAGGCCCTGCTTTGTTTTTAACTTGTTTTGCATTGGTGGGAATGGTTTCTTCCTCTTCTGCTGCCTCTTTAGTCTTATTTGATTTGGGTTTTGCTTTTCTCTCTTTCTAAAAAAATTAATAAAGAAAATAAAAGCAAAGAACAAGGCATTTATACATTGTATAATTCACCAACTCTGGATAATTTCAAGATCGTTTTAAATTTTGAAGAAAACAATTTTGGGACATTTTAACATTTGTACTTTCAAGTTGTGATAAGGTAAAAAAAATCAAAGAATTTTTTTAAAGTGTCATTTCTTAGCTTTACAGAGATAAGTATATATCTTGAAGTGCAGTGGCACACACCTGGTCACTACAGCCTCAATCTGCTGGGCTCAGGTGATCCTTCCACCTCAACCTTCCAAGTAGCTGGAACTACAGGCACACGCCACCATGCCCAACTAAATTTTGGATTTATTGTATTATTTATTTATTGCTGGTCTCCTCAAGTTGCCCAGGCTGGTCTTGAGCCCCTGGACTCAGGCAATCCTCTCACCTCGGCCTCCCAAAGTGTTGGGATTGTAGACGTGAACCACAGCACCCAGCCAGAGATAAGCATGTATCATTAGTTTCATTAGCTTGGAAAATCAAGTGCCTCTTAGTATTACTATTTAATTCATGCTGGTCAAAGAGCTGTAAAACCAAGTTTTCAAAAGGAATACCTCACAGGATACTCCAACAGACTTGAAATACTATAGAAAAACATACTATACAGTCCAAATTTAATTCCAAAAAAGTAATAAGGCCCTATATATCCACAGATGAATGATGTAAAGCACTTTTCTTTCTCCCTGCTAAAATCCCAGGTAAAACAACAGGGACCCTTTTTTTTTTTCTTAGAGACTGTGCCTTGCTTTGTTGCCCAGGCTAAAATACAGTGGCAAGATATACTGCACTGCAGCCTCTTAAAACAGAAATTCTTAATATCTGCACCTTGCCTATCTCACAAAAGCAAATCAATTTACATAAAGACACTTTAAGGCTGAGTGTGTTAGCTTAAGCCTGTAATCTCTGTCCCTTGGGAGGCCAAGGCAGAAGGATCACTTTAGGCTAGGAGTTCAAGACCAGTCTGAGCAACATGGTGAGAACCTCACTAAAAAAAAAAAAAAAATTAGCAGGGGCATTGTGGTGTGGGCCTGTAGTGCTAGCTACTTAAGAGGCTAAGGCAGGAGGATCACTTGAGCCCAGGAGTTCCTTACAATGAGCCGTAGTCACATCCCTGCACTCCACTTTGGGCGACAGAGCGAGACCCTGTCTCAAATCAAAAAGACACCTTATGAAACAAAAAGCTATAAAAATTCACAATTGCCGGGTTCGGTGGCTCAGCCTATAATCCCACGCTTTGGGAGGCTGAGGTGAGTGGATTGCCTGTGGCCGCGGGTTCAAGACCTGCCTGGGAAACTTGACGAGACCTCATCTCTACAATAAATCAGAAAATTAGCCGGGTGTAGTAGCACGCGCCTGTAGTTCCAGCTACTCGGAAGGCTGAGGCAGAAGGATCGCCGAAGCCCAGCAGGTCGAGGCTGCGGTGGCCAGGAGCGGCCACTGCACTCCAGTCTGGGCGACAGAGTGAGACTCCGACTCAAAAAATAAAAAAAAAAAATATTCACAATCTATCATTTCATGTGTTAAAAAAAATGTATTTAATTCAAAGCAATACAAAATAAATGCACAAGTTAAAGGATGTGGAAGGAACAAAACCTCAAAACCAAACCATCTAAGTGACTATGACTCCTTTCTGAAATGTATTATCCTGTCCAACTTTTCTTATTACTGAAAGCAATTAGACAGGTGTTGTAGCCTCATTAAAACCTTTCTAGGAAAGTCCCAGAACAATCTCAAAAGAATGTATTGAGCTAAATCTGCATCCCTGAAACTTCTGGGCTGGCCTCTTCTCCCAAATCATTCCTCTGCCTCATATGACTATCCTTCAGATATCTGGAAATCAATCTAGTCTCCTCCCAAGATTTCAGTTCTTCCCTCAGTTCTACCAAATAAGAATGTTTTCCATTCTGGTCGTCTCTTTTGGAAGGCAATGAAGTTCGGTCATGTCCCTCTAGATTTGGGAGTGCCACAATTGAACACAGACTGGCGCAACGTAAGCCACGCCCACTTCCTCCCCCCACCCGTGGGTACAAGTCTGTGCTCTGATGCCTTTCTACAATGCCAAAATACTGCTATTCTAAGACCTCCACGTCATAAGACATAGAAATAAGGAAATTCTAGGGCAACCCCTTCGGGTCCCCTCCCACTGTGAGAGTTTTCTGTCCTCTCAATAAATCCTGCTTTCAAAAAAAAAAAAAAAGGAAGGAAATTCTAAATACATTGCAAGTTCAGGGACCATCTTTGTTCCCACTTTATCTCTGAACAGAGACTCAGTCATAAGTTAAATCCCTAGCTAAGAAAACAAGAGCAAAGCAGCAGACGGCTGTCAAAAGTTATTTACACTGCTGGCATATATACAGATATAAAATATACGGTGTACAGTTGGCAACACAGCACATGCCATTACATTTCCATGGGAAATCTAGTTAATAAATACTAAAAGGACTTGAGTTCCATCATCTGCTAAATGCGGCTTACTGGAAAACAAACTACTTCCCTTACTAGGGTTAAAAAAAAAAAAGTTACTGCAAGCGCCGCCCACGTGCGCGAATGGGGTTAAGATTTCTCTAGCTTCGTCTAAATCTCCTGTTCCTACCTTGACTTGATTTCTAAGTTCCTTTCGCGCACGCTCAAGCCGGAACTAAAGTCCGAGCAAACAACTTGCGCCTAACAGAGAACGTCCAACTTTGCGCATCGCGTGCGGAACGCGGTCGCCAGGGACCACGTGGGACACCCGGTCCTCCATCGAGCTCCGATCGGGCTCTCTGCCAGAGACTCCGGGACTTGTGGATGCGTAAAAGCTGAGAGGAAGTGGCCGGGCCGGCTGCGCGCCCACTAGCCCGGGAGAACACCACCCCCGGGCGCCCGTCCGCCGAGACCCACGCCAGGTCTCTGGACTTGCTGTTCCTCGTAGCGCGCACGTTCCCAGCCCCGGCACTTCCCCGGTACCCCCGGGCCCAGCTCCTCTCAGCGCCCCGGACCCTGGTCCCCCTTGCCCCAGATCCCTCGAAATCACCTTCTCAGTTTGCTTTCGCAGTGTCTCCGCTTTTTTCATGGCCATGTCTGCTTCCAAATTAGCGTCACTACGAAGTTTTCCCGGCATCACGCAAGACGAGCTGACAAGGCCTACCGGTCGCCTTAACCGCGTGGGGAAGAAGAGAGAGTCCCAGCCCTTAAGTCCACCCAGCTGTCGTCACTTCCTGTAGCAAGCATTTCCGGCAGAAGCAGGAAGTACAAGGAAGGCGGAATTCCGCGTGGTAAATTCAAAGCTCTGGCCTCTGACGGTGGCAGAGCCTGGTAAACTGAATGCTTACGGCCATTAGAGTAACCTGAAGACACCCAAAAGAAGGGTAGAATTAGCCTGGCGCGGTGACTCACGCCTGTAATCCCAACACCTTGGGAAGCCTAGGTGATTGCAGGAGTTCAGGGGTTCGAGACCAGCCTGATCAACTTGATGAGCCCTTCTCTCTACAATAAATTTTTTTAAAAACTCAGGCGCGGTGGCTCACACCTATAATCCTAGCACTTTGGAAGGCCGAGGTGAGATGATTGCCTGAACTCATGGGTTCAAGATCAGCCTGGGCAACTTGGCAAGACCTCATCACTGCAATAAATGAAAAAATTAGCTGAGCGTGGTGGCGCATGCCTGTCGTTACAGCTGTAGTTACAGGTCTGGTCGTTCATTCATGTGTGCACTCAACAAACATCACCTGAGCATTCACTGTGTTAGGTATGAGAAACGGATAGAATGCACTAGCAGACAACACACAGGCCTTGTCTTCTAGAAGCTTTATAGATTGGTGGGAGAGATAGACAAGTGTCTGTTGCTTTGAAGGCACAGAGAAGAACCTAAGCCAGCCTTGGGACTACTAGAAGGGGCACTCAAATCATGTAGACTTGCGTTAGAAATTCACAGGAGCTCTTAACCATGCATTAACAAGCAGTAACCAAGCCGGGCATAGTGGCTCAGCCTATAATCCCGCGCCTTTGGGAGGCTGAGGTGAGTGGATTGCCTGAGCCCGCGGGTTCGAGACCCGCCTGCGCAGCGAGACCTCATCTCTACAATAAATCAAAAAATCAGCCGGGCGTGGTAGTGCACGCCTGTAATTCCAGTTACTTGGAAGGCTGAGGCGGAAGGATCGCTGGAGCCCAGCAGGTAGAGGTTGCAGTGGCCGGGAGCGGCCACTGCACTCCAGTCTGGACGACAGAGTGAGATTCCAACTCAAAAAAAAAAAAAAAAACAAGCATTAACCATGCACTGGACAATATGCTACTCCAAGTAGTTGAGGGACAGGGACCCATTGAATGACCAATACAGCTGTGTTAGCATTGGGAGACAATTTATCATAGTAGTTGTAAAAATGGATTAGAATTATACCTGGCGTTGAAAATCTGCCTTTGCTACTTTTTTTTTTTTTTTTGAGTTGGAGTCTCATTCTGTTGCCCAGACTGGAGTGCAGTGGCCACTCCCGGCCACCACAGCCTCGACCAGCTGGGCTCCAGCGATCCTTCCGCCTCAGCCTTCCGAGTAGCCGGAATTACAGGCGCACGCTACCACGCCCGGCCAATTTTTTGATTTATTGTAGAGATGAGGTCTTGCCTGCCCAGGAGGGTCTCGAACCCGCGGGCTCAGGCAATCCATTCACCTCAGCCTCCCAAAGGCGTGGGATTACAGGCTGAGCCACCGAGCCCGGCTGCCTTTGCTACTTTTCTATTTTTTATTTTTTACTTTATTTTTTTGAGTGGGAGTCTCACTCTGTCATCCAGACTGGAGTGCAGCGGCATGCTTATGGCCACTTCAGCATCAACCTGCTAGACTCAGGCAATCCTTCTGCCTCAGCCTTCCAAGTAGCTGAAACTACAGGCACACACCACCAGGCCCAGCTAATTTTTCTTGATTTATTGTAGAGATAAGGTCTGGCCAAGTTACCCAGCCTAATCTCAAACCCATGGGCTCAGGCAGTCCTCTCACCTCGGCCTCCCAATGTGCTGGGATTACAGGCATGAGACACCACACCCAGCCCAGAAGAATTGTCATATATGGTAGGAAATGCGAACCCCTACTTGAATATCAGTTCGGCCAGACCAGTTTCCTCTGGTCCAAATGATGTAATGTTTTCATAAAATGAGGGGAAACATTTATATTTTTAAAAGTGTGTACATGGCCAGGCACCATGACTCTCGCCAATAATCCCAACACTTTGGGGGACTGAGGAGGATCACTTGAGCCCAGGAGTATGAGGCTGCAGTGAACCGTGATTGTGCCACTGAACTCCAGGCTGGGTAACACAGTGAGACCCCGACTAAAAAAGAAAAAAAAAGTGTGTGTGTGTGTGTGTGTGTGTGTGTAAATACACACATTGAATTCAAAAGTCTACACAACAAAATGCTAGCAATAGTTATATTTGAGTGATGTGATTATGAGTGGTTTATTTTCTTCAATTTCCTTCTCTTTTTAAAGATTCTCAACAATGGACATGTATACTAATAAGAAAAATAGGGTGGGCCGGGCTCGGTGGCTCAGCCTGTAATCCCGCGCCTTTGGGAGGCTGAGGTGAGTGGATTGACTGAGCCCGCGGTTTCGAGACCCGCCTGGGCAGTGAGACCTCATCTCTACAATAAATAAAAAAATCAGCCAGGCGTGGTAGCACATGCCTGTAATTCCGGCTACTTGGAAGGCTGAGGCGGAAGGATCCCCAGAGCCCAGCAGGTTGAGGCTGCGGTGGCCAGGAGAGGCCACTGCACTCCAGTCTGGGCGACCGAGTGAGACTCCAACTCAAAAAAAAAAAAGAATTCACACCTGCCAGGCTTGGTGGCTCAGCCTGTAATCCCGTGCTTTGGGAGACCGAGGTGAGGGGATTGCCTGAGCCGCGGGTTCAAGACCCACCTGGGCAACTTGGCAAGACCTCATCTCTACAATAAATCAAAAATTAGGCCGGGCTCGGTGGCTCAGCCTGTAATCCCGTGCTTTGGGAGGCTGAGGTGAGTGGATTGCCTGAGCCCTCGGGTACGAGACCCGCCTGGGTAAGCGAGAACTCATCTCTACAATAAATCAAAAAATCAGCCAGGTGTGGTAGCGCATGCCTGTAATTCCGGCTACTTGGAAGGCTGAGGCAGAAGGATTGCTGGAGCCCAGCAGGTCGAGGCTGCGGTGGCCGGGAGCGGCCACTGCACTCCAGTCTGGGTGACAGAGACTCCAACTCAAAAAAAAAATTAGCCAGGCGTGGTAGCGCGCACCTGTAGTTCCAGATACTTGGAAGGCTGAGGCGGAAGGATCTCCGGAGCCCAGCAGGCCAAGGCTGCGGTGGCCAGGAGCGTGCCACTGCCCTCCAGTCTGGTCAACAGAGTAAGACTCCAACTAAAAAAAAAAAAAAAAAAAAAGAATTCACACCTAACTCAGGTGGAGTCTTCAGACTGCTGGTGCAGCATTCCCCAGAACATCCTGCTGACCTCAATCATGGCTTGTAGTCTGGTCACCAGCCACCTGAATCTCAAACCTGGGGAGTGCCTCAGAATGCGGGGCGAGGTGGCCCCCGACGCCAAGAGCTTTGTACTGAATCTGGGCAAAGACAGCAACAACCTGTGCCTGCACTTCAACCCCAGCTTTGAGGCCATGGGGACACCAACACCATTGTGTGCAACAGCAAAGACTGTGGGGCCTGGGGCTCTGAGCAGCAGGAGGCCACCTTCCCATTCCAACCGGGAAGTGTTGTGAAGGTGTGCATCACCTTTGACCAGGCCAACCTGACCATCACACTGCCAGTCGGATACTCGGTCAAGTTCCCCAGCTGCCTCAACCTGGAGGCCATTAACTACATGGCAACTGATGGTGGTTTCAAGATCAAGTGCATGACCTTTGAGTGAAGCCAGCCAGCCTGTGGCCCCCAATAAAGGCAGCTGCCTCTGTGCCCCCTGAAAAAAAAAAAAAGAATTCTTAGCTGGGCATGGTAGCATGCGCCTGTAGTTCCAGCTACTTGGAAGGCTGAGGTGGAAGGATCGCCGGAGCCCAGCAGGTCAAGGCTGCGGTGGCCGGGAGCAGCCACTGCACTCCAGTCTGGGAGACAGAGTGAGACTCCAACTCAAAAAATAAAAAAAAGAATTCACACCTAAATGTGAATGCCTTGTTCAGACTTCTAATGTGAAGAGAATAAAACAGATGTTATTTCACTTATAAATTCAGAAACCAAAGATCAGGGTAACCGATTCTAGGTAAAAAAGCTGTTAAGTAGCCAGGCTCGGTGGCTCAGCCTGTAATCCGCGCCTTTGGGAGGCTGAGGTGAGTGGATTGCCTGAGCCCGCGGGTTCGAGACCCGCCTGGGCAGCAAGACCTCATCTCTACAATAAATCAAAAAAATTAGCCGGGCGTGGTAGTGCACGCCTGTAATTCCGGCTACACAGAAGGCTGAGGCGGAAGGATCGCCAGAGCCCAGCAGGTCAAGGCTGCGGTGGCTGGGAGCAGCCACTTTACTCCAGTCTGGGCGATGGAGTTAGACTCCAACTGAAAAAAAAAAAGCTGTTAAGTGACCACACTAGGAGCACAGAGTACCAAACAGGAGGCCAAAAGCCAAAAAGTGGAGCCAAGAAGGTCCTTGCTGGGTTCTAACAGGAAAGAGCAGAGTATAATGATACCTGTAACTGAGTGTGGCCCAAAATGATATTTGATGAGAAATTTGCTCTGCCCTGTACTTACTTCAAAAGATATGGAAAACACAATTTTGTTAAGACCCTTGCTAGTAGGGAAGCTGAACTTTAGCAGGTTGGCCCCTTAAATCCATCGACCCTGCTGGCATTTACTTACACATTTATTTTTTTCATTCTTCTCTGAAGCTCTTCAAGTGGCTATTGAAAACAAAGCCTACAAAGCCTAAGGTATGATCCTTGTCTTGTTCTCACCACTGCTGTCCTCCCAGTGACGATCCCAGCAACAAGAGATATAGTTCCCCATTCTTAGACCATGTGTTTTTATCAGCTCTTCTGTGTTTTTGCCTGGATGCCCATTCCCATTTCCGTTTGTTTTATCTGACTTACTGTTTAATCATCATGTCTAAAAAGCTTTCTCTGAAGTCCCTCTCCCATTCCTGGGCTGGATACCCTTACTCAGTAGTGACAAATCATTGCACTTAGTCATTACCATGGACCTAGGTTTACGTGTCCATTTATTTCAATAGATTCTGAGTTCCTGAGTGCAAAGGCTGGGCACTCCTTATTCACCCAAAACATACTGCCTGAGTCTTTGTAGGCACATAACATATTCTTTTTTTTTTTTTTTTTTTTTGAGTTGGAGTCTCACTATGTCACCCAGACTGGAGTGCAGTGGCCGCTCCTGGCCACCGCAGCCTCGACCTGCTGGGCTCCGGCGATCCTTCCGCCTCAGCCTTCCAAGTAGCTGGAACTACAGGTGTGTGCTACCACACCTGGCTCCTTTTGATTTATTGTAGAGATGAGGTCTCACTGCCCAGGTGGGTTTCGAATCTGCGGGCTCAGGCAATCCACTCACCTCAGCCTCCCAAAAGCGCGGGATTACAGGCTGAGCCACCGACACATAACATATTCTAATCATGCAACTTAGTAGGATCGGAGCCCCTACTTCGTCTTGGTTATGAATCTAGAACTAGGTTACTCAAAATGCAGAACCCACTGAAAATCTCCCCCTTATCATGGCTATCTGGAACACGGTGCCCCATAATCAAAACCTCTCCCTCGTTTAATCCAGCCCTGAGAGTCTTTGCCCCCTCCTTCGCTTAACTGAAATCTGGCTCCTTCTAAAAAACACAACCCCTATAGCTGTCTCACATGTTGCCCTTTCCCTCACATTCCACATATCCCAGTGGTGTCAGTGTCCTCTGTTCCTCAAATCCACTTTCAAGCCATTACTCCTTCACTTCCATGTAAAAGCACTTGTCCCTTTGAAGGTAAGTGGTAATGTCACCCTATACTCATCCTTATTCAGGTAATTTACCAACCTCCACCATTTATTGATATTTTGGAACCTGGCTTTTAGTCTTCCTCCATTTAGTCCTGGTTTGTTTTCTTTTTTCTTTTTTTGAGTCAGTCTTACTCTGTCACCCAGGCTGGAGTGCAATGGCATGCTCACGGCCACCACAGTCTCAACCTACTGGACTCAGACGATCCTTCTACCTCAGCCTTCCAAGTAGCTGGAACTACAGGCATGTGCCACCATGCCCAGCTAATTTTTTTGATTTATTGTAGAGATGAGGTCTCACCAAGTTATTCAGGTTGGTCTCAAAGCCGTGGGCTCAGGTAATCCTTTCGCATTGGCCTCCCAAAGTGCTGGGATTATAGGCGTGAGCCACTGTGCCCAGCCTCTGGCTCGTTTTCATCCTAGGAGATTTGTCATTCATGAATACCACCCATATACCTACTGCTTTGCAGTTCTTTGACCAACTCAACTGAAATGACCTTTGTCCCTAACAGGCCCACTACCATATCCTGCACTTGTCCACTTCCCAGTTGCTCTGTTCTTAAAATCTCAAAGACAGCTCTCACGGACCATCAGTCTCTACCCCCTCTATATTCTGTTATTAACCTGATCTCCACTTCAATCTCCAGGCAGTCTAGACTCCGTGGACCATTATGCTAATCTCATTTGCCTAAGTCTTCAATATTTTTACCTTGTCATCCTTTCACTCACAAAGCAAAACCCCAATCCTGGGTCAATCAACTAACTCCCATCTTCATTCCTACTGCAGAATGCTAAGTGCTGATACAGTTGCTTCAACTGTAGCCCTTACAAGTTCAGTCTCACTTTTTATCTCTTTGGTTTTTTTTGAGTTGGAGTCTCACTCCATCGCCCAGGCTAGAGTGCAGCGACACACTCATGGCCACCCCAGCATCGACTTGCTGGGCTCTGGTGATTCTTCCGCCTCAGCCTTCCAAGTAACCGTAACTACAGGTGCGCGCTACCAAGTCCGGCTAATTTATTTTTATTTTTATTGTAGAGACGAGGTCTCGCTAAGTTGCCCAGGCTGGTCTTGAACCTGCAGGCTTAGACAATCCATTCGCCTCAGCCTCCCAAAGTGCTGGGATTACAGGCTGAGCCACCGCACCAGGCCTCAACTTTTTATCTTAACACCTGCAAGATAATCATATTTTTGCTCTGACGAAATGTTAAAAGATGCTTGGGCCATCTAAAGCTAAAATCTCTAGCTGAGAGCAGTGGCATGTGCCTGCAATCCTAGCTACTTGGAGGCTGAGGTGAGAGAATCGCTTGAGCCCAGTTCAAGACCATCCAGGGCAACGAGACCTCATCTCTGTTTATTTTAAAAGGTTAAAATCTCCAGTTGTGTGCTTAAGCCCGTGCATTCCTTCTTCTGAACCTTCACACTGCCCTCCTTTATGGCTTCTTCCTGTAGTATGCCGACATGCTCAAATATCCCCCAAACCCCACACACATAAAATCCTCACCACGATCTAATGTCCTTTCCTCTACCTTTAGCTTTATCTTCTCTGTTCACAGCCATGTTTTTTTTTTTTTTTTTTTTGAGTCGGAGTCTCACTTTGTTTCCCAGGCTGGAGTGCAGTGGCACGCTCATGGCCACTGCAGCCTCAACCTGCTGGACTCAGGCGGTCTATCCACTTAGCCTTCAAGTAGCTGAAACTATAGGTGTACACCACCACACCCGGCTAATTTTTTTTCATGAGTTAAGAAAGATAGATTTATTAAACAGAAGATACACTGTGAAGGGCACAATGGGCAGGACAGCAGCAAGACTGTCTGCTGTCTGCTGCCTAATTTTTTGATTTATTGTAGTGATGAGGTTTTGCCAAGTTGCCCAGTCTGGTCTCAAACCCCTGAGCTCACGCAATCTTCTTGCTTCGGCTTCCCAAAGTGCTGGGATTACAGGCTTGACCTACTGTACCCGGCCTTCTGTTTTTTTTTTTTTTTAAGTTGGAGTCTTACTCTTGTTGCCCAGGCTGGAGTGGAGTGGCACATTCATAGCCACTGCAGCCTCGACCTACTGGGCTCAAGCAATTCTTCTGCCTCAGCCTTCCATGTAGCTGGAACTACAGACGCATGCCACCATGCCCGGCTAATTTTTGTGATTTATTGTAGAAACAAGGTCTCAGCAAGTTGTCCAGGCTGATCTCGAAACCCTGGGCTCTGGCAATTCTCCTGCCCCGGCCTCCCGAAGTGCTGGGATTATAGGCTGAGCCACCATGCCCGGCCAACAGCCACATTTCTGAAAGAAATCTTCAAGTTTTTCCTACTTCATCTCCCGTTCTCTACTGAACTCACTGCTAAATAACTTTTCTTCTCAATACTCTATTAATATACTTGATTCCTATGTCAAAAGTTTCCAGCCAGGAGCAGTGGCTCAAGCCTGTAATCCCAGCACTTGGGGAGGCCAAGGTGGGAGGACAGCTTGAGCCCAGAAGTTTGAGACCAGCATGGGTAACATACTAAGGCCTTGTCTCTACAAAAAAATTAGTCAGGCACAGTGGCACATGCCTGTAGTTCCAGCTACTTGGGAGCTTGAAATGGAAGCATCACCTAAGCCCAGTTCAAGGCTGCGGTGAGCTGTGATCCCGGCACTGCACTCCTGGGCTGGGCAACAAAGACCGCCCCTCCCCCCCAAAAAAGCCACAGGCAAGCCAGGCAGTCGCTCACAGCTGTAATCCAAGCACTTTGGGAAGCCAAGGAGGGAGGATTGCTTGAACCCAGAAATTTGAGACCAGCCTAGGCAACAAAGCAATACCTTCTCTCTACAATAACAACAAAAAATTAGCTGGGCATGGTGGCACGTGCCTATAATCCCACCTACTTGGAAAACTGAGGCAGATTTTTGCCAAATCCAGTGGCCATTTCAGGCTCCTTCTGGTTCCTCTGAAAGCCAGAGACTCCTGGGTTTTCTGTTCTCTTACCTTCCCACCTTGATGGAATACCTTCTGCTCTGTATTGGTATGCCTCTGGCTTCCTTCCTTTGTCCTCTTTCCGTAGTTCACATCACCAGTATCTCTACCCTAGATTATTCCTATGGCCTCCCGAGTTAGCATCCAATCTGGTCTTCCTCCAGTGTAGTCTCCTTAATCTTTCTAAAATAAAAATCCAATCATGTTATTCCTTAACCTGAGCCCTTTAATGATTCTTTTTGTTTTGAGTTGGAGTCTCTGTCACCCAGACTACAGTGCAGTGGCCGCTCCCAGCCACCACAGCCTCAACCTGCTGGGCTCTGGTGATCCTTCCGCCTCAGCCTTCCAAGTAGCTGGAACTACAGGCGCGCACTACCACGCCAGGCTAATTTTTTGGTTTATTGTAGAGATGAGGTCTCATCAAGTTGCCCAGGTGGGTCTCGAATCCGCAGGCTTAGGCAATCCACTCACCTCAGCTTCCCAAGGCGTGGGATTACAGGCTGAGCCACTGAGCCTGGCTTCCTTTTTTTTTTTGACTTGGAGTCTCACTCTGTCACCCAGGGTGGTGGGCAGTGACATGCTCCTGGCCACCGCAGCCTCGACCTACTGGGCCCAGGTGGTCCTTCCACCTCAGCCTTCCAGGTAGCTGGAACTACAGGCATGCACCACCATGCCCGGTTAATTTTTTGATTTATTGAAGAGATGAGGTCTCACCAAGTCGCCAAGGCTGGTCTCGAACCTGTGGGCTCGGGCAGTCTTCTCACTTCAGCCTCCCAAAGTGCTGGGATTATAGGCATGAGCAACAGTGCCCAGCCCTCCCCTCTGTCTTTAAGAAAAGCTTTGAACATCTTAACAATGCATGCAAGCCCTTTAAAATCTAGTCGCTGTTAAATAGTAAATCCTCTTTTATTCCTGTCCTCTATCACATGGAAATCATACCGAACTAACTCCAAGTCCACAGATTTATCATGCTGTTCTTTGCCTCTAGGTTCTGCACATGCTGTTCTCTCTGCTTGCAAGCCTTCTCCCTTCTAAACCCCTCCTCCTCCCACCTACACATTCATGTGAATAAATCAACTGATACTTCGATACTTCTTTCTGCTTTCTCTGTTGGGTATTTTTTTTTTTAATCTTTAAAATTTATTTATTTATTTTTGAGTTGGAGTCTCACTCAGTCGCCCAGACTGGAGTGCAGTGGCCACTCCTGGCCACCGCAGCCTCGACCTGCTGGGCTCCGGCGATCCTTCAACCTCAGCCTTCCCAGTAGCCGGAATTACAGGCGCGCGCTACCATGCCTGGCTGAATTTTGACTTATTGTAGAGACGAGGTCTCGCCAAGTTGTCCAGCCGGGTCTCGAACCCGTGGGCTCAGGCAATCCACTCACCTTAGCCTCCCAAAGGCACAGAATTACAGGCTGAGCCACCAAGCCCGGCAATTTCTTATTTTCTATCATTCAGCCTATGGAAGGAATTATCTGAATACAAATACACCATATTTTGTAGAAGTAATCTTAAATTACTTGACTGCTAAATTGTAATCTCTTAAAATTTCTCCTACATTGAGAAAAGTCTTAACACATAGTGAAAAGAGACAATAAAAGGAGGTTTTTTTTATTCAAAGGTATAACTGGATAAGTGGATTCGTTTACAACCATTCTTGTGAAATACTTTTTAAAAAAATACGACCAACTTCTTTTCAAATAGCAGACACATACCTCAACTATGATGACCTAATTTTTGGTGGATAATGTACATGATTAGGCAAAAACAGGCAAGCTCACACTGCTAGATTAACCATCAAACACTCAGTCAAAATTCCGTTTGTGGCCCCCACTTCTTGATCGATTTCTATTCCCACTTCGTCTTCTACCATCCTGTCGACTTCCTGAGCGACTCCCCTGTCGACTCTGTCTACCTGATCGGCCACCAGATCGACCACCTGACCGGCCTGACCGGCCCGACCGGCCACTTGACCAGCCACTCCTCTGTCTGGAATTAGAAGATGTGTTTCCATCATAATATTCTTCAATTTCAGGTAATTTGGCCGGAACTGAGAGTATCCAGTCTGAATCATGCCACTCTGCCTGTTGGGGAAATTTAAACAATTAATATAAATACAAAATAGAAACCATAAGCAAGTACTTGAGAATAGGAGACTCTTTCTTCATATCCATTATCTATTAGTTAAAGGCCATCTATCTGTTAAATTCAAAGTATGCAGAACAAAAATGAAAACCAGGTCAGGCGTGGTAGCTCACGCTTGTAATTCCAGCACTTTGGGAGGCCAAGGTGGGAGGACTGCTTGAGCCCAAGAGTTTGAGACCAGCATAGATAACAAAGCAAGACTTCCATCTCTACACACACACGTGTGCACACATATACATACACAAAAGAGAAAAAGAAAAAGAAAAACCAGAAAATAAGCAAAACAAAATGTTCAAACTTAAACTAAAGTTAAGTTTTATTCTCAAACTTCTTAACCATTTTGAGACTCAATTCATACTCAAGACTGGGCACAGTGGCTCATGCCTGTAATCTCATCACTTTGGGAGGCTAAGGTGAAAGGATCACTTGAGGTCAGGACTTCGAGACCAACCTAGGCAACATATAGGGAGACCTCATTTCTACAAAAAAATAAAACTAGCCAGGCGTGGTACATGCCTGTAGTCTCAGCTACTCAGGAGCTGAGGAGGAAGAATCGCCTGAGCCCAGGAGTTTGAGGCTGCGGTGAGCCTTGATCATGCCACTGCATTCTATTCTGGGCGACAGAGTGACAACCCAACTCAAACAAAGAAAAATTATAAATAAATAAATTCATATTCAGTTTATGCATTCTAAAAGAGAGCACTATCTAGTTTTTGATTTCTCTGCACAAAGCAGATAAGCCATTAATAATAAGTAATGCATTGTTTTTAGCAGATATACTAACAGATGCATAAAGTAAGAGACCCAATCGTGGAAATTAAACACTTGTCAGTACCAGCCAAGTACTAAAAAATGTAGCCATAGGAAAAATTTGAAAATGGAAATAAAGTGAAGATATATAAATCAGTAGCTCCTAAGAGCAACGCTATGTTATATCTTGCTATATTAACTGTTCTTCATTGCAATCAGCAGTTGCCAAAGAAAGTTGAATTAAAACACTCTTACCACGAGTGTCTTATGAATACCCTTTTTGAGAAGAGAAAAACATACACACACCACTGGTTGAACTGGCAATATATGACCAAAGTCTTAAAAATGCACAAACAAGCCGGGCTCCATGGCTCAGCCAGTAATTCCAGTGCTTTGGGAGGCTGAGGTGAGAGGACTGCCTGCTCGCGGATTCAAGACCCGCCCGGGCAACTTGGCGAGACCTCATCTCTACAATAAATCAAAAATTAGCCGGGCGTGGTAGCGCATGCCTGTAGTTCCAGCTACTTGGAAGGCTGAGGCGGAAGGATCGCCGGAGCCCAGCAGGTCGAGGCTGCGGTAGCCAGGAGCGGCCACAGCACTCCAGTCTGGGCGACAGAGTGAGACTCCAACTCAAAAAAAAAAAAAAAAAATGCACAAACATTTTGGCCAAGTAGACACCTTTAAAAAAACTCATCCAAAGAGATAAACATGGCAATGCATGAAGAATCAGCTACACCAACATTCAGGGCAGTCCTGTGTATAATAGCAAATTATGGGAAATCTAAATTTAAGAAAATAGGACACTGTTAAGAAAATTGGCCGGGCTCGGTGGCTCAGCCTGTAATCCTGAGCCTTTGGGAGGCTGAGGTGAGTGGACTGCCTGAGCCCGCGGGTTCGAGACCTGCCTGGGCAGGCGAGACCTCATCTCTACAATAAATCAAAAAATTAGCCGGGCGTGGTAGTGCACGCCTGTAATTCCGGCTACTCAGAAGGCTGAGGCGAAAGGATCGCCGGAGCCCAGCAGATTGAGGCTGCGGTGGCCGGGAGCGGCCACTGCAGTCCAGTCTGGGCGACAGAGCGAGACTCCAACTCAAAAAAAAAAAAAAGAAAAAAAAAAAATTGGCCACCTATATGGTTAAATGCCAGGGACTCACTAAAAATAAGTAACCACCTAGGTGTGATAGCATGCACTGCCACTCAGGAGGCTAGGAGGCTAAGGCAGGAGGATCACTTGAGCCTAGGAGTTCAAGGCTGTAGTATGTCATGACTGCACCCGTGAATATCCACTCCATTCCAGCCTGAGCAAAACAGGCAGACCTCATCTCTTAAAGAAAGATTTAAAAAGAAAAACCCAAAAACTATATATAGGTGACACAAAAATGTGTGCCCTCAGTATATTTTGAATTTTTAAAAAGTCTTCAAAAACAGAATTTCATTCCTGTTTCAAAATTTATAATATAAATATGCACTGAGATGCAAGAGACAAATTCTTCACTATAGTAATGTATGGGACAACCGCTTTCATTCAACAGATAAAATGCAAGGAAAATTTTTCAAGGAGGAAGAATCTATAGATTAAAAGAGAGTTAAGAAATGTCCAAGCCGGGCTTGGTGGCTCAGCCTGTAATCCCGCGCCTTTGGGAGGCTGAGGTGAGTGGATTGCCTGAGCCCGCAGGTTCAAGACTCGCCTGGGTAGGCAAGACCTCATCTCTACAATAAATCAAAAATCAGCCGGGCGTGGTAGCACACGCCTATAATTTCAGCTACTTGGAAGGCTGAGGCGGAAGGATCGCTGGAGCCCAGCGGGTCGAGGCTGTGGTGGAAGGGTCTCGAACCCGTGGGCTCAGGCAGTTCACTCACCTTGGCCTCCCAAGGCACAGGCTTACAGGCTGAGCCACCAAGCCTGGCTTAAATAATTTCTTAATACACAATTTTTCAAGAATTCCTAAATGTTTTTTCTATAAAGTCTGTAAGATCCATACATTGTAATGTGACATTTCTTTTTTTTTTTGAGTTGGAGTCTCACTGTCGCCCAGATTGGAGTGCAGTGGCCGCTCCCAGCCACTGTAGTCTCGACCTGCTGGACTCCAGCAATCCTTCCACCTCAACCTTCCAAGTAGCTGGAACTACAGGCGTGCATTACCATGCCCAGCTAATTTTTGATTTATTGTGGAGATGAGGTCTTGCCAAGTTGCCCAGGCGGGTCTCGAACCCGCGGGCTTAAGCAACCCACTCACCTCAGCCTCCCAAAGTGTGGGATTACAGGCTGAGCCACCGAGCCCGGCCTAAGCCTATTATTTTTTAATTTGCATGAAATTATAATACAAATTTTAATTATGAGACATATTAGATATTTTGTATTAAGGAATTCTTAATTGATTTAGGCATAATGACATAGTGACTATGTTTTTCTTTTTTATTTTATTTTTTTTGAGTTGGAGTCCCACTCTGTTGCCCAGACTAGAGTGCAGTGGCCAGAAGCGGCCTCGACCTGCTGGGATCCGGCGATCCCTCTGCCTCAGCCTTCCGAGTAGCTGGAACTACAGGCACGCGCTACCACGCCCGGCTAATTTTTGATTTATTGTAGAGATGAGGTCTTGCCAAGTTGCCCAGGCGGTTCTTGAACCCGTGGGCTCAGGCAATCCACTCACCTCAGCCTCCCAAAGGCGCGGGATTACAGGCTGAGCCACCGAGTCTGACGTGACTATGTTTTTCAAAAAAGAAATCCTTATCTTTTAGAGAAAACATAATCAATTATTTAACACAAAAAAAATTTTAAATACCTGTAATCTTTCAGACTCAGTTGTGGGAACATCAAAGCAAACACCCTAAAAGCAAAAGAAAAACATTTTATTTAGATACATGAGCTAAATGATTTTACAAATAAACTAATTGCTGATACTCTTATATAAGCTTAAAAAAAAAAAAAGAGAATGAGGTATGCCCCATGATTGCTTAGAGGACCCAAATAGTTAACACAGTACATAATGCATGACACAAGGTGGCTGCTTAATATATTTTTTAAATCTGAAAAGTAACTAAACACAATAGCTAATAAGAATTTACTACTACTAGTAAGAGCCTACAGTATTCTCTAGAAGAGTTTCTGTAGACACTATAATGTTGCTCCATGTCCCCTGTAAAATGATTTTTCTAAAAAATTTAATGCCAGAAAGTATCATTCCTGAAGAGCTACAATATTTTTTTTTTGAGTTGGAGTCTCACTCTGTTGCCCAGACTGGAGTGCAGTGGCATGCTCCTGGCCACCGCAGCCTCAACCTGCTGGGCTCCAGCGATCCTTCCACCTCAGCCATTCAAGTAGCCGGAACTATAGGCGCGCACTACCGTGCCTGGCTAGTTTTTGATTTATTGTAGAGATGAGGTCTCACCAAGTTGCCCCGGTGGGTCTCGAACCCATGGGCTCAAGCAATCCTCTCACCTTGGCCTCCCAAAGTGCTGGGATTACAAGCTGAGCCACCGAGTCCGGCCTCAATATTTAACAAGAATAAGAATGTAACCCAAGATGTTTCTCTGTGGTCTTGGTTGTCAATAAATTGAAATTTAATACTCAAGTATAGCAACTAATTTGGCCTATAGATCTTGTTAATGTTCCCTCCTGTCTACATTTTTTTCTGAACGTGTATATTAGTCTCAAACTTGCCTCACACCTTTGTTTTTTGTTTGTTTGTCTTGTTTTGAATTGGAGTCTTACTCTGTCACCCAGACTGGAATGCAGTGGCCGCTCCCGGCCACCGCAGCCTCGACCTGCTTGGCTCCGGCGATCCTTCCGCCTCAGACTTCCAAGTAGCGGGAATTACATGCATGCGCTACCACGCCTGCTGATTTTTTGATTTTTATTGTAGAGATGAGATCTCGCTGCCCAGGCGGGTCTCGAACCCGTGGGCTCAGGCAATCCACACACCTCAGCCTCCCAAAGGTGCGGGATTACAGGCTGAGCCACCGAGCCCAGCCATAACTTTTTTTAGTTTGGGATCTCACTGTCATCCAGGTTAGAGTGCAGTAGCACTATCCCAGCCTCGACTTCCTGGGCTCAAGTGATCCCCCCACCTCAGACTCCCAAGTAGCTGGGACCACAGGTGTGTACCACCACATCTGGTTATTTTTTGTATTTGTTGTAGAGATGAGGCCTCACTATGTGGTCCAGGCTGGTCTCAACTTTTTTTTAAAGGTAATATCAAACTTTTATTTATTTACTTATTTATAGAGACAAGGTCTCACTAATTTGTCCAGAACTCCTAGACTCAAGCAGTCCTCCCACCTTGGCATCCCAAAGTATTAGGATTATAGGCATGAGCCACCACACCCACATTGTAATATTAAACTTTAAGAAAGATGATTATTTCTAATAAACAATCTAGTTATTAAATTATATGCTACGTTGTAAAGTTAGATTAATACGTATAACATCTTTTCTCAAAACTTTAGAAGAAATCAGGTGGCTCAGCCTGTAATCCTGCGCCTTTGGGAGGCTGAGGTGAGTGGATTGCCTGAGCCAGCGGGTTCAAGACCCACCTGTGATACTTGGCAAGACCTCATCTCTACAATAAATCAAAAATCAGCCGGGCGTGGTAGCACATGCCTGTAGTTAAGATGACAGAGTTTTAATTTTGCTATATAAATACATTAAAATATTTATTTAATTTCTACCATTATCCTCATTAACAACCAAGAACAAGCCACTAAAAAAGCAATACTGCATGTTCTAAATATTACAGAGCTGTTTAACTGTTGCAATCATAAGTTACTTAGCCTTAGAGAGTAAACACACATAACCACACATAATATATATACAAGGACAGAAACTTAGATAACTTGAGTATCAAGATAGTCCAAACTGAATAGAATGACTTACAGCTCTGAAGGAATGGGATACACGTACAACTCCCCAAACTAACACACAGAGAAAACAGCTATTAAGCCCACTAGGTTTCAGAAAAAGAAAGAACTAAATTTGATAGCCTTATAAACATTTATGGTAGTTGATTAAAAAGTTTGTTAATTATCTAGAAAAGCCTACCATATTTCCTTTTAGGAGGCACATTCTGGTAATCTGAGACACTGCATTACTACTCAGCTTTCTGTTAAGTTCTTTCCAAGCACAGTTGACATCTTTTATTTCTTCTAGGCTTTCCAGAGTCATGGTCACAAATCCCTTAAAGAATAAGTCACATTATGTTTGGAGAAACATCAGCAGCAACAGGACAATGAAGATCTAGTTCTTTTTAGCCCTTCCTAGTTTAACTCTGTATTTCTTATGAGCTAACAGTATAATATGGTTGCTAAAAAAAAAAACTTTTTAGCTGGACATGGCAGAGTGCACCTGTAGTTCCAGCTACTTGGAAGGCTGAGGCCGAAGGATTGCTGGAGCCCAGCAGGTCGACACTGGGGTGGCCGTGAGTGTGCCACTGCACCCCAGCCTGGGTGACAGAGACTCCAACTCAAAAAAAAAACCAAAAACTTCTTTGAAACTAAATTATTAAAAAACAAAACTATATTATTAGAAGGCTAATGTTTACAAATCATTAAGGGTACTATTCTTCTGATAGTTGAGAAGACTATTTAATTCTAACCATCATGCTTTAGGGCAGAGTTAAGCAAACCAGAGCACTAGAAAAAGATAAAAGGGAAAGATAACAAGGTAGTGAAGAATTAAGGAAATACTAAAGGAGTCATGTTAGCTTAGAATGGGAAAGACTTAGAAGAAAACAAATCTTTAAAAAAATTTTTTTTTGGAGCCGGGCTCGGTGGCTCAGCCTGTAATCCTGCGCCTTTGGGAGGCTGAGGTGAGTGGATTGCCTGAGCCAGCGGGTTTGAGACCTACCTGGGAAACTTGGCAAGACCTCATCTCTACAATAAATCAAAAATCAGCCGGGCGTGGTAGCACATGCCTGTAGTTCCAGCTACTCGGAAGGCTGAGGTGGAAGGATCATCGGAGCATAGCAGGTCTAGGCTGCAGTGGCCAGGAGCGGCCACTGCACTCCGGTCTGGGCGACAGAGTGAGACTTTGACTCAAAAAAAATGAAAATAAAAAATAAAAATAAATAAATAATTTTTTTTTTGAGTCGGAGTCTCACTTTGTTGCCCAGGTTGGAATGCAGTGGCAAGCTTATGGCCACCGCAGCCTCAACCTGCTGGGTTCAGGTAATCCTTCCACCTCAGCCTGCCAAGTAGCTGGAACTACAGGCACACACCACCATGCCCAGCTAATTTTTTGATTTATTGTAGAGATGAGTTCTTGCCAAGTTGCCCAGACTGGTCTCGAACCTGTGGGCTCAGGCAATCCTCTCACCTTGGCCTCCCAACATGCTGGGATCATAGGCATGAGCCACTGTACCCAGTCCCTCATACATTTTTTAAAATTTTATTTTTATTATTATTTTTTTTTTGAGTTGGAGTCTCACTCTGTCACCAGACTGGAGTGTAGTGGCACGCTCCTGGCCACCACAGCCTCGACCTGCTGGACTCCGGCGATCCTTCTGCCTCAGCCTTCCAAGTAGCTGGAACTACAGGCGCGCGTTATCACGCCCGGCTAATTTTTTGATTTATTGTAGAGATGAGGTCTCGCTAAGTTGCCCAGGCAGGTCTCGAACCCTCGGGCTCACACAATCCACTCACCTCAGCCTCCCAAAGCGCTGGAATTACAGGCTGAGCCACCGAGCCCAGCGAAAGTGACATATTCTAATAGACAAAATCAGTATCACAAAAAATTCAAAAGGACCAAGGTGTGCTAGCTCATGCCAGTAATCCCAGCACTTTGGGAGGCTGAGGTGGGAGAATCAGTTGAGGCCAGGAGTTTGAGACCACCTTGTGCAACATAGTGAGATTTTATCTCTATTAAAAAAAAGTTTTTTTTACATTAGCTGACACAGTAGTGTGTGCCTGTAGTCCCAGCTACTTGAGAGGCTGACATGGGAGAATTGCTTGAGCCTAGGACTTCTAAGTTAGTGAACTAAGACTGTGCCATAGCACTCCAGCTTGGGCAACAGAAAGAGACCCTGTCTCTAAAAATAAATAAAATTTGTAAATAAATAAACAAGAAAAGTATTCTGGACTAAAAGAGACTAGAGAAACATAATAACTAAATGTAACATATGAACATTAAGTAGGATCCTGATTTAAAAAAAAAAAAGATGTGAGGTACATTCAGGATTAGGTACACAAGTGACCTTTTTTTTTTTTTTTTGAGTAGGAGTCTTACTCAGAGTGCAGTGGCATGCTTATGGCCACCACAGCCTCAACCTGTGGGGCTCAGGTGATCCTTCTGCCTCAGCCTTCCAAGTAGCTGGAACTACAGGCGCATGCCACCATGCCTGGCTAGTTTTTTATTTGTTTATTGTAGAGATCGGGTCTTGCCAGTTACCTAGGCTGGTCTCGAATTCCTGGGCTCAGGCAATCCTCTTGCCTCGGCATCCCAAAATACTAGGATTACAGGTTTGAGCCACCATGCCCGGCCACAAGTGGTCATCTTACAGGTAAAGTTTTGGTCTCCCTTTGGTCCTCACTTTTGCCTGGTGTGAGATCAGGTACTCTTACTGGTGTTGTGTCCCCCTCCAGATCCCGATTTTTTAAAAGGATATATATACACAGGTATATGTGCATGTGTATGTGTGTGTAAACAGAGTTGGGCCCAGTAAGTCATTCCCAGAAAAACTGAAGCTCACTCACACACTCTCTCTCATATTAGAGAGCTCATTTATTGACGGGTCCTTTCATCCAGGGATTCTCTTCACTTAAATAACAAATCTTTGAAATACTTGCACCCAGGGCTGGAATTATAGGCATGCGCCAGCACACCTGGGTAAGTTTTTGATTTACTGTAGAGATGAGGTCTTGCCAAGTTGCCCAGATTGGTCTCAAACCCGTGGGTTCAGGCAGTCCTCTCACCTTGGCCTCCCAATGGCTCCTGTGTGGTATGTTCTGACATTTGATACTGACCAGGCCAGCAGGCCAGGTCAGATTATGTTACACATACACCTCCTTCACAAATACAGTCACATTTCTTACTTTGCATGCTACTGTGCTAACTGTACAGAGTCTGTTTCTTACTTTGTGGGGTTCCAAGCCAATTTACAAACTCAAGAATAAGTCCTATTATCTAACAGGTTGTTAAGAACAACAACAACAAAAAGACATTAAAAAAACAGGCTCAGCTGGGCTCGGTGGTTCAGCCTGTAATCCCGCGCCTTTGGGAGGCTGAGGTGAGTGGATTGCCTGAGCCCGCGGGTTCGAGACCCGCCTGGGCAGAGAGACCTCATCTCTACAATAAATCAAAAACTCAGCTGGGTGTGGTAGTGCATGCCTATAATTCCGGCTACTTGGAAGGCTGAGGCAGAAGGATCGCTGGAGCCCAGCAGGTCGAGGCTGCGGTGGCCGGGAGCAGCCACTGCACTCCAGTCTGGGCGACAGAGTGAGACTCCAACTCAAAAAAAAAAAAAAAAAAAAAAAGAACAGGCTCTGGTATATAAGTTTCAGTTAACAATGTTTTGTGCAAAGTGAGAATTTTATCTATTTCTCTCCAGATACAGACAGATAATTTTCAGATAATGAGGAAAATCTGAATATGGATGAGATATTAAATGATGATACTGAATTACTGTTAATTTTCAGAGAAGAGATTATGGTATTGTGATTATGTAGGAGAATATATATGTATGGTTTTCTTTTGTTTGTTTGTTTTGAGTCATAGTCTCACTTTGTTGCCCAGGCTTGAGTGCCGTGGCTCACTCATGGCCATTGCAGCTTCAGCCTGCTGGGCTCAGGCAATCTTTCTGCCACAGCCTTCCAACTAGCTAGAACTACAGGCATGCGCCACCACGTCCAGCTAATTTTTTGATTTCTTGTCGCACCATGTTCCCCAGGCTGTTCTTGAACCCCTGGGCTCAGGCAATCCTCTCGCCTCTGTCTCCCAAAGTGCTGGGATTACAGGCTGAGCCACTGCGTCTGGCTAAGAATATTTTTATTTTTAAAGGATGCATGTTGAAATATTTAGAGATGTCGGGCACAATATTCAGAAATATACTGTACAATATCTAGTATAGTTCAATTTTAACCTTTTCCTAACCACACACATTTTTCTCCCAGATTTATACCTTATCAGAGGTGATCAGAGATCGTGGTTCAAAGCTTGATGCACCAGAAATGTGGGCTAATGCTGCAGCCAATGCATCCACTGCCCCTTTCTCTTCTATTAGTCTCTGAGCTGATGGTCGGAAAAAATCAACAGCAGCATAAGAAACAGAAGCCAGAGACCTATGGTTTAAAAACAGTAAATTTTCTTGGTCAAAACACAGGGGGAAGAAAATGAAAGATAAGAGAATGAACGGGAAAAGAAAGAGTAACATTTTCATATTTTAATATAACTAAATGTCTGCTGGTAAAACAGTTGATTAAAATTTTCTGATATTTGAACTAGGAGAGCTTAAAGATGAATAGCCTAATTCAAAAGAAAAAATTATTCAGCAAGGTCAGAAAGCATACCTGATTGCATCCATGCTTTTAGATTTAACTAAATCCATTGTAGAAGGAACACCTACACGTTTAAAAGTATTTCCCTGAAAATGAAAGAATTACATTAAAGAAAAATGGAAGTCTTTACAATTAATTCCTAAATTAATCAAGATTGTAGAATTTCCACTTCTTGGTCTTAAAGATTTCCAAGCCCTAGCAGATTAAAAGATGTTCTTTCTAATAAATAATCAATTACATGTATTAGAAAGATAAAAATTTTTTGAACTGCCCCGTGTTAAATCATGAAATTTCACTTGCAAAACTAATCTTCTTCAAAGAAAAAAAAAGTATAAATCTATTATGTTTTTCTTTGTTACCCTATCTCCATTTTACAAAGCATATAAAACAGAATGTAAAACCCAATAATAAAAATAGGGCTGGGCATGGTGGCTCATGCCTGTAATGACAGCACTCAGCAGGAGAATCACTTGAGGCCAGGAATTCAAGCTCAGCCTGGGCAACACAGTCAGACTGCCTCTACAAAAAAATTTTGAAAAATTAGCTGGACATGGTGGCGCATGCCTGTAAATCCTGGCTACTTGAGAGGCTGAGACAGGAGGATCACTTCACCCCAGGAGTTCAAGGTTGCAGTTAGCTATGATCATGCCACTGCACACCAGCCTGGGTAAAAGAGCAAGACCCTATCTCTCCAAAAAAATTTTTAAAAAATTTTTTAAATAAAATAAAATATGGCCAGGCGTGGTGGCTCAGCCTGTAATCCCAGCACTTTGGGAGGCCGAGGAGAGGACTGCCTTAGCCCGGAGGTTTGAGAACAGTCTGGGCAACTTGCTGAGACCTCGTCTCTACAATAAATCACAAAAACTAGCCAAACGTGGTGGCGCGCGTCTATAGTTCCAGCTACTTGGAAGGCTGAAGCAGAAGGATCGCCTGAGCCCAGCAGGTCGAGGTTGCAGCGGCCATGAGTGTGCCACTGCACTCCAGTCTGGGGGACAAGAGTGAGACTCCAACTCAAAAATATAATTAAAATAAAATAAATATAAAATAAAATAAAAACAGGAAAAAATGTAAAATACCACAAAAAACCAGACCATAGAAAATATACAATTTCTTACAGAAACTGACTACTGTACCTTCACTCAATATAATCTTAACTATTATACAAAGACAATGTTACGGTCACTCATTTACAATGCTGGACTAAGAGACACTGAAATTATAATGCATTTCTGACTTTAGTTATCAAGAGAGAAATTCAAGAAAAAAAATGAGGAGGTCCACTCTTCTGTCTTCACAATAAGAGCTGTGTTAAAACAAAGTCTTGCAGCTAATATAAATTTGGATCTCCACATGCTTCACATCCAAATGCAGCTTAGACTGAGAAAAGTTATAAAGACCTATTTGTGAGAACAAATATAAAAAGAGCTCTCTCTAAGGCACCATTTAGATAATAAGCCTAGATTAATTTAACTCTACTTACTGCTTTCTGTTCCACATATCTCAGTTGACCTCTTTCTCTTGGTTGATAAAAACATATACAAATCCCGGTCCGGCCAGCTCTACCTGTGCGTCCAGAGCGATGTATGTAGGACTCAACATCCTAAAAATATAAGAAGTAATACTTCTTAAAAATCTGTCAAGTTGCAGGCATTCCAGCATCCAAATAATCATGCTAATAATAATAATACAATTTTTTATTTCAATCCTGTTGCTCTTGTCAATTCATATGCATGAATTTTGGAGTAAAGGGGATATCATTTTTTTAAATATTAAGAATATTTCTTTTGAGCCAAATGTGAGTGACTCTATCCCGTGGCACCATACCAATAGGTCCTGAGAACATATGCCCAAAATGGTTGAATTACAGCTTGGCTTTATATATACTTTTTAGAGAGACAGATATTGTTGCCTAGTGAAGGTACAGTGCAAAACCCATGAATTCTTTGGCCTGCTTCTAAAATGAATTTCAGAGCAGCCAGCAAAGTTTTCAAGCAAAGCTGATTTAGAAAGTAAATTATACAGAAATAAAGAGAGAGAGAGAGAGAGACAGAGAGAGACAGAGAGAGAGAGACTGACTGATTCACCTCCTTAAGGTTGTGGAGGGGGCCAAAGTTAAGAAAACACAGCAGCCATAGCTCAGAGACACACGGGGACAGCAGAGCTTAACAAAGCAATGGCCACGGATATAATTTAAAATCTTTTAATCCACCTCATCCCAGGGCTATATACAGAAAC